>JAAGEH010000092.1:22327-273093 GCA_011751065.1 Lasiurus cinereus | reverse complement strand
TTCCCATCCCTAGGGGAGGGGCATGATGGGGAGTTTGGTTCCCATCCTTAGGGGAGGAGCATAATGGGGAGTTTGATTCCCATCCATAGAAGAGAAGCACGATGGGTGGGAGGCTTGCAACCTGCCCAAAGGAGCCCATCACTGGGAGAACACACGTTAAAGAACCCCCTGTGATAAGCTCTTGGGCATGCAGACCCTGGTTCCCAGGCAATCCAGAGCTGCCACCGTCTTCTCTGCCCTTGGTCCTCACCTCTCCAGGGCTCGCTACCTGGCATCTGTGCCAGCCTCCAAATGTGTGCCCCTTCTGATCAGCCTGGGGAAGATTCGGTTGGACTCCTTGGTGTTAGATCCCCACAAAAGGACTCTGGTCCTTAGGAAAGTGCAGCAGTGCCTGGTAAGGAGCCTTTCTGGGCGACACTTTCACTGATGTCCCTTCTCTCTCCTCCCCCTCCCTCTACCCACCCCCCTTGCCCAGGAGCCCTAGAGATCTGGCTGGGACCTCAGCCAGTGTGGGTCTGAAGCTGGCTCTGAAGCCACTGGGTGGGGCAGTCTTGTCCCTGGTGCTGGAGACTGCTGTTCTGGAGCCCGAAGGAGGGCAGACTACTCTGGGGCCGGGAAGAGCCCAGCACAGTGTCTGGACTCTAGACACGCCTCTGCTGGTGGCCATCTTCGGGCTGTGGAAGAGTCACCTTCCCTTCCTGAGCCCCAGTCCCTGTGTGCACGTGGGCTGAGCACTCCCTGCACAGAGTTGTCGAGGGCCCAGGATACATGAGGTGCTGTTCCGTATCAAAGCCCAGCGGGACCTGGCCTTGCAGTACCTTCATCTTTAAACGGGTGTTATGAGCAGTTACAGTTACTCTGGAGATGAATGTGGACCAAGACCCGCAAACACTCAGCATGGGCCCGCATAGCGAGCACTCAGTAAACGCTAGCCCAACCTGTCATATTGAGAAAGACTTTCAAGGGCCACACACACTTGGTGCTGCTTTTCTTGTTCATGTACTGCTGTCACAATGGTTCCAGCTTGGGGGTCTCCTCAGCACAATGGCAATGATTCCAGCCCTCTTCATCCACACTCACCATGTGCCAGGACTCTGTCCACACTGGCTTCTGTGGGGTCTCCCAGAGGTAACTCGGGTCTTTCTGGGGCAAGGTCAGGCCTGGGCTGTCTGTACTGGTCCATGGCAGGGTGGGTGGGACAGATCCCAGGGTTTTCTGAGGTTTGGGGATGGGAAGTGATTTTAAAGAGTCACCATGTTGGGCCCCGCTGGGTCCTGCCATGGTGCCATGTGTCGGTTTCAGAACAACTCCATTGCTGACGCATATACTGTGGACATCGTGGGGAACCTTCTCTGCCACTTGCCGGCGGCCGTCATCCAGCACGGAGTGTCCACTAGGGCCTGGGCCACTGCCCTGCATGGCCTCAGAGCCTGCCCAGACCTGAGCCCCGAGCAAGGGGCTGCAGTGAGGCTGCGGCTGCTGGAGCAGCACGGGTGAGCGGGTCGGGTGCAACTCCAGATGGGCCTGGCTAGCAAAGCGGTTCAAGCCCTGGCCCTTCTGCCCTCAGGCAGAGAGTCTCTTGTCCAGGATGTGGCTACACACTTGCATTTATTCTTCAAATTGGCCTTCTTCTTTTGGCCTCAGACTCCCTGTAAAGTGAGAACCATGGTAGCTGCTTTCAGGGCTCACATGGCTGTCCCCACACATCTTGGCATATGGGAAGGGAAAGCATTGATGTTATGACGTAATAATAATGACAATGGCGATAATATAAATAATCGAGGTATTGTCACTCTCAATGAGCGAGAGTTCCCTGGGAAAACGGAACTATTTTTCCCATGTCGAATTTTCTGAAGTTTGCTCAGATAGTTGAGTAGGGCCTAGCCATTAGTCAATGGTTAGACAACAAATGTTTTTGAAGAAATGGCAGTATCTCAGTCACTGTACTATTTTATAGAGTTAAGAATATGGAGTTGGGAGCAAAACTCCTTGGGTTAAAATTTTATTTCTATCACCTACTGCCTGTGTGACCTGAGAAAAGTTACCCAATTCCTTTGCACTTTATTTTCACATCTGTAGAATGGGGACAGTGATAGTCCCCATAGGATTGGGGTGATGATGAACTGAGTTAATGCATACAAAGTATTACAACAGTGCCCAGCTCATAGTACTGAGTATGTGGAACTGTGTTCCTCTTAGAACCAAAGATGCAGCAGTTTGTGAGATGGGTGTGGTTTCTGTCCTCACAGAGTTAAAGTCTAGTGGGATTACGCACACACACACACACACACACACACACACACACATACACACATACACACACATTTATATATATATACACACACATATATATATATATATATATATATATATACACACACACATACATATATATATCTACACACACACTTGAGGCCCAATGCATGAAGATTTGTGCAAGAATGGGCCTTCCTTCCCCTGGTTGCTGGCACCGCCTTTGCTCTGGTCGGAACCACCTTTCCACCTTCCCACGTTGCCCAGAGGCCCAGAGCAGCTGGGGCAGTGTGGAACACCTGTGTCATTGCCATGGAGATGACACAAGTGTCCTGCCCCGCCTCTGGTTGTTCAGTGTGTATGCAAATTAACCTGCTATCTTTGTTGGATTAATTTGCATACTCCTGATTGGCTGGTGTGCCTTGTGAAGATACAGTCAATTTGCATCTTACTCTTTTATTAGTGTAGATATTAGAGCTGGGGTGCACTAATTTGTGCACATTGAAAGAAAATTAATTAGAAGAAATACAGTGGTACCTCAAGATACGAGTGCCCTAACATAGGAGATTTTTGAGATACGAGCCATTGAGCGAGCGATTTTTGCTTTGAAATACGAGCAACATTTGAGATAGGAGTAATCGCGAGGATTGGCCGGCTGCACACGACCCACCAGTTTACCGTGACTCGAGCGTCTCACAGTTTCCCACACATCAAGGTTACGGAACGAATTAAACTCGTATCTCGAGGTACCACTGTATTTTAGAGGCTGGGAGGGACTGTGGGAGGTTGACTCCAGGGTGTGTCTGGCCCATCTCACCCAGTCCTGATCGCTGGCCCCAGCATCAAGTTCACCTACTGGTCAGAGCATCTTCCCCCTGATGGTCAGTGCATGTCATAGCAACTGATTGAATGGTTGAATGAAGAGTCAGATACTTAGCATATTAGGCATACACACACACACACACACACACTGTTAATCTTCACTGAGGACATTTTTCCATTGATTTTTGGAAGGGAGATGGAGAGACTGAGAGAGAGAAACATCGATGTGAGAGAAACACATCATTTGGTTGCCTCTGCACTCATTTCCTGACCAGGGCCAAGAATTGAGCCTACAACTGAAGTACATACCCTTGGCTGGAATCAAACCCAGTACTCTTCAGTCTGTGGGCCAGTGCTCTATCCACTGAGCCAAAGCAGCTAAGGCTGGGATAATATTTTCAATCAAAGAGATAAGGGGGGAGGGTTGGCCAGGGTTGGCTTTCCTAGGCCTAAGAGAGGAGTTATCACTACTAACTGGGCAGCCCCCCTTCAGAAATGCCACTGAGTGTGATGTGAGGCACTTCACTGTAGACATTTGTGGTCTCTGTAAGAACAACAGTAGATTCTGTGTTAGTGCTGTCAGTATCTTGTCAGTATTCAAGAGGACATTTTGTCTAATTATAAGGGAAGACTCTTACGGCAATTTAAAGAAACACATAGATCATTACTGTTCTATTGAAGAAGGCGAGGAAGGGAATGACTGAAATTTAACAATTCAATTCAAGCTACAGATGGGAATTTGTTGAGTTCAGAAATTGAATGTAATGGAAAACTGCAGGGATGGACTTCAGGCATGGTTGGATCAGGACTCAAATGGTATCAGGAATTTTTCTCTTACCACTCAGCTCTGTGTTCTTGGGTGTGGTCTTATTATCGCCACTGGTGATAGGAATGACCTCCAATATCCTTCTTACTACTCTGGATACCAGAAGAAAGAGAGAGGGAGCTTCTTTAGTAGTTCCATCAAAATTCCTAGGGATGATTCCGAGTGGTCATGTGCACACTGGCTTGGCCAGGGAAGTGGGACATGTGATTGGCAGTCTCTCCACACATGAAAATAGTTTGTTTCTGAAAGAAAGGATGCTGGGACAAGGACAACAGCAGAGCTTTTGATTTACTGCTTATTCTCTCTTCTTAGACCCCCTCAGAACTGGACAGCCGAGATGACGAAGGACTTGGGACCCTTTCTAGTACTTTTCTCAGGAGATGAATTAAGCTCTGTTGCCACAAAGGTACCTGTGTATGCTCTTGTGCAAAGGCAGGATGAGTCTGGAAGGGCGATAGTGTGGTCCGGTACACTTCCCTGCGTGTGCTGCCAGTTTGTTTTCTGGAACTCTCCCTGCCCCAAAGGGCTCAGATGTTGGCAGCCCTACCCCAGGAGGCCAAGGTGCAGGACGAGGGAGTAAGACCACCACTGCCTGAGCTCCCACCCTTCCACGTGCCTGTCGCTCTGCTCATTCCACACATGCTTGTTCTAGGTCTTACATGCACCAGTGCCAGGTGATACTTACATTATTGAGCATTTGTTGGATTATTATGGAGGTTGAGTATTGTTTTATATGACCCTTTGTAGAAACCTGGCTAGCTGGGCTAGGGGTTAACTGTATGTGAGAAGCTGCTGTGAAGGAAGGAAAGCCTGAACTGGGAACTCCTGGCACAGCTTAGCCTGCTTTCAACCTGCGTTTACTGTGCTTCATTGCTCTCTCCTCCTCACCTTCTTCTCTGCCTCACAGTTTCCTGATACCCTTCAGCAAACAGCTTCCAAGCTGGTCGGGATCTTGTCCCCCCAAGAATTCCTTTGGGCTGTCTTTGAATCTGTTCGGAACAGCAGCGAGAGGGGCTCTGGCACTGACCCCAGCCCTGGTGAGTGAATGGGGTACCTGAGCCCGTGCTATGGTGTGAATGCTTCGGTGGAGTCACTGGCATCAAGAGGCCTCCACTCCAGGGGACTGGTGAAATGATTGCAAAGCAAAAGAGTGGCAAGAATCCACACACCAATGGTTCCCCTTGTATAGTGACTTGAAGGGCAGCTGCATGCCTGACCCAGGCATCTAGGAGGGATGGGTCTTCTGTTCCATCCACGTGGGTATGATAACGATGTTTGAGGGCCTCGCACCATGCCCTTGACCTGATACAGTTTTACTCTTGATTGGAATCCAGCGAATTTGAAGATGCGATGAGGCGGGAGTGGTAAAGGCTTGGGAAACGCTGGGTGGAGGTGGTGCTGGCGGCTTGTCAGCATCAGCATCCAGGGTTGCTTTTAAGACAAGGAGCCGTGGGTGTTCTCTCTGGTTGGCACCACTGGGCCACAAAGGCGATCTCTCATCTCCATGTTGAGGAAGGGTAGCGGGTTCACCAGGTGAGTTTCCAGTTGCTCAAAGAGTGAGCTGGGTGGGCTCTCCTGCTGCAATAAAGCAGAGCCCACTGCTCCTCTTGCCTGGGACGGGAAGGCCCAGCCCCTCCATGATTTCATGGAGGACAAGTCACTCCCCTCCCCACTCTTAGGAGTGATCCTTTCTCATAATCCTGAAACCCTTAACTCTGGGTTTCAAACTCAAATAAATAAAAAGTGTGTGAGAGTGCTCACTGCCTCCCTGACACCACATGCTTCATGGGTGACACCGTGTAGCCCTCACAAACGTCTGACAAGGGGATTCTCCTCATTGTCCAGACGAGGAAGCCCGCATGGAGGGTTAAAGAGCTTTGGATTTGAATTTGCAGCCAGGATCTTCACCAGCAGCTCCTCCTGCCCTCAAGGCAGTTGGTAGTCTAGCTGTGATGTCGCAAAACTCCTACTGGGTGCAGGTGGCTGTGTGAAACATTGGCATGTTCACGATGTTGTTACCAGGTGATTAGCAAGAAATGGCAGAAGTGGGGCTCAAGCTGTCCCGAGCTCCTGCTGTCAGTTCTCCATTGCACTACCTCTCGGGTATGAACTCAACAGGAGCATTACGTCAATATGAAACACATTTCCTGAGCTGCTTTCCTCCTGCCTCCCCTCCCCGGGGGGCTCCTGTTTCAGGTTGCCATGGAGTTGAGGCCCCCTCTTTTGATGACATCTTCAAGTTATCCGAAGCCAATGCCTGCTGGGCCCCCCAGGACCTGCGCTGCCTGGAGGAAGCCACATTCCTCAGAAGTGTGGAGCTTCTGGGGGCAGTTGAGGGCTTCCTCCTGCCTCAGCTGACCGCCCTAAAGGAGAAGGCGATTCAGGTAAAGTCCACTTGAGGGAGGGATGGTTAACAGAAGGAAAACCCACACCATGTGTCAGCCCGTCTGCCTCTGAGCGCCGAGCCAGCAAGGAACACTCACCTGTTTTCTTGTTGCACTTTCACTGTGTGAAGTATCCAGGCCTCCCCTCTGTATCTCAGTTTCCTTTCTAGGCTGCACAAAGACCGTCCAATGGGAGCTCCGTGAACCCCATTGTGGGTGAACCCATTCTGTGGGTATATCACATTCTGTGGGTGAATCTTATTCTGCAGATGAACCCCATCTGAGGGTGAACCCCAACCTGTGGGTAAATCCCATCTGTGGTGAACCCCATAGTGTGTGAACCCCATCTGTAGATGAATCCCATATATGGATAAACCTATCCTGTGGTGAACCCATTTGTGGTTGAACCCCATCCTGTGGGTGAACCCTATCTGTGGGTGAACCCATCCTGTGGGTGAACCCCCATCTGTCAGTGAACACATCCTATGGATGAATCCTATCTGCGGTGAACCCCATCTGGGGATGAATTCCATCTATAGGTAAACTCATCCTGTGGGTGTTTTGGGCCTGGACAGGATAGTTTCTAGGAAGTGCTCTTTTTCTTCCTCTCCCAAGGACCCCAGCTGAAGAGAACCAGAAGTTTGCCATGTTTATTGTTTCAGCTGTAAGAAGAGATGTAGAATATGTAATTACTAGAGGCCTGACATTCATGCACTGGGAGGGGGATCCCTTAGTCTGGCCTGCACCCTCTCTCAATATGGGAGGCCTCGGGGGATCTCTGACTGACATCTTGGGCCCGCTCCCCATGGGAAATGGGCCTAAGCCATCAGTTGGACATCTTTGGTGTTGTGGTGGGGCTGGGAGGGGCTCTTGCCACCACTGCTGTGTTCACCAGCTGTGAACCTGGCTTGTGCCTAAATGATGCTCCTCCTATGGGAGTATACTGACATCCAGGGGGCAGCTCCTGCATTGAGCACCAGCCCCCTGGTGGTCAGTACACATCATAGCAATCGGTCATTCCACCATTTGATTAATTTGCATATTAGCCTTTTATTATATAGGATAGCTAATTTTCCCTTTAAGAAGTCTGTACCAATATATATTCTCAACATCAACAAATGAGGATATCCTTTACCCCATATCTTTCCAACACCAATAAATGCTCATTCTTTTTACTCCTTATCAGTATCATCAGCCAACATGGTGTTCTTTGATTTTGTTAATGTACATTTTAAAAAGCTATGACTGAGAGGGAATTTCCCCCCATATGTTTATTTATTCTTTTAGGAATTGTCTGTTTATATCTTTTGCTTATTTTAAAAATAAATATAATCATCTTTTTCTTAATGATTCACAAAAAAGTTTATATATTAAAGAGGTTTACCCTATGTCTGCTTTAAATACTGTCAGTAAAGCTCAGTCTAAGCTGGCTTTCTTCCCTCTGAAGGTCTGGAACATGCCTTCTTACTGGAGAGAACACCACATTATCTCTCTAGGCCGCATTGCTCTGGCTCTTAATGAGAGTGAGCTGGAGCAGCTGGACCTCAGCTCCATCGACACCGTGGCTTTCCTAAGCCAGCAGTCAGGATGGGCCCCAGGACAGGTAAGTGGGTGTTGTTGCACAGGACCCCCAACAAACTCAGCCACCCCGTCCAGGGCTGGATCTTTTAAATACTCCACCATTACTGTCATTTTGAATCTGTTTTTATTGAGTAATTTTCTCCTAATTATGAGCCATGTTTTCTTACATGTAAGCATGATAAATAATTTTGACTGGCTGGTGGGCACTGTGAATTTTATATTTTTGAGTGCTTGATGTAGTTATACTCCTTTGAAGAGTATTGGAGTTTTCCTTCCTGCTGGTGTAGGTCAGTGCTCAGCTAACCTGAGAAGGCCTCCCTGCAGCTCTCTGGAGTGAGCTGTCTGTGCAGGGCTTTCCTCGTCAGCACTTCCTCACCAATTATAGATGCCCTGATCTCTCCAACTGTGAACCTCTGTATCCTCAACTAAGCCAACCACTAGGTGTATCTGGGTTCCCTTCCCTGTTCCATGGCCTGGAAACAGCTTTTGGGCAATTTTAGGGGTCACCTTACTTGCTTTGCTTTTTTCAGGATTATAGTCCTGTGCTGCTTGTTGTCCAACATCTGAAAATAGTTCTTTTATTTATTTTTTATTTTAAAATATATATTTTATTGACTTTTTACAGAGAAGTAGGGAGAGGGTTAGAAACATCGATGAGAGAGAAACATCAATTAGCTGCCTCCTGCACACCCTTCACTGGGGATATGTCCGCAACCAAGGTACATGCCCTTGACTGGAATCGAACCTGGGACCCTTTAGTCCACAGGCCAACACTCTATCTACTGAGCCAAACCGGTTAGGGCTGAAGACAGTTCTTTTATATAATTTGTTCAGTTTTCTTGTGTTTTTTTTTTTGTTGTTGGAGGGCGAGTCCTGTGTCAGTTAATCATTCATGTGCTAAAGAAGTTCTCTCCAGAATTTGTTTCAATTGGGAGGGAGTTAATCCACTGTATTGCTAGCCAGAGGGTCTCAGGTGCTCTGTGTTCTCTCATCCTCAAGTCATCTTTAGCACTGGGCTTACACATTATATAATTAATAACCCCCCAAAACTATCCTTCTTCATTAGTCTTTGAAAAAGTCCTAACATTATCCTGGCTTGGTTTGGCTCAGTGGATAGAATGTCAGCCCAGGGACTGAAGGGTCCCAGATTCAACTCCAGTCAAGGGCACATGCCTAGATTGTGGGCTTGATCCACAATAGGGGGAGTGCAGGAGGCAGCCAATCAATGATTCTCTCTCATCATTGATTTTTCTATATGTCTCCCTCTTCCTCTCTGAAATAAAAAAAAAAAATCTACACAAATAAAAGGGTAAGATGCAAATTGACTGTACCTTCACAACGCCTACCAGCCAATCAGGAGTGAGTATTCAAATCAACCCAACAAATATGGTGGTTTAATTTGAATACACAGGTGCTGAGTGGCCAGGGGCATGATGGGACGCTTGTGTCATCACAATGGCTATGATGCAGGTATTCTGCACTGTCCCAGACACTCTGGGCCTCTGGACCTCTGGAAGGTGGAAAGGCATCTCCAGCCAGAGTGAAGGTGGTGCCAGCAGCCAGGGGAAGGAAGGCCCATTTTTGCATGAATCTTCATGCATTGGGCCTCTAGTATATATATAAAAGGCTAAATGTCCATCCTACACACAGTGATACACAGTGACCACCAGGGGAGCAGACTGTCAATGCAGGAGCTACCATGACACACACTGGATATTTAAAAATAAGTAGCACCATAGACCTGACACTGACAAACTAACATCCAGTTTCCTCCAAGTGGGACACAGAAACCACCACACCCTGGAGTGACACCTCTCCAAATGACAGGACATGCTACCAAGAATCCATGGTGCAAAATGTGGCTCACAGCCCAGTCCAACCTAGAAATGGTCACTGTGAGCACTGGGTAATGACATCACATAGCAATGCCCAACTTCCTCTCTCTAGCGACTAGTCTCCTTGGAGTTTCTTCAGCCTAGGTGCAAACATTTTACAACTTAACCAAATGTTTGTAAAGTGTTTTTCCATGCCTCATCTCATTTGATCCTCATAGAAGTCCTGGAATAGATAGATAGGAGACATGGTAGAATCCCATTTTCTTTTCATTAGCCAGAAAATGGAGATTTAAAAAGTTTAGAAACTTGACCTGACTGAAAAGAAGTAAGAAATGGTGGAATTTGAAAATGACTTCAGGTTTTCTCACTGTGAAGAATATAGTCAAACTCTGCTACACTTAAATATTTTACCCTTCATTCTCCCTGTGTGATCTACAATAATAATCTGCTTCATGTTGTTATTTACTGCTGTGTTACTGACAACTACCTGAAAGAGAAGTTGGAGTGCTTCATTGGACTGGAAAAAGTTGAGCTAAATTAGAAAGCAGGTCTAATTAACAAGTTTTTCTACATATATAAAAGGCTAAGTTGACTCACACATGAGTGATACATATAAAGCTCTTGCTGGCGCCAATCACACGTGTTGATCATGAATTTGGTTGACAAATTCAATTATATAAAATATAATTATACAATTATACAAATTCAATTATACAAGATATACAAAGTTTCAATTATAGAAGATAAATAAATCCTTACAAAAATAGCGCAGCCACAGAGTTGGAGAGAGCAGGAAGCTAGGGTTGCCCCTGGTGATGAAGGAAGCCAAGCTTCTGCAGCCCTGGCCTGCCTTCCCTCTGCGTAAGGCTACAAAGTTTCAATTATAGAAGATAAATAAATCCCAACAGAAATGGCTGCTGCCACAGAGTGAGCAGAAGGCTTAGCAGCTCCGCTCCAGGCTACAAAGTTTCAATTGTAGAAAACAAATAAATTTCAGATCCCAAGGCCTCTGTTTGGGTCACCAGGGGGAATGGCCAGCCTGAAAAACACCACAGGCCTGTTGTCCCATGCCCCAAAGGAACCCCCTACTTGATCCCAGACACCCTTCAGGGCAAACCAGCTAGCCCCCATCCATGCACCAGGCCTCTATCCTATCTAATAAAAGTAATATGCAGATTGACCATCACTCCAACACATAATGTGGCTGCTGCCATATGGTCAAAGATTCTGTTCCCATGTGGACATAAGATGGCCAGCAGGGGAGGGGAGTTGGGAGGACCAGGCCTGCAAGGGAGAGCAGTTGAGGGCAATCAAGCCTGCAGGAAAGGGCAGTTAGGGGTGACCAGGCCTGCAGGGGAATGCAGTTGGTGGGGGTGGGGACCATGCCTACAGGGGAGGACAATTAGGGGTGACCAGGCCTGCAGGGGAGGGCAGTTAGGGACAAACAGGCTAGCAGGGGAGCAGTTAGGTATCAATCAGGCTGGCAGGGGAGTAATTAGGAGGTGATCAGGCTGGCAGGAAGAAGTGGTTTGGGCAATTAGAAAGGCAGGCAGGTGAGTAATTGGGAGCCAGCAGTCCTGGATTGTGAGAAGGATGTCCGACTGCCCATTTAGGCCCGATGCCGGTAGGTGCAGGCTTGACTGAGAGACACACTCCCACCCCTGTGCATGAATTTCATGCACCCAGCCTCTAGTATAATATAAGGGTAATATGCAAATTGTCTCCTCGACCCGGAGTTTAATTGGAGTTTGACCAGGAGATGGAGCACGCCTGACAACTGCCTGTGGCTCCTCCCCCTGGCCAGCCCAGCCCTTTTAGGCCCTATCAGGGCGGGCCAGCTGAACCCCACATGCACCAGCCTCTGTATGTATAAAAAGAAAAAGTCCCAGCATTGACTCACTGATGTGACTGCCTCTCCTTTCTACTATTGTGGTCAGGGGTAGAGTATGCTGGCTGGTCAGGGAGCGGCTCCATCTCACCATGTCCATATGAACTGAGAGTGGGGTGGGTGTATGGTAGGCTTCATACAGGTTCCAAAAAAGTGTCTGGGTCCTAATCCCTAGAACCCATGAATATGTTACCTTGTGTGGCAAAGGGCTTTATAGAGGTGATTAAGAACCTTGAGATGGGGAGTTATCCTAGATCATCCAGTGAACTCAGTGTGATCATACGTGTTCTCATAAAAGGAGGCAGAAGGGCCGCAGACAGAGGCACAGGGAACAGAGACCTGAGGTGTGGTACTGCTGGTTGCAGGATGGGCTGAGTCAGGGGTGTAGACAATCTCTGGAAGCCAGAGGCAAGGGGAGGACTTCTCTTAAGGCTCCAGGAAGAAATGCCCTCTGACCCACTTTAGGATTTAGGACCTCAGGGACTGTGAGAGAATGCATAGTTAACCCACTATATTTGTGGTAAGTAGTTAGAGCAGCAAGAGGGAATAAATACTGAGTGGTCTGTCAAAGGCATGGTGTCAACAAAGAGAGAATGGATGCAGGGCAGGCAAACCATGGTTCCCCGTCTTAGGACCATGTGCCATGTAAGGCTGAGTGGCACCACTCAAATATGACACATGTGAATTGTGTCTTCTGGAGCTGGGTGATGTGGAAGTCTGGCCATGGGAGTTACATGAGAGCTAATACATGTGAAACACTTTGAACAACGCCTGGCACATAGCATTCAATCAAAATTAGTTGTTTTCATTGTCAGCATCAGCATCTTCATCATCTTCATCATTACATTTTCTCTCTTCAGCAGTTGAATAGTCTCTGCATTTGCAAGATGAGAAAGTTAGACACAGCAATCAGGTTCCTTCCACTCTGACATTATGTAGTTCTGGGGTTCTGCGACTCTCCAACTGGTTTTGACTGGTTTGAGAAGTGCCAGACCACATTTTGATATTAAAACCTTTCTAGTCATAGTCTGAAAGAAAGCAGAGAAACATACCCAACTTGGAAGCTAGAGTATCTCTTTCCTTTTGCAGCAATTTTAGTTTCCACGGGTTGCAGTGAAATTTGTCAATACGTTTGAAGAAAATGTGAAAACCTAATATTTGCTTGTGTCATTTGTGCTCAGTCCTTCACCATTAGCTGTCGATCAAACCCTTAAGTGCATGTCCTCGATTAATAGACCTGGTGGCACTACATTAACAGCGAGTTCAGCTTAAAACCAGCAGCAGAAGAAATAATCTCTTTCAGAAGCTGGCAAATGAGCAGAGCACAGAGCTTACAGCACTTCATTTTCCAGTGCTTCTTATTGCCTGAAAGTATTAGTATTAATTGTGTTGAGATCATTACAAATATATTGGTCCCGCCATTCAAGTAACTATGTTTTAGCTCAGCACGGGGTAGGCTGAGCATGCACTTTCCAGCTTCCAGTGGCAAGGGCAATTTAATAACACATCTTCAAGTCATTTATTTAAATTGTATTTTTGCACTTTCATTTTAAAATGGGCATGTCTGGTAGTTGGAGGAGCACATATTGCTATGAACCAACTAGTGAAACCTGGTTTTGAAGGCTCATAAAAGGAGTTTATCTCTACCGTTTCTCCAACCCGGCATCTTCGAGAGGGCAGGCTCTGGGGACTACCTGTGAGTCTTATCCCAGGACTGTTATTTACTAGCTGTGTTACCTGGGCTTAGTTACTTAATCTCTCTGTACCTCAGTTTCCTCATCTGTGAAATGGGGATAATATTCATACTTACTTCGTGGGGTGGTTATGATGATTAGTGAGGTGGGGTATGTGAAGTGCTGGCACACAGTAGCATTCAATATTATTAGCTATTATTTTGGTGCATATAAATGCCAGTCAAACACACTGAAGTGTGAGTGTGGTGTCACAAAAGTTCCCCATGGAACTGTGAGCTTGGTGATCATTGAGGGCAACTTTCTGTGGAAACATGGGAAATCTCCCTGAAGCATTCAATATTATTAGCTATTATTTTGGTGCATATAAATGCCAGTCATATAAATGGAGGCAGCATCGGATGCCATTTCCCAGGAGTACACATTGCCTATAACTTCTATAGCTCACCGTTCAGCTGTCCTTCATTCTTCATTCTCCACTGTGTGCCAGACATTGTGCTAGGTGCTGGGGATACAATAGTGAACTAGCTGGATAAGGTATGTATCCTTATTGGTTCTACTTGGTGATACAGACAAAAAAGTGAGTAATTAAGGTGCAAAATTGAAAAAATTGTGACAAGTGAGAAGCATCAAATGGACAAAGTGCTCATTGAAATAGCAAGGAGGGAGGCTACTTGAGATGGGGATCCAGGCAGTATTCTCTGAAAAGGTAGCATTTAAACAAACCAGAGAAATGGGAAAGCAACAGCCACATGAAAACTGGAATTCCGTTGCTACAAGTCACATTTTTTTTTAACATCCCAATCATTGCCCAAACTTTCAACGCTGTATGGTTCTCCTGGTGTGATGGGGATGGACTGATGTTAAAGGAACATGGAGGTTCATGGTGTCCCTGTGGTCCTCACGCCCATTCAAGAGGCTCCTGTCCTTGGCTATCTCCTCACCATCTTGGCCTTGTGAGCTCTTGTCCTCTTGTATCTTTGCACCTGCCTCCATGACCACTGAGGGCACCAGACTTTCTTAAGCAGCTCTTCTCCAGTGGATTGACTCGGATCCTTCTTCAGGGCCAGCACAAGCATGTCAAATACATAGCAGGACTCATTTTGTTACAGTGGCAGGAAACCCAACTCAAAGTGGCTTGAGTAAGAAAAAGAATTTATTGATTCCCATAATTGAAAAGTTCAAGTATAGAGTTCAGGAATGGCTGGATCCAGGGACTTCAACACTATGATTAGGATTCTGTCTCCCACCATTTAAAAAATATTTTTATTGATCTCAGAGAGGAAGGGGGAGGGAGAGAAAGACAGATCAATGATGAGAGAAGAACCATTCACTGGCTGTCTTCTGCATGTCCCACACTGGGGACTGAGCCCAACTTGGGCATGTGCCCTGACCCAAAATTGAATCATGACATCCTGGCTTGTAGGTTGATGCTCAACCCCTGAGACACCGTCGGCCAGGCTCCCACCATTTTTGACTCAGATTCCCTTTTGGTTGGCTTCATTAGAGGCAGGCTCTTTTCATGTGATGAGTTCTAGTAGATTCAGGTGCTTTTCCTTTCCAGGTCTAGTCCAGAGTAAAGGAAGCTTTCCTCTCCTAATTATGCCCGGTAAAGTCCTGGTAGGTTTTGACTGGATCATATATCCTATCTAGAATCAATTACTGCATTCCAGCTAAGAGATGCCTTAACTGGTCAGGAGCAGGCCCTCGAATCTCCCCTGGAACTTAGAATGCCTCCAGAAAGGTCATAAACAGTGGCTGCCATTGTGTAGAATTTCAGGGACCCTACACATCAGCCCCTTTACATGAAAGTTCATTGAAGAGATCCTGGGTTTTTCCAACACACAGCATTTGATGTGCTGCTCTCTGGAACTGAAGAACGAGGGCAACTTATATAGGACCTTAGAGAAAGAAAAATTCCCTCTGGCTCAGATAGGGAAGACTTCAAGGAGAAGGTGATATTGGACTTAAACCCCCAAATAAAAGGATGTTTGAATTTTAATAGTGGGAATGAGGAATGACATTTCAGATGGAAGGACTGATTTGAGCACAGGCACAAGGCAGACAAGTATAAGGTTTTGTCAGAAAGGAGTGGAAACAGATATTGGAAAGTGTGGATCCTGAAGATTATGAGCGACTGAAGCAAAGCCAGGAGGCAGTTCCTTTAATGCTGGTAGAGGTGGCAAGCATTTCACTGCCTGCAGATGCCTCTGTAGACCAGAGTCTAGATGCGGAGGTCAGCTGATGCCATGGTTTAGAATGTGCACTGGGTCTAGGAATGGGGTGGGAGTCCATCAGGAGGCTGCTGAGTTACCCCCTCAGGCCTCTTGGTCATCCCTGGAAGCTTCCATCTCCTAGCCCTCTTCATTTTTGTAGGCTAGAGCAATCCTGCGAGGTTTCCTGGAGGACTCAGGCTATCGCATCCAGGATCTGAAGAGCTTCCACTTAGTAGGACTTGGTACAACTCTGTGTGCCATGCACGTCACCGAAATCTCTCATATAAAGACCTCAGAATTCAGGTAACCAAACGATAGTGCGCAACATGGCCAAGGATGGATGGGTCATTCCTTCAGCAAGATCCTCCACTTCTGATGCGTGGCCACCCTTCTGGGCACAAATGGGGTGGGGTTAGCTGGATCCTTTTCTGGTGCTGAGCTGACACCTTTTTTGGCTGGAGAGTCTCCCACACACATGCTATGTCGCTCTCTCTTAACTAGGGTGGTGGTGGCCAGAATTGGGACCCTGCTCTGCAGCACCCCTGTCTTGGCCGAGTTCAAGAGGAAGGCAGAAGTTGTATTTGGGGATCCCACCAAATGGTCCAGCTCGGTCTTGCAGGAACTGGGAACTATTGCCGGTAAGAGTCACCTTGACCATGCCCTTCTCTTTTGCTGACCTTAGACCTGGGACAGGAAAGGATTTCTGGGCTTGTGCAGCGACACCTGTATCAGTCCAGTAAAACCTTGATTCAGCACATGCAGTTGCAGGGAGTGGGGTCGCAGTCTGCCCTTTGAACAAGCTCCCCTGGTGGTTCTGTTCACCCAAAAGTGGTTTAGAAGGTGATGGAATTGACTGCTAAGTAATTTTACACTTGATCTAAAAATGCACCTTCTGAGTATACATTTCATCGTAGAAGACCAATCAGGGCTAATGCGACCCACGCAGTTTTTCAGAGTTGATTAGGACACAGTTTCCAGAGAGGCTTTCAGGGCCTTCTGTAGGAGGGACTCGAACCTCCAAAGCGCAGACCCCTACCTGCTGCAGCATCATTGATAAAACAAATTGCATTCTGCTGTCTTGAAGCAAATCCTGTGGTTCCCTTTTCCCCAGCCGGATTAACAAAGGAAGAGCTCCGGGTGCTTGACAAGGATTTGATGCCGTATTTCCAACCGTCAGCAATCAGATGCCTTCCTGCTGAGATATTCAAAGTAGGTCCTCCGCTTCTTAAGTGAGTTGGAGCTTGACCCCATTTTATATCACACCAGGAAGCAGATGGCGGCCATGTATTCCGAGGACACCACCAGCTTCTGCTCAGGACCAGCAGCGAGCTGCATGCCACTAACGGACGTGTCATAAGATAATTCCAGTATTTTTTAAAAGAAGTTTTTCTTAAATGTTTAACTTACATTTTAATTGTATTTAGTTATTTATTTTAAAATGTTTTTTTATTGCTTTCAGAGAGGAAGGGAGAGAGAAAAATAGAAACATCAGCGATGAGAGAGAATCATGGATTTGCTGCCTCCTGCATGCACCACACTGGGATGGAGCCCACAATCCAAGCATGTGCCCCAACTGAGAACCAAACCGCGACCTCCTGGTTTATAGGTTGATGCCCAGCCACTGAGCAACATTGGCCAAGCTAGTTGTATTTTTTTTTTTAAAGTTGCATTCTCTCACAGCAAATGGCACTGACTTTCTGTTTATAATGACCTGACAGATCTACATTCCCTTATCCTCAACCCTTGGGGACAGGTGTACAGTGGTACCTCGAGATACGAGTGCCCTAACATACGAGATTTTTGAGATACGAGCCATCAAGCGAGCGATTTTTGCTTTGAAATACGAGCAACATTTGAGATAGGAGTAATCGTGCGGATCAGCACACGACCCACCAGTTTACCGCGACTCAAGCATCTCATAGTTTCCCATGCCTCAAGGTTATGGAACGAATTAAACTCTTATCTCCAGGTACCACTGTATTTTAGAATTCAGAATTTTCTAGATTTTAGAAAGATCACCTCGTGACTGTACAATATGTAACTTCACAGCCCCAGCAGTATCTGGGGAGGCACCAATAAGCTCACACATGGCTATTTCTGCAAGGAAACTGATATTTCTGGTCTGTCACAGTAATTGAGAGGGAGACTCTAAATGGCTTCACATCAGTTCAGGTCAGGCTCAGCTGGCAAACAAGTTTGTCTTAAATTTCAGAAAAAACTTTTAATTTGCAGACTTTTTTTGGACTTCAGAGTTAGGGATGGGGGATTGTGGTCTTGGGTAATATTTCCTTTAAAAATACATTTCAGTAAACACATTGAATTGATTTAAAGAAACGTGTTTAAAAAGCCGCAGTAGGACAGGCCTACCGTGGAGAATACTGAGGAGGAGGAATTGAACCATTGAACTTAGGGAAGCAGGGTGCAGGCACTGGCCCTTGCTTCCTGCCCAGGCCCTGCCCAGGCCCTGCCCACGGTGGGGAGTGAGCTGGGACAGTCTGCTCAGGTGGGGACAGACCCTGGCATTCTTCCTTGCTGGGTGAGTGGGAACACATTCCGCCCGCTCAACTGGATCAGACACACGAAGGAGCTTAGACAAACTCCCATGAGGCCTCATCATTGTTTCATTTCAAGACACCCAACGGAACCTGAGCCATCCCAATGCCTAGGACAGCTCCCAGCAGGCAGGCTCCTGGCTGCTTCCGGAAATAGTCCAGGTGGCACTGAGCGCCGGGTCTGCTTGGGACAGGCAGCTTGGTCCTGAATGCTGGCATGTTGCTGAGCACTGTCCCATGGTCTTGTGTGGATGTGGTCTGTGGCTGCTTCCTGGCTCCAGTATTCACTCCAGAAATCCCTTCTGACCACATACGCTGGGCTAGGCTGCAGGCCCAGCGCACCTGGGCATGCTGGGGGAAGGAGGAGCAGTGTCTGCAGTGCCTGCAAGAGGACCTCCGGGGTGCTGGGGACTTGGGGGGAGGCGGCTGGGCTCTGGCACAGCAGGGCAGTGTGATGGCGGTGCGGGGTGACGCCGGCCCAGGCGTGCGGGCTGCCTTTCACTGGAATCTCTGCGAACTAAGTGTTGGCAGCCACTTTGAATTTGTTTTGTAAAACACAGTGCAGCAGGCCCAGAGGTTCAATCTGGCCTCTGGGTGGCGAGTCAGCAACACTGGAGAAATGGCTAATGCTTGTGATACAGACTGTCAACGGTAGATCAAGGGGAAGTGGAGCAGTCGCGCTGTGCGTGTGCATGTGTGCGTGTGCGGGTGCGTGCGCGCTTGTGTGTGCGCGCGTGTGAGTGTGAGAGAGAGAGAGAGAGAGAGAGTGTGTGTGTGTGTGTGTGTGTGTGTGTGTGTGGAGAGAGAGGACTCGATGCCCCAGGCAGGACAGGCGAGAGGAGAGTGGAGGGGAGAGGCCCAGCGGCGGGAGGGCCGGCGGCGGACGCCCGGTGGCACCCATCCTGATCGCCGAGTGAAGCGCAGGGGAGCGGCAGGAGTTGAGCTGTGTCCTGAGTGGGGCAGGGGAGGGTTGACCCGCGTCCAGGAACGCACCTCCCCGATGGGAAAGAGGGGGTTAGAGAGGAGGGGGAAAGCATGAGCCGCTCCTGGGACCTTCGGGGCCTTGGAAAACAAGCCGTGACGACTGTGGCCTCCGCACACCCGCGGGAACAGGCGCCTCCTCCGAGCTGAAGCCGCTTCAGAAACGGCGTGTTCAGGTCGTGGGAGACCCCGATCGCGCAGAATCCCCCACGTGCGGTGCCCACGCAGGCCCCCCTGGGAGACCCCGCACCCCTCCTCCCAGCCCTCGCAGGACCCGGTGGCCTGGTGGAACCCGCACAGAGAGGAGCCTCCCGCCACCACAGCCGGTCCACACACTCTGGAAGTTTTGCGACCCGAGTCCCGGCTGCGCTGCCCCTGGGCCTCTCCCCTGCGCGCTCTGCCCGCCCCCGCCCCTCGGGCCGCCTCCCCGCTGCACGGAACACAGTCTCGGGCAGCGGGCACTCTCCCCATCAGCCCCCTTAGCCTGTGACTTCAGGGGGGAGTCTCCCCTGGAGCTCAACTGCCTTTAACGCCTCCACGGCACCTTTAACCTCCGCCCTCCCAGGCGCAGCATCAACCATTGCTGGCCAGCAGGCCTGGCTAGAATGCTACAATGTTGCATTTATTTGTTTTGGCTTATGTTCATGGTTACTGGGTTTGCATTTTTGGAAATTTGCTTTTAGAAAATATTTTTTTTGGCAGCGCAAGTGTCCGATTTTAAGAAGAAACTGTAAAACGGGCACGACAAGATACCCAAGGCGCTGCCCTTCCTCCGCAGGAGCTCTCCGCCCAGCAGATTGCGGCTCTGGGCCCCGAGAACGCGGCTGCCGTGACCCCCGCCCAGCGCCGCCAACTCCGCGAGCCGCAGCTGCAGAGCCTCCAGCGGGCGGTAGATGGCGCCAAGGCGCGCCCCTCCCTGGATGCTCCCCTGAGCACAAGCCCCAGCCAGATCCCCTTCTCCCATTCTCACCCAGGTGAGCCGGATAGCCCCTGCCCACCCCCATCCCTGTCTTCATTCGTGTCTGTTTCTGGGCCTGGGCGGGAAGGGTCTAAGATGCAAGATGGGCGTCTCTGGATCACTGGAGACTCTGCCTTCAGAGGAAAGTCCTGTCTTTACCAAGCACGTGACAGTGACTCAACTCCTCACTGCACGTGGAAGTCACCGGTGCAGGGCAGCTTTTATCTATTTATTTCTTAAAAATGATTCTTTTATTGATTTTAGAGAGGAAGGGAGAGGGAGAGATAGAAACATCGACGATGAGAGAGAATCATTGATGGGCTGCCTTCTGCACACTTCCTCCTGGGGATTAAGCCTGCAACCTGGTCATGTGCCCTGATCAGTAATCAATCCCACGACCCTTCAGAGTCTTCAGGCAGATGTTCTATCCACTGAGTCAAACAGGCTAGGACCAGGGCAGCCTTTAAAAGCTACCAGGTCATGGGCCTTACCCAGAACCCACTGAATCAGAGCTGCTTATGACCAAATTCACTTTTCTGGTGCCTTTGCCTCCTCCTGCCTTCCTACTGTGCAATATTAATTACTAAGTCTAACCAATACATATTGGGCCCCTGCTATGTACCAGGCCTGTGATAAGGGCTGGGAATACAGAGGTGAACAAGACAGGCCCAGCTGTCTTGTAAATGAACAAGATGATTTCAAAGCTGGTAGGAGCAGGGGAGGGAAGGAGCCGGGAGGTGAGTGACTAGGGGCTGAGCTGAGCAGGAGATGGAACCTGGCTTCCTGCGGTTCCTCCTGCTTCCACTTTCCCCCTCACCCCACTCGCCCACTTTGTGATTCCTTCTGTCTTTAGTGGGCACTATCCCCGGGCTAAGATGTGGGAAGATAGTTGTGAACAAGCCACTCGTGTCCTCCATCCTCAGAGTGTGGGGCAGGGAGACATGGCACTCAGGTGGCAGGAGGCAGGTGCTGTGGTGGGGGCATAGGCATCGAGGGAACACACAGGAGATGCAGCTGCCATAGGGGGGACACCAGGGAGTGGCCATGGAAACACCCCAAGACAGTGAGTGACGGCTCAGTCCCACCCAAGGCGGGGAGACGTGTATTCAGCCAGGTGTAGGTGCCCCGGTAGAGGCAACTGCAAATACCCAGAGAGAAAGAGAACGTGGACTTATTTAAGCCCGCACTCTTATATTTCCAGCCTTCTCTCAGGCTGGCGAAGTAGGGGCTCCCAATTTCTGCTGCCGCAGTGGCCAGAGGGGCACTTGTAAAGAGCCATGCTCTGTAACTTACTGTTATTATTTTAAAAACATCACTAAAATACAATTTGCATACATTTAGAAATTACTTTTAAATGTTGTAGTGCTTTGGGTGTATAATACACACAATAGATAATACATGTTTCAAAAAATGTAAGGTCTGAAAAGGGATGCAATGACCCCCTTTCCCCCTCAAGCAGTCTGTTGCTAGCGACCTGAGCCTAGTGCAGATTTGTCACCCTAGCTGACCTCTGCGCTGTGACCGAGCTTATACGCTTTATTCTGTGTCCTGCATTTTCACCGGAGACAGTCCTGCGTCTTCCTGTAGGGCTGTGCAATTGCTGGTTTTCTGGTGCCATAACTTTACTGAACTAGTCTATATAGACGGTCAATGCAACGGGTCCTGCTTTTTTTTTTTTTTTTTGAGTGTTACACAGAGTGCAGCAGTGAGTAACCTTGTATACTTTGTGTCTGTACAAGTTGCAGGATCAACTCTGCGAGTGAGGCAGCCAGGGGCGTGGGTTTGGGCGCTGGCAATCATGACTGATATCGCCATGTCCCAGGCAGAGTGGAGAGGCAGGGCCAGTTTGCCTTGAGCCGGCAGTGGCAGAAAGTGGCCGGAGCCTTGACACAGTCGTCCCTTTGGGTGCTCAGCGGGCACCGTCCTAGACTCCTCTCTCCTCCATCATGGCCCAGACCTGAGCACTGGCTGTGGGTGAACACCTCCAGTGGGCCAGGCCTTGAATCTCTTGCTTCCTAAACTCGCTTCATACGCTGATTCTTAGAATTCAGATTCCTAGGTCTTGCTAAACTGGAACCTGGGGCGGGTGGGGAGCTGGACCTGCATTTTTAACCAGCTCTGCAGGTGACTCCTCTGTGAAAGCAGCCCCAGTGCTGCCCGTTCACACATCTCGGGAAACCCTCACCCCCCAATGCCCACTTTGGACATCGTTCCCATTTAAGAGGCAGAGGAATTGGCATGTGCCTGCCCCGGCTGGGAGACCCGTACTCCCTGTGTTTCCTGCAGGTGCCTCCACCTCCCGGGGCCTGTGGCTTGGCTGCCCGCTGCTGGTCCTGGCGCCCAGAATCCCACGGTGAGTCGCCTGCTGGCACCTTCCATTGCCCACGCTGAGCAGGAGGCCTCGGCCCAGAGCCCCCACCAGGCCAGAGTGAAATGAAGGTCCCGGAAGGCCTCGCTGGCTCCTGCTCGGGCCAGGCCTCGACCCCATCCCAGCCTTTCGCTGGCCAGGCCAACAGAAGCTTTTGGGATGGGAGAGGGCTGCCATCGGCCTGAGGACCTTCCCATGGGCTGTTCCCTTTCTCCAGGGAGAGGCAGACAGCAGGTCTCCTGCCATGGCCTGCCCGACTGCAGGCCTCAGGGGCTCCAAACTCCTCTGGGGTCTCCTCAGTGTTGGCAGGGCGGACCTGGCTTCCTGCCTGGCTGCTGAGATTCGCCGGCATTTCGGGGCATCCCATTCTCGGGAATTAAAACCTTTAACATGATTCAATGTGAAATTGGTTTTAAAATACATTTTCCAGATGCCTGCGTTCCGCTGGGAGTCAGCCCAGTGGACGGCTGGTCCTGTGAATCCTCTTCTGGCAGCTGCAGCCCCCGCTGCATCAGGCCGGGTGGGGTGGACTGAAATGAAAGGAAACATTGCAAAGCCAGTCACAGGCCATGGCCAGCAGGACCGTGGCCTGGAGTGCCGTGGCCAGGAGGGCTGTGGCCTGCAGGGCAGACAGCCTTTTGGGGGCTGGGAAAGGTGTTTCTCCAAGTTTCAGGCCACTCTTGGCCTTTGGCTCAGGGAAGCAAAGTTCAGGAGGGTGGGGGATAGCGTGTACTGCGCCCCTGGGCCCTGTCTTCTGGGTGACAGTCAGCCAAGTGCCCTTGCCACTCTGCAGTACTTGAGGCCACTGGCCACTCCCCTCCCCCAGCACATTCTTCCCCTTCTGTTTCCTGACAGGTGGGTGGGTTTTTAAAAGGAACATGAACCTATCCATTTGGGCTCAGTGGATAAAGCCTCGGCCTTCGAACTGAAAGGTTCCAGGTTTGGCTCTGGTCAAGGGCATGGACCTCAGTTGCAGCTCAACTGAGGAGGCAACTGCTCGATGTGTGTCTCTCTCACATTGATCTCTGTCTCTCCCCTCCCTTACACTCTGAAAAATCAATGGAAAAATATCTTTGAGTGAGGATTAACAACTACAAAAAAGCAGCATGGGTAGACAAAGAGGCCCTGGTCGGGTCACTCACTGGGTACAGCATCGTCCTGATACGGCAAGGTTGCAAGTTCGATCCCCGGTTAGGGCACACATACAAGAATCAACCAATGAATGTGTAAGTAAGTGAAACAACACATCTGTGTTTCTCTCTTTCCTTCTAACAGTGGTTCTCAACATTTCTAATGCTTGTTGCGACCACAGGTTCAGAACCACTGCTGTAGAGCCTAAGACTGTTGGAAAACACAGATATTTACATTATGATTCATAACAGTAGCAAAATTACAGTTATAAAGTAGCAATGAAAATAATTTTATGATTGGGGGTCACCACAACATGAGGAACTATATTAAAGGTTGAGAACCACTGCTCTAAAATAATAATAAAAAAAGAAATATGACAAAGAAAGAGAAAAAAGAAAAAAGAAAATGCTCTTCATTCTCCTCAGAGGAGCATGGCACTACTGGGTCTGAGAGGTGCTGAGGCTCTGGCCTCATGTTGGCAGCCACATGACCACATCCGCGCTTCAAGCCTCAGCGCTGGCCAGGCCCATCGGTGAGGGCTGCGGGGCACCCAGGGCCTCAGCTCCACCTCTGGCCCAAGAGGACTCACATCTTTATCAGAGAAGACACATAGCAACTGTAACACACAGCAGCCTGGGCAGGTGCTACAGAGAGAGACTGGCATATGTGAGATGTCACAGATGGTGAGGACAGGTAGTGAGAAAGCTGGCAACTGGGAGAGGTGACCCGGCAGGTGTTATGTGGACGAAGGTTGCGTTTCCTGCTCTCGGCTGGGATGGGGAAGGGCATTGATGCCTCCCAGCCAGATCATTTCTATTGTACAGACCATGCTGCCCAGGTAGCTGGGCGGGGCCCGTGCCTGGAGAAGGATGCTGGGTGGGACTGTGTCTGCGCACATTTGGAGCAGAAAGGCCCTTGATCTCTCCAGGATTCCTCCGTCCCCTGTCCTCTGCATTATCCTGGCAGTGACAGCGAACAACCCTCCTTCCAGTTAGACTTTACACCGCCAATGGCATGTGATTGTGTCTTGCTGTCCCCTCCCGTCATGTGCTCTAATCTTTTCCTGGACCTGAGCCTTTTTTTTGGAGGGCCAGCTCTGCCGGACCCTCTGGGGGGTGCTGCTATGATTCCCACTTTCCAGGTCAGGGGATAGGTGATTTCAGAGAGGAAGGGAGAGGGAGCTCTCCGCCCAGCAAATTGAGGCCCTGGGCCCCGAGAACTCTGCTGCCATGACCCCCGCCCAGCGCCGCCAACTCCTCGAGCCTGTCTCATGGTTCGAATTGAATGCCTTTTTTTTTTTAATCTCCCGCAGAGCAGCCTCCTTTAACTTCTCTAATAAGTTAGATCAGAGAGAGATTCTATAAATTCCTTCACCTCTTCTGGCAGGAGGCCAGCATGTCTCACAATACATATAATTGGTGATGGCCTCAGGGAAGAAGACAAATCCAGCTTGTGCCCGCAGGCCTTGGGGCAGGGTGCAGGGTGCAGTCCTGTGCATGCAGGGAAGGCTGCTTTGCTCACCTTATAGTGTCAGCCCTGTTGATGCATCCCATTTCCATCTGTATCCCCAGCTGGAGGCAGGCATCACCATCACTTGCAAGCAGGTGCCAGGTGCCAGTGCTGGTTCTGACTGGTCAGCACTGGGCCATACTGGCTGTGCTGAATATCACCCCCTAGGTCCTTTGGCTGAACTCCCCTTTATGCCTGTGCCAAGACACTGGGCATGGTGTGAGGGCAGCACATCTGGGAGAAGTAGGAGCTTCAGGTGGTGGTGGTGGTGGCGGGGGTGGGGGCGTGGGGAGCGGCGGGTCACGGGGAGGAGAAATGTGTATGGAACAAGCTTTAAGTAAAAATCAGGTGGTCAGGGGAAACCTCATAGAAACGAGGGTGACTGAGCAGAGATTTGAGGGAGGCAAGGGGGTTCACGCATATCCATCATCTATCTAATCGCCTGTCTGTCCATCTATGCAGGTAATCACCCACCACCTATCCAACTAGTCGTCTATCATCTATCGCTCCATGAGTATCTCTATCTATCTAGTATGATCTCCAGGCAGCAGGACAAAAGAGAGTGAAAAGGAATAGAAGGGACATTTTGTTTATGGAGGGCAAGGGCATGCAAACAATATAAAAGTCAAAAGCTTATCTGGCTTTTCTTTCTCTTGTTGAATGAGGCAGGACATTTCCTAAGGGTCCCATCTGTTCATGAAATCCTCCAGGGGAAGCTGGCATTTGTGGAGGTCTTGGCCAGAGGGTTGCTCTGGGTGGCCCACAACAGCTCTCTCCTGGTGACACCTGGCTTCCTGGAAAAGGGCTGTGGCTCCTGGAGCTCCGCTGGGCCCGTCTTGCATTCTTTACATGGTGTCTGGCTTCCCTTAGCAGATTCCTTGAAAAGGGGTCCTTCTACCAGTTCAGTTTGACACACTCATGCAGGCAGGAGATTTACTTGGTCCTTGACTGGGTCCTAGACACAGGAAGAGGCTCTGTCCTCACTCCCCGCTGCTCCTTGTTGGCAGCAGGCTCCTCTGCTCCCATGCAGCAGGTAAGCAGGGAGTTGGCAGAGCACTCTGAGTCACCTGTAGGGACCCTCTTGACTACATCCCTATCTAATCGCCTGTCTGTCCATCTATGCAGGTATCACCCACCACCTAGGGAAAGTCCTGGATTCAGACCTGGCTGGACCCAAAGGCTCCAACCCAGTCCCCAGGAGTTGGTTTCTCTCTTGCAGTCTCTCAGCCTAGCCTCGCTTTCAGGTGGGCTTTCTTTGATGGCAGCACCATTGGCATTTTCTCTCAGCCATCTTGAGAGCGAGAGAGAGCGAGAGTGAGTGAGAGAGCGAGAGCAAGTGTGCCTGTGCGATAGAGAGAGAGAGAGGAAGAGAGAGAGAGAGAGAGAGAGAGAGAGAGAGAGAGAGATTGTCTTTCCTGGTGGTGCCAGCAAAGGCCCCTGGATTTACTGTGATTGGGCCTATCCATCTCTGAACTGACCACTATGGCCAGGACGACGGAGCACATGCACTTGCCACTCTAGGTGAGATTATCCTCAGTACTGCCCATGATCACATGAGCTGAATAGGAAGAGCTGATCCCATTAGAGTTCAGTTACCAAAGTGTGGTGGGCAGAACTCTGAGATGGCTTCAAGCTCCCTGGCCTGCATGCCCTGTGAAATCGCACTTGAGGGGCAGGCAGAACCTGCCAGGTGAAAGAACGTTACTCCCAACTAGGCTGCTCATCGGTTAATTCTGAGTTAATTAAAAAGGAGCTACCTGGGTGGGCTTGACCTAATCAGGTGCACCCTTTAAAGCAGTGGTCAGAAAACTGTGGCTCACGATCCACATGCGGCTCTTTGGCTCCTTGAGTGTGGCTCTTCCATAAAATACCACAGCCTGGGTGAGTCTATTTTGAAGAAGTGTAAGTTCAAAAAATTTGGCTCTCAGAAGAAATTTCAATCATTGTACTGTTGATATTTGGCTCTGTTGACTAATGAGTTTGCCAAACACTGACTTAAACCAATCAGCTCATCCCATTCCTCAGGCCACAGTGATTGATTTCGCATGGACCAATGAGAGCCAGGCTGTGGATTTTTATTCAACTACTAGAGGCCTGGTGCATGAAATTCGTGTATAGGGTTGGGGGATGGGTGTCACTAAGCCTGACCTGTGCCCTCTTGCAGTCCAGGAGCTCTCAGGGGATGCGGGTCTAAGCCATCAGTCAGATATCCTTAGTGCTGTGGTGGAGCAGGAGAACCTCCTGCTACCACTGCTGTGCTCGCCAGCTATGAGCCCAGATCAGGGTTTCTGGCTGGGAGGTGCTCTCCCTTTGGAAGCACACTGACCACCAGGGGGAAGCTCCTGAATTGAGCATCTGCCTCCTGGTGATCAGTACACATCATAGTGACCAGTCATTCTGCCGTTTGGTCAATTTGCATATTAGCCTTTTATTATATAGGACTAGAGGCCCATTGCATAAATTCGTGCACGGGGTGGGGGGAGGTGGTGGTGTCGCTCAGCCTGGCCTGCACCCTCTCCAATCTGAAACCCCTCGGGGGATGTCTGGACTGCCAGTCGGACATCCCTCTCACAATCTGGGACCACTGGCTCCTAACCACTAACCTGCCTGACTGATCACCCCTAACTGCCTCTGCTGGTTTGATTGCCACCTAACCACTCCCCTGCCTCCAACTTCCCTGCTCTGCTGGTCTGATGGCCCCAACTTCCCTCCCCTGCTGGCCTGATCACCCCCAACTGCCCTGTCCTGCTGGCCTGATCCCCACTAATCACCTCTGCCTCAGCCCCCACCACTGTGGCTTTGTCAGGAGGGAAGTTGGATGTCCAAGAGATGGCCGATCACTTGGCCTAATTAGCATATTACCCTTTTATTAGTATAGATTGGAGGAGGGGGGCAGCTCTGACTCTTTCCTTTTGGACATGAATTGGTCAGTGATCTTGAAATTGTGAGAGGAGAAGTTGTATGAAGGAATGGAATTAAGAAACTGAAAGAGGAATGGAATTAAGAAATGGTATGAGAAAAACCAGGAGTGGAAGAAATGATTGGAACGTGGATCAAACCACACCTGTTGTGCTCAGGACCATCACACCTGGATGGAGTGGCTCCTTTTCCCTGTTTATTCCCAAGTCTGTAGATTGTTTTTATTTTTTAATATTTTTATTGATTTCAGAGAGGGAGAGGAAGCAAATTATATAAAAACATCAGAATGTGGCCTTTTCTGATTCTTTACCTGTGTGTGAGCCACAAACAGCTCTCACCTGGATCCTTCCAAGAACTTCCTAACTGTTCCCCCTGTCTTAGATGTGTTTCTTTAGAGTTTCCTTTTTTTTTTTAATAGTTTTATTGATTTCAGAGAGGAAGGGAGAGGAAGAGAGAGAGATAGAAACATCAATGATGAGAGAGAATCATTGATCAGCTGCTGCTTGTATGCCCCACACTGGGGATTGAGCCCACCACCCCAGCACATACCCTGACTGGGAATTGAAACGTGACCTCCTGGTTCATAGGTTGATGCTCAACCAATGAGCCATGCCAGCCGGGCTAGGGCCTACTTTTAACTCAACAACCAGAATACTCCTTAAAAAAAGGTGGAAACCTGAAAGTGCATCAGCTGACGAATGGATCAACAAGATGTGATGGCATGACACACTGACACATGTTAAACATGGAAAGCCTTGACACATTATGATCCACGAAAGCCAGTCACAAAAGCCACCCATTGTATGATTTCATTTACATGAAAGGCCCAGAATCCATAGAAACAGAAAGTAGCTTAGTGGTTGCCAGGACTACTAATGGGCTGGGTTTCTTTTTGGGATGATGACAATGTTGTAAAATTGATTGTGGTAATGGTTGCACAACTCTGTGAATATACCAAAAATCCATGAACTTGTACACTTTAAAAGAGTAGATTGCATGGGGTATGAATTATATCTCAGTTACAGCTACTAGAACAAAAAAGAGGTGTGTGAAAAAGTTGGACTTTGGCGTCTCTGGATTCGCCGGGCTTGAGCAAGAATAAACTCAGTTTGGCGACTTGACATAGAAGAGTAAACAATTCTTAGAATCAAGTAACACATCACAGAGATGACGACAGGGTCAAAGACGTTGCCCAGGAACATATAAAAGGAATGACACTCCTCCGTTCAACATCTCCCAGGGGTTTTCCATGCTCAAATCAATACCCAAGTTCTAGAAGTCCCCCGAGGCTCAGCACTGCCTCCGCGCCCTACTGCCCTAGTTCCCTCCTTCCCCTGCCGCCTCTGGGCCCTCCTCCCCTACCCGCCCTAGGAGCTCCGCAGGGCCCTCCTCCTGCGCGAGGTGCACCCTCAGACCCTGGGCAAACTCACCCAGAGGCCTTGCTCCAAGGTCACTTCTTAGCCACCTCCGCCCCCGGGATGACCGTCTGCCTGTTGAGGGTTAGGGGGCGGGGGAGGGGGGGGTGGAGAAAGGGGGAATAGCGAGCGTCCTTTCACGGAATTGTGAGGAAAGCATTTCGGAGACGCACGCGGGGGAGGAGGAAGTTTATTGGAATGGAAATCGAAGGCTGCCCAGGCCCCCAGGTCCTCTCTGCCCATCCTGCTGTGGAAAAGCGCAGCTCACTGTCCTTAGGCTCAGAAAGAGGCCAGCGCCCAGGGCGTCCGTGTCATGCAGGAGCTCAGTCAGCTCAGCCCCCATCCCTGCCCAGCCAGCGTGTCTCTGCCCGGCTGGGCTCCCCGCAGCCGCCCCACCGCACTCAGGCCCCGCGGGGGGCTGCCCTGGAAGCCCGTGGCTGCTGCGCTGAGAACCAGGCGCTCCTTCAAAGTAACCAATTAGCTTCCGGAGCCTTTGCGGGCGTCTGCTGGGTCCTCCCCGACCAAGCCTTTTCCTAGCTCTCTTGGGGTTCTGTGTCCCTTATCCAATCAGATCCTTTCCCCAGGCTATGCTCCGCCCCTTATGGTCGGCATCTTAGTTCCCATTGCGCTGCCTCAAACTGGCAGCGCCTCCACTGGCACCAAATTGGCCTCCACTGCGCATACGCCCAGCAGGGTCCTTGGCCTTTATTTGCATTGCCCATAGTCTTGGTGAGTGGGTGAGTGTACCCCTGGGCCCCAGGCTTGGCCTTTATCTGCATTGCCCATAGTCTTGGTGAGTGGGTGGGTGTACTCCTGGGCCCCAGGGCCTGGGAGACTGGAAAGCTGGTTCCACATCTGCACTCCAGGAAGAAGGGCTGCTAATCTCCTTGGCCCGCAGGGTCGCGGTCCCCGGGGAGCCTACAAGTCCTGCAGCTTCCTAGGACTTGTTATGCTTAATGCTTCCCTAACTTGTTATGCTTAATCATGTCTGATTCCCTTTGCTCCCTTTATTGCTATCTAACTACCTATGTTTAACAAAGGCACGTTCCTGGTATTTTCAGCTTTTCTTTCCTGCTTCAGTTTGCTCTGTAACTCAGATGACCTATTACATAGTTTACTTAGCTTGTGGTTTATTGTCTGTCTCCATCTCCACCCAAGAATGTAAGCTCTATGAGGCAGGGGTTTTTGTCTTTTTTACTTTATTTTGTTTTATTTTATTTTTACTGATGTATTCACGGTATCTAGAACACGGTGTCTGGTACATAGTAGACACTGAATAAATATTTGTTGGATGAATGAAAAGCTACTATGTGTTCAAGAAGTCATTGTATGCAGCATAGGAAACATTATCTATTAAAGAAATACATCGTCTGCAAATAGTGTGGGAAAATGCCATGCAAATTACCAAATAGGTTAAAATGTCCTTTTGAAATTGCAGACCCTGGAAGGTAATATAAAAATAAGGGCAAACATTCCTTCCCCTTATTTTTCCACTCTACCTCTCATGCAATTGCCTGGAGAATCATTAAACATCACTTAATAAGTGAGTCTTCAATACTCTTATCCCAGAATACACAGAGTTGTCCACATAAGATGTAGCTAAATTGCAAGTTAGTAGTTAATGTCCCAAGCACCTGAATAGACATTTCTCAAAAGCTGGCATATGGATGACCCTAGATACATGAAAAGATGCTCAACATCACTAATCACCAGGGAGATGCAAATCAAAACCACAATGAGATGTCACCTCACACCTGTTAGAATGGCTCCCATTAATGAATCAACAAATAACATGCTGGTGGGGATATAGACAAAAGGGATCCCTTGGACACTGTGGGGGAGGAGGGAATGTATATGGTGCAGCCACTGTAGAAAGCAGTATGGAGGCTCCTAAAAATGGAACTGCCTATTGACCCAGTAATCCCTTTCCTGGGCATATCCAAGGGAAATAAAGTCAGCGTTTCAAAGAGCTACCAGCACCCCCACATTCTAGGCAGCATGATTCACAATAGCCCAAGACATGGAAACAACCCAAATGCTTTTATATAGATACTAAAGAAGAAGAAAATCCTGCTATTTGTAACTATGTGGGTGAACCTGGAACACATTTTGCTGAGTGAAATAAGCCCTGATACAAAGACATGTACTGTATGGTTCCACTTATATGTGGGATCTAAAGAAGTTGAACCAGTAGAAGCAAAAGTAGAACTGTGGTTGCCTAGGGCTCAGCGGGGGGAAGGGAGGGAAATGGGGAAGTTGGTCAAACAGTTCAAAGTTTCAGTTATGCAAGAGGAGCAGCTCTTGGAGAACAAAGGAATTTGCTCTCTTGATTCCTTTTTGCACTTGACTCCTGACTGGTGGGGCCCTTTTGCTTCTGCTTCCTTGTGTTTGTCCACCTGGCCCATGTGGACCCCACACACAGTGGGTGATGGGGCTACAGCCAGCCTGAGGCTGAACTGGACCCGGCCCCAACTTAGGGTGGGGCGGAACTCTGGACACTGGTTTTGCTTCCAGCTCTACTGAAACCCCAGCCACAAGTCTTCTGTGACTGGACCGAGGGAAATGAGACTTGGATACACAGGGATTTAATTCCATGTAATTAAAAATAACTCACTCTCCCATGCGAGTCTCAGAAAGCCCCTTTTCTCGGGAGAGTGTAAGAAGTCAACCCTGCAGCACCCAGTGGGGAAGAGGACACATTTCTTGTGTCATTTCCACCACACGCTCACGGTAACTCTGTGAGGAGGTGGGTGTGGAATTAGCTTGATTGTGGCAACCATTTCACCATGTAGACACATGTCAAATCACATTGTACACTTTAAATACATGCAGTTCTATTTATCATTTATATCTAAATAAAGCTAGAATATTTTACAAAAAAGGAAACAAAAGAGGGACTGCCCAGTCAATGCAATAGACTAAGCTTCTATGTACAATACTGATGGCCTTTTCTTGTTGATCTAAGAAGCATCTAAATCTGTAAGATTTTTTTTTGTGTGTGTGTGAGTTTGAGTCGAACTGATGACAATTGCCAGGAAGCAGAATCTCAACAGATTGAGATAATGCTTCAGAGAAAGGCAGTTTATACATTACAGTCAAAGAGGAGGCATAGGGGGTTACATGAAATTCATTGGTAATAAATTAGGGAGGCGGGAGAAAGCAAAGAGGGGAATTCTTCGGGATTGGCTAAAAGGTAAAAGAAATAGACACAAGCTTCCTTTACAGAGGTGGATACCGGATATTAACAATTGACAAATAAAAATAACAATAAGGAGATCTGTGGTCTCCACAGAGTGGTGCTGTGCTTTGAGAGGTCCAGAACAAAGGAAATTACATTGATCTTCCAACAATATGTTGTGCTATTGTAAATGTAAAAAGACAATAGACAGGCTCAGTGAGGGTAAGATGGACCTTTGTCAGGTATGATAGTGACCTAGGACATGACTATCAGCCATGACCTACCTTTAGCCAGAGCGTTTTTTTTAATTTAATAAATCTTTATTGTTCAGATTATTATAATTGTTCCTCTTTTTTCCTCCATAGCTCCCCTCCACCCGGTTCCCACCCCACCCTCTGCCCTTACTCCTCCCCCATTGTCCTCATCCATAGGTGTACAACTTTGGTCCAGTCTCTTCCTGCACTCCCACACCCCTTTCCCCCAAGAATTGTCATCCACTCCCTTTCAATGCCCCTGATTCTATTATATTCACCCGTTTATTCTGTTCATCAGATTTTTTTATTCACTTGATTTTTAGATTCACTTGTTGATATATATGTATTTGTTGTTCATAATTTTTATCTTTATCTTTTTTCTTCTTCTTCCTCTTCTTAAAGTATACCTTTCAGCATTTTATATAATACTGGTTTGGGAGTGATGAACTCCTTTAGCTTTTTCTTATCTGTGAAGCTCTTTATCTGACCATCAGTTCTGAATGATAGCTTTGCTGGGTAGAGTAATCTTGGTTGTAGGTTCTTGCTCTTCATCACTTTGAATATTTCTTGCCACTCCCACCTGGCCTGCATAGTTTCTGTTGAGAAATCAGCTGACAGTCGTATGGGTGCTCCCTTGTAGGTAATCAACTGTTTTTCTCTTGCTGCTTTTAATATTCTCTCTTTGTCTTTTGCTCTTGGCATTTTAATTATGATGTGTCTTGGTGTGGTCCTCTTTGGATTCCTTTTGTTTGGGGTTCTCTGCGCTTCTTGGACTTATAAGTCTATTTCTTTCACTAGGTGGGGGAAGTTTTCTGTCATTATTTCTTTAAATAGGTTTTCAGTATCTTGCTCTCTCTTTTCTTCTGGCACCCCCATAATTCTGATGTTTGTACACTTGAAATTGTCCCAGAGGCTCCTTACACTATCTTCCAATGTTTGGATTCTTTTTTCTTTTTTCTTTTTCAGTGGAGTGTTTTCTGCTTCTTTGTATTTCAAATCTTTGACCTGATTCTTGTGATCCTCTAGTCTGCTGTTAGGTTTCTGTATAATATTTATTTCAGTCAGAGTATGCTTAATTTCTAGTTGGTCCTTTTTCATATTCTCGAGGGTCTTGCTAAATTTATCAGCCTTTTTCTAGAAAATTCTTGAAAAATCTTATAACTATGGTTTTGAACTCTAGATCCAGTCATTTGTTTTCCTCCATTTCTTTCATTTGTGACCTGTTCCTTGGTCTCCACATTTTGGCTGCTTCCCTGAGTTGATAGAATGGCTTTGTGTGCTAGCTATCTTATAGGGCCCAGTGGCTCAGTCTCCCCTGTTACCTGAATTGGACACCCTTGTGCACCCCTTTGTGGATTGTGTGCCCAGTTTTGTTGTAATTAAGCCTTGATTGTTGTTGGTATCACTGGGAGGAATTGACCTCCAGGTCAATTGGCTGTGAGGATCAGCTGTGTCTACGATGGGAGAACTTCTGTGCTTGAGACACCCTTATGGGAGAAGACTTGCAAAAGCCTCTGTGTTCAGCTTGAATGGGGCAGAGTCTCAGGGCAGAGCAGACAGCATTGGTTTCCCATCAACCCTGTTCTAATAGACCCTTGGGTCTCAGTGTCCTATGGTAATCGCTGCAAGCACCTCCGAGAGAAAGCCGCCTTCCAGTTTTGCCCACTGCCAGACAGTCCAGTTTCTCCCCGAATAAGTCTGGGTCCCCAGAGTCTTGCTTGGAACTGGAGTTCTGTGCAGTTGGGAACTTTTGTTTCCCTCCTGAATGAGAAAGCCAGCCGTGTACTCAGTTGCCCACCCTCTCTGTGCATGGGCCTCCGTACCTCTGCCTTCCACAGTTCCTCTGAGTCTCAATGTGCTTTTCTCTTTCCTGACAGTCCAGTTTCACCCCATATGAGTCTCGGTCCCCAGAGTCTCACCTAGAACTGGAGTTCAGCACAGTCAGGAGTTTTTGTCTCTCTCCAGGTTGAGAAAGCCAGTCACGCACTCAGTTGCTAGTCCTCTCTGCACACGTGTCTTAGTATCTCTGCCTCCTACAGCTCCTCTGAGTCTCAGTGTGCTTTTCTATTTCCTTCTAGTTGTAGAATTTCCACTCAGCTAGCCTTCCTGTGGTTCTGGACGATGTCCATTCTGTCTTTTAGTTGTAGTTTTGAAATTGTTGTGTGAGGCAGAACTTTAGGTATTTACCTATGCCACCATCTTGATTTCTCCCAGCCAGAGTGTTTTAATTTCAGACCATCCTTTGTGATTACTTTAGGTCTCTGAGTTGTAAGGCCTCTAGGCAGGCCTCCCCTGAGCTGTCAGGCTTAGTGTGTGGCCCCTTTTCCTCCACACTCTGTTGATGACATATGAATATATGGCACATGTCTCTGGGTCACAGAGGCCTCTCATAAAACTCCAGAGTCTAACACTCTCTCTCTTTGAGATTCTCCAGCAGACCCCAAGGTGAATTCCTCATGGGCCACGTACCTTATATTTTACATCAAACCCATCAAAAGCATACCATTCAACTTTGCTGAAAGTCTCTGCGCCTTCTCATGTGACACTGTAAGATAGAGACCCAAGTTTCAGTTTGCTGAGACCGAGGTTCTTTGGTGTTCATCTGGCCACCAGACTATTTTGTGTGTGGATCTGTAATGCCATAATGCCATATTTTCTTCATCTCTCATATTGTATTATGCATTTACAAAGCAACCTGTATATGTCAAAGGTTGAGTATTCTGGGAAACATCTGTACTTCAGTTCCTAGTAAAATAAAATGAGAAAGAATGGGCCTTGTACTTGTGATATATGGTACTGTGAATCCAAAGTTTAAAACAAGGGTGAAGGTTGAGAGACAATAGCAGGGAAAGGCTAGGCCCGAAGAGGGCTGCAGACCAAAGCCCTGTTCATACCTGGAGGTGTCCAGAGCCAGCACTGGACTTACAGTTCCTTTAGGTGACTTACTTCAGCCCAGATGAATTTTGTAAAGTGCCTCCCACCTGTGTAGGGTGGGCTGATTACCAGAAGGTTCAAGGCCTTTGGACCAGGCCAGATGGCTCCTCTAATGACAAGAATGAGGACTGGACTTGTCCCACTCGTCAGCTTGGCCAGGTGCTTTGTGCAGTGCACACACAGCCCAAGTGTTGGAGCCCAGGGCACCTGCTGCCTCCTCATTAAGGAGCTCAGTAATTCGGGAAAGTAACTGAGGAAAGCATTTTACTCTGCAAATGAAGCTCAGGTAGACCTGTGTGTAAATAAGGAATGCGGTCCTGGTGAAAGGTTACGTGGGACTGGTAACACCCATCTGAGTCAGGATCTAGAAGCTTCACTTAAGATTTACTTGAGACAACCTGGTTTCTTCCTCAGAGAAAAAAATTAAATGATTTAATTGATGGGGGCTTCCATGACATTTCAGCAGAATTTGAACATACTTGTGTATATTCTGGGCTAATTTGGAAATTAACACTTTAATATATGTAGGAGGGACCTACTTTTATTCTTTGTGGAATATTTGTAACTATGAGTTAATTTAGCCCTAAATAGTTCAAAGCCGTCTCTGTTTGAGCTCTGGGAATAATGTTTTTCTTGTTTTCAAAGGTGTAGTATTTCTGCTAACAGTAAAGGAAGATAACAAAGATAAGAATCTTCAAGGCTCTTTGAAAACAAAATGGTATTCAGAATCAGACATTCTTTACAGTGAAGAGTCATCTCTACTGTGGCGCCTGTGACTTGAGATTTGTCTGTCTGATGATGCATTGCTTCGCTGAAACTTCAGGTGCATGCATGGTCATTTTGAAGAGCAGAGAGATGAGCAGCTACTATTTAATCTCTAAATCTTCTCAGAGACATTTAAAGATTTGCTACCGGTTTGGTAAGTTTATTTTCCATACTCTAAGGTGAAAGTAGGATGGCTGTTCCCCGCCCCCTACACCTCAGAAACATCAGTGTTTCTTCACAGTCCAGGGCCTCAGGGGAGGAGGGCAGAGGTTCTGGAAGGGTTAGAAGCAAAAGTGGGGTGGGGAGAGAGACCCTAATTGCTATGGGAACAAGGAACTGTGTGGGAGAGTGCGGTTTAGGATGGCTGGCTTAACGGTGGACTGTTTTACCTAACTCTTGGTGCTGTGAGGAGATTTAAGTACGGTCATGGACACAAAAAGCTTGGAAGTGTCTGTCGATGTTAGCTGCTGTGTTATTTATTCACAGGATTCCATGTGGGCTCTCTGGGTGTTGAGGGAGGTGTGTCTAAGGCGATGGGGGAATGGCTGTGTGGTTGGCCATTGGGCCCAGTGAGCTCTTTAGGATTTAGGCTGAGGAAGGAGTGGAGGCCCTGGGAGAGCCCAGGGGAGGAGACAATTTTGCCACAAGAGCTGAGGATGGGCCTCTACTCTGGTAGCTTCTGGGACCATCTACCTCACAGCTCAGACTTTGGCAAGGGAGGCGTGTGATGCCCAGGCTTCTCCTGGCTTGCACTCCACTCGTGCAGCTTTGACGAGCTGTGAAGCGTTTTGTTCCTCCTCAAAGCACGTAGATGTACAACCACAGCGTGTTTCCAGACTGATCGCCAACATTAATTTTAAAAATTATACTCTCTTCTTTTGAAACAGCATAAGATTCATGAGTTACACCTTTTCTGTATACCCACCATCCCATTTCCCTCAATCATATTCTCACAATCCTATACAGTGTCAAACGAGGAAATGGCTGTTGACATAATACTATTCAATTTACTTACAATTTAATTGATTATTTGGTTTAATCTGGGCATTATTCAGAAGTAGCTACCTCAAACCTTGGAATTCCTGGCCCAAGAAGTTGCAAGTAGGCTCCATGAGAATAGCCAACAGCATATACTCTGGAAACTTCCATGGTGACATCCCCTTGTGCGGGGTCAGTGTGGATTTTCTCACCATGGCCACTCTTTCTTCAAACCATGAGTGTGGTTCCAGGGTAGCTTGTTGGAATTTTGTTCTTCATTTGTTTGAGCAAATGAGGTAGCAATCATGATAGGGACCAGGAAAATCATGTAAAGCTGATCCCATTGTCATAAAATATAATCAAAGATGAGGGACTGTTAACTAGAGAATAATATTGAAAGGACCTGCTGATAGTAGAAGAGGACCCAGCTCTTTGCTCAGCTTTGTGGAGGAAATCGCTTTGGATATGAAAGTTGATGGCTGGAGGACTTATGGACTGAAAAGGGGTATAACCTCAGAACTGCATATAAGAAAAGGAGAGGCAATTTGGGTGGAGGTGAGTGGCAGAGAAGACAAATGCTAGCCCAGTTGAAGAAGAGCAACTTTACAAAGGACAAAGTTGAAGACATGGGCAAAAAGGGGAGACTCATAAGAGGGTAGTCATGAGCATTGCCCATTGATGCTCTCCATGTATTATGTCATCAGCCAGCACCGGAACCTGCAGAGGTAAGTGGTGGTCTTATTCACAGGAGGAATCCGAGGCTTGGGTATGAGGTTGGAGGTGATCAGAGAAGAATGCGTTTTCAAAAGGGGATATGGTTGCTGTTCTTCTGACATTCTTGTCACTCTCTCCTCTGCTCTGGACAAGTGCCTACCTGCAAAACAGACCTCCAATACATCCACCCCTGTGCGCCTCCTCTGTTGTCACTCCTGGTTATGTTAAAACCCTGCCCTGCAATGTGGTGGCATTAGGAGGTGGGCCTTTGGCAAGCAACTAGAATTAGATGAGGTCATGAGTGGGATTAGTGCCCTTCTGTGAGTCTCGAGAGAGCTTGCTTCCTCTCGCTGCTCTCTACCAGGTGAAGACACAATGAGAAGATGGCAGACTATAATTTGGAGATGGATTCTCACCAGCACCCGACTCCACTGGCAGCCTGGCCTTGGTTTCCAGCCTCCAGAGCTGAGCGGAATAAATTTTACAAGACACCCAGTCTCTGCCGTTCTGTTTTAGCAGCCCAAACAGACAAAGACAGGGACTCGCCTAAAATGCCAGTTCTCCAACTCTCCAAATTAAGTAGGTCTTCTGTACTAATTTAGAGTAGTATGTTTTTTTTTCCACAATGCATTTACAATGTATAGTTATATGTTTGTTCAATGATTTGTATCATAAAGGCCATGTGGCCAAGAACTTTTGCTCACCATTGTATTTCCAGGGCCCACACAGTGGAAATAGGGACTCAATAAATATTTGTCAATATTTATCAAGTGATCAATGAATGAATGAATGAATGACTAAATGGATATGTATAGGATTGCTGATAATTCTGGATTTTGGGCCTTTAAGTATAATTTTTCATTTACTTTCTTAAAATACAGTAAGTTTAAAGTTATACTTTAACCTAGAAGATATGAGATTGAAACCAAAATTTGAAATCAGTGATATGTGACAAGTAATGGCTGCATGTCCACACAGCCCAGTGCCCTTGAGCTGTGACAGGACTTTGCTTCTGAGTCTGGAGCATGAAGTTGACCACAAAGACACTGAGTGCAATGTCAGCCACAAGTGGCAGTAAAGCAGCAGCGGTGGTATCAGCCTTAAAAGCATACGCTATTCTGAGCTGCTGTTTTATGTGGGTTTGTTCTGGAGCTGTTGAGATGGGCCCAGACCGTATGTCTCCACCTGCTCAGAGCAGAGTCTGAGCACAGGTCGCTGGAAACACCGCACTGGCAGACACTGCAAACCACTTGCATGATTTTGGAAGCCAAGCCTGCCCATGCTCTGCCATGCAGAAGGAGAGTCTTGGTTTACAGCAGTATTTTGAGAAGTCCAATCAGACAAATAGGCTCAGGTAGAATCCCCGAGGAGCATGCAATGGCAGGAAACTCAGGGCCTGGGGTTGTGGACATTGTTGAAATTATTTTGGGTCAAGTTGAAAAAAGTGCCCTTAGTGAGCGGTGCATCAAGTGGGTTCAAAAGAATCTCCGAGGACCTAGGGAGAGGCCAGGCAGCCGCTCCACGTTTTCGTGAAGGAACCGTCCTTTGTTCTCAGGTTATCAGTGTCAGGAGTCCCTGAGGCTGCTCATCGGCCTGTGCTGAGTGGCACGGTTGCCGGCCCTGAGCGGGACAGAGGACAACGCCCTGTGATGTCTGACTTTTCAGAAACAGGAAGACCAGTGTTCCAGTGTCTCACTAATAATAATCTTGAGGGGAATTGTCATTTTTCCGACGGTCAGTCATTTACTCACTCATCAGAACAATGAAGCAAATATGATGCTGTTATTTTTGGGGGCATGCATTGTGAGCCCTGGTGCAGGTGTAGGCAGTTCGGGTGCTCAGTGAGCCTGATGCCTGGCTCCTCCGTGGCCCACAGAACAGGCCCTGTGGCTCTGCGAGAGGGTTTCTCCTGCCCACCTGCGTGGGCACATGCATGCATTTCCTTTTTCCTATGTGCTCTCTCTTTAGGTCAGAGTCACATAACAAAATCCACCATTTTATCTACCACTGAGTGGCACTGAGTCCGTTTACACGTTGTGCAACGGCCATCTCTTCTTCCCCAAGCCATGTTCCCCTCTGCAGGAATACGGAGGCGGAGGCGGAGATGGAGCCTGAGCCTCTGCTCTCAGGACCGCCGCTGCCCAAGTGAGGCAGAGCAGGGCCTGCCTGCCCTCTAGTGTTTGTGGCCCTGGGCTGGCAGGGCACTCTCTCAGCTCTACATTGTGCCTGTGTCCGTCCTTCCTTCCTTCCTTCCTTCCTTCCTTTCTTCCTTCCTTCCTTCCTTCCCTCCTTCCTTCCTTCCTGCCTGCCTGCCTTCCTTCCTTCCTTCCTGAATCTGTATCAAGGATGCCAGTTATGCAATGTGAAAGTCATTCAGCCACTCAGACAATTGGTGGAGCACCTGCTATGTGTCAGGCATTGCCTAGGCACTGGACACTGAGAAGTCCTCATGGAGCTCCCAGGAGAACCAAGGAAACGGACATGCATCAAAGAACTGCAGTTAGACATTTAACCACAGTCATGATGCACTCCCTAAAGGAAATAGTAGATTATTCCGTGGAAGAGGATGAGGCATTGATCTAATTTATGTTAGAGATTGAGGGAGGTCATGGAGAAAGTGAAATGTAAGCTGAGACCCAAAAAGTGGATGTGTTGTCCTGCCGGTGTAACTCAGTGGTTGAGTATCAATCTATGAACCAAGAAGTCATGGTTCGATTCCTGGTCAGGGCACATGCTTGATCCCCAGTAAGGGGTGTGCAGGAGGCATCCAATCATTGATGTTCGCTCATCATTGATGTTTCTTTCTTTCTCTCTCTCCCGCTCCCTTCTGCTCTGAAATCAATAAAATTACATAAAAAATAAACAATTTAAAAGTAGATGTGTTAGAGTTGCCTGATGGATGAGGGAGGAAAATGAGTGATCTAAGCAGAGGGGTTGGAACAGTGGATGGGGGAGAGGGGTGAAGTGTGGCTGGAGGGAGAGGCGGGGAAAGATCCCTCCAGCCTCTAGGTCACATGCGTCTTAGCTACACACTCCAAAATGTAGTGGCTTACAGTGAAAGTGACTGAGTAGTTTATGGCTCCGCAGGTTTACGATTTAGGCTGGCTCAGCTGGTTGGTTTTGTGATCTAGGTTAAACGTCCTTTGGCATCCATAGTCAGCTATGGGTCAGCAGGTGCCTCTGCTTCTGGGGGTAGGTGGCCATCAGCTGGGGTACTCTTCTAGATGGGCTCTCATCTCCACTAAGCTAGACAAGGCAGGCTTGGCCACATGGCGGCAGGGGTCTAAGAGGAAGTGGAGGCAGGCAAGGCTACCTGAGACTTATTCTCAGAACCAGCACTTCATCATTTCTGCCACATTCTATTGGCCAGAGCGCCCAGGCCAGGGTGGGGGGCACCGTCCCCTCTTGGAAGCAGCTGAGAGTCATTGTAAAAGATGGGGTGCAGGGAGGGGTGGACATTGAGGGAAATTTTGAATCATATAAGGAATTTGTGTGATTGGAACACAGGACACTTTTATGCAGGAACTAGCAGGAGCAGGGCATGTGGCTGTGGGGATGGGGACTGTGCCGTTCATGCCCCTTACCTTGCCATCTGGGTTGTGAGCTCTTTGGATGCCGGCGTGTGGTTCCATTCAGTCCTCGGTCTGGACACAGAGCCCATCTGCCAGTTCAGCCCCTCGGTAGGAAGTGAGAATGGAGGGCGTTATGCTTCCAGCATCTGCATGCTTCCCAGCAGGGTGCTGAGGAGGGGGTTGTCATCCAGACAGCTTAGCTATTGCAGTATGAAGCTAACACCTCACCATGAGCTGAGCTGTGAAGAATCGCAGACTTGTCTAAATTATAATTTGTTGGTTGGGCCTTGGGGGGTTCTGAATGCTGGCCCCAAATTCCCTCTCACAACAAACATGTTTGCCCAAACAGATTTCTCCTCTGAACATCTTGTTAAGCTCTTATCTCTCAATGACACAGTCAGTCTAGACCAGTCTGTGCTGCCAGCTGGGTGTTCTGTTGGTAGGAGCCGGCAGGGAGGAGGCAGGGGAAGGGACCCTTCCTTCTTATTTGCTTGCTCTCCCAGGAGAGCAACAGTTCCCATCCTTGGCGGGGAAGTAAGTCACACCCACAGTCGTCCAGTTCTCTGTTCTCTCCCCACACCTCCAGAACCAGCCTCAGGAGCCCTCAGAGAGACCAGCATTGTCTGGGTATAGTCTCCGCTTTGGAGGTCTAAGCCCCAAATCCTTCTCAGGGGCTCTTCTTTCAAGCTTCTGGCTTCCAGCAGCTCACATTCTGCTCTTTCCTGCAGGAGGGTGGCTGCCTCACAGGCACACACCTGGGCAGCTCGTGCTCCCTGGTTGTGTGTCAGTCTCCCACACTGTTTAAACATGCTGACAAAATAAAAGTGCAGTTTCTGTTGTCTTTTCTGAACCTCTACTGTTACACATGGTCTATAAGATTATTTTAAACTAGAGGCCTGGTACACGAAATTCATGCACGGGGGGGGAGGGGGGCGCCGCCTATCCCTCAGCCTAGCCTGCACCCTCTCCAATCTGGGACCCCTCAAGGGATGCCTGACTGCCACACAGGGATCAGGCCTAAACTGGCAGTTAGACATCCCTCTCACAATCTGGGACTGTTGGCTTCCAACCACTCACCAGCCTGCTGCCTATTGCCTCTAATTGCTTCTTCCTGCCATCCTGATCACCCACTAACCACTCCCCTGCCAGCCTGATTGATGCCTAACTGCTCCTCTTCTGGCTCGATTGCCCCTAACTGCCCTCCCCTGCAGGCTTGGTCACCCCAACTGCCCTCCTCTGAAGGCCTGGTATCCCCCTAACTGCTCTCCCCTGCAGGCCTGGTCCCCCTCAACTTCCTTTCCCTGCAGGCCCAGTTGCCCCCAACTTCCCTCCTCTGCCTGCCTGGTCACCCCTAACTGCCATCCTTTGAAAGCCTGGTCTCTCCCAACTACCCTCCCCTGCTGGCCTGGTACCTCCCAGCTGCCTTCCCCTGCTGGCCATCTTGTGGAGGCCATTTTGTGTCCACATGGGGGCAGGATCTTTGACCACATAGGGGCAGCCATCTTGTGTGATGGTCAATTTACATATTACTCTTTTATTGGATAGGATAGAGGCCTGTTGCATGGGTAGGAACTGGCTGGTTTGCCCTGAAGGGTGTCGCGGATCAGGGTGGGGAATCCCTTGAGGTATAGGGTGGCCTGAGCAAGGGGTCTGTGGTGGTTTGCAGGCTGGCCACACACCCCAGTGACCCAAGCAGAGGCCTTGGGATCTGGGATTTATTTATCTTCTACATTGAAACTTTGTAGCCTGGAGTGGAGCCAAGCCTCCTGTTTACTCCATGGCTGCAGCCATTTTTGTTGGGATTTATTTAAATTCTATAATTGAAACTTTGTAGCCTTGAGTGGAGGCCTGGGCTGGCCAGGGTGTGCAGAAAGCTTGGCTTCCTCTATTGCTTGGGAAACCCAAGCCTCCTTCCTCTGTGGCTGCAACCATCTTGGTTGGGTTAATTTGCATACTTGCTCCTGATTGGCTGGTGGACATGGCTTGTGGGTGTAGCGGAGTGATGGTTAATTTGTATATCACTCTTTTATTAGATAGGATTGCTTAAGATTAAAAAATATATTAGAATTAGTTAAATTAAAGAACCATGTTAAGCAGCCAGTACACAGCCAAACAGTGGAGATGACATAGAATGAGAGTTGGAAAGCACTGAATGAAGCCATCTCCCTGGTCTGTTACCCTAGTAATTAAGTCTTTTAGCAGGAAAACTGTCTTGGTTCCAAAAAGAAACAGGATAGAGGGAAGATGAGAAAGCCATGGAGTTTGATTTCCCCAATCTCTTACTATTCCCCGGGCCTGCATGTGATCCTACTAAGTTCCAAGGTGCAGCCAGGCCTATCTTGCCCGGCACTGGGCACCAGGCACTGGGGCAGCCAGGAGCTGGCCTGCTGGCCCTGCAGAGCTCTCTGCTTAGACCCACTCCCCAGGGTGCGGTGAGCACCGGGAAACTACATTCCTATGGAGCGGGGCTACAAAGAGTTAATGACAGAGTCTCTAATGTCAGCAGCCCAGACCCCGATCCCACCACCATGAAATCACTGGATGCAGGTAACACTCTGGAGGCCATGCCACACTCGAGAAGATGGCGCAGCGAGGTCAGCAGAGGGAGGGCCACTCAAACCTGTCTCGCTAGTAGCTGAGATGACACCCTGCGCTGAGAAGCCCAACTCCATCTCTCTTGCTTCGTGACAAGGAATCCGGGTGGGAGGCGGGCCGCACCGTCGAGGGACCGAGACTTGGGGCCTGGGCAGGGCTGGCACCAGGGGGAGCGGGGCTGGAGTGGAAGTGGATCGTGACCTGAGCAGAAAAGAGTGGAACTTGGTGTCTTTGGAAAGCTGGTCCCTCTGTCACCATTGCCCAGTGTGGCGGGCCTGGCTCTGATTTCAGTTCTGAGAGAACAGCTGAGGTAGGTGGGCGGTGTCGGACAGGAAGGGGTAGAAAGCATTCTGCGTGACCCTGAGGGTGACAGCAAACACCTGCACTGCTACAGGACAGGCAGCCCTTCGCAGAGATGCCTTAACCTTCAGGGGATTCTGCAGGGCAGGCCCTTCCCAGCGGAGTGCTTGCCTTCAGGCAATAATCCTCTAGGACCAGAGGTTCAGCATTAGAGGCAAGGCAATGGAACCAGTTTTCCCAGCTGACTAACAGTCCCCCCTCTCCCCCCTGCCCCCGAGTGATCTACATGGGATAGGAAGCGGCCCCTGGGTTTCAGCGCAGATGTAACCTCTTTAGAATACTTTCTACACTGTCTCCAAAGGACAGGTTTTCTATTCACTGATAGGGTTTCCTGAATGCCTCGCCACCCAACATCCTTTAAAACATCATTTTCTTAATCACAAAGCGTCCAAGTGCAGGGACAAAGGACTCAGGGCAACTTTCTCCTCCCAGATTTCTGAAATACCTTGACTTTTTCCTTTCTCTGCCTTATATCTAACCAGTTCTCTAACCCACATCCTGGGCATTCAGCCGGCAAATGTTTATTGAGTGCCTGACACGGCAGCCTTCTCTCTCTACCTGGAGGCACTTAACCTCCAGTTTTCACTCAGAGCTTTTCACTGGGGTTCCCAGCTCCCATGACATGAGGTACCTGCCACTGCACAAGAGCTCTGACCATGTTGACATCAGAGTTAGCACTTAAATGAACATACTGAGTCTGATAACCCAATAAAGCCACCATTTCTGTGTGGCAGTCCCGAATCCTAAGAACCATGTTAAGGTTCAGTTGAGGTTCTTTGGAGGAAGCAATTTCTAAATATGAGGAGGACAGAGGGAATCCCTCCCTGAAGTAATCACCACCAAGCAATAGCAGCAACAGCAGCTGGAGAGGAGGAAAAGAAAACACGGCATCAGAGAACACAATTTGGTCCAACCGGGAACCGAAATCATTTGCACAATGAAAAGCCAAAAGCATGCAGATTGGTGTTTGCAGTCCTAGACCACAGGCTTCGAATGAACCAACAGGATGCATCTGAGTGTGCACACCATGTCTGCGCCCAGACTAGGTTCTCAGAGACAGACCTGACGGAAGGTTCACCTTGCTATTTGCTTAAGAAACCGCCAGGTGAGCTGCCTGGGGAAGTACCAGAAAATAAATGCACAGAGCAACTCTTGCATCCTTGGTTTCATTCCTGTCAATGAACATGAATGGGACATCTAGCCACAGTGGTTCTTGGAACCCAAACTACTGGTCAGGGAGTGCACAAGACACGCAGCTGAAGGAATGCATTCCATCTCAACTTCCCGTGGGGCAGCTTGCCGTGAGAAGGAAGTTAGATGGGGAAAGGATGGAGCACCGCCTGGACTCACCTTTGTCCTTGCAACAAAGCTCCATCTTGGACCACTCACCACATTGTCTCAACACTGTGTCTGTGCATCGGAGGTATTTTGGAGAAGACCTATGCCCAAGAGATGATGCAGCTGGGTTATGGGTAGGGGCAGAGTCACCCATAAAGAGTTGCCTCCATCACATCACTGCACATTCTCTGAGCTGAGCTTCCACCTGGCATTTTAAAGTAGGAATTGCAGCTAGTCCTTGTCCCTTCAGCCCCAAATGGCATGAAACTGCCAACACAGTTCAGTGGGGGCTGTTCCCACCCGCCCTGTGTGCTCTGGTGATGTCAGGAAAAATGCTTTTTGAGGGTCCTCATGGAACATTATTGGCTGGAAATTTTTCTTTTTTTTCAGCTATAACTTTAACTGAGAAAACATCTGGGCATTCCGGAAGGGAATGTCTGGTGCTCTTGACCACACACATGACTTCTCACTTTGCTGGTGGCACTGTATGTTTTCTGTCTGTCCCCATTGGCATCAAAGAGTTGGACCAAATCTTGTAAGGAATTATTTTTTATTTTTATATTTCTTTATTGATTTCAGAGAGGAAGGGAGGAGAGAGAGAAACATCAATGATGAGAGAGAATCATTGATTGGCTGCCTCCTGCACACCCTTCACTGGGGACCGAGCCCACAACCAGGCTGGAATCAAACTCAGGACTCTTCAGTCTACAGGCTGAGGCTCTATCCACTCAGCCAAGCCAGCTAGGGCGCTTGTGAGGAATCTTGCCTAGTGCCATAAAAGCTGGCCTTTTGGGATGTTTTGGTCACAAATGGATGCATGATATTATGTGTTTCTTATTAAAACAGGTTTGTTACACAACAAATCCTCAAGCTGTTGATTGAACATTGGACAGAATTTCCACTTTAGGCGGGAATGGAAGTCCGTGTGGAGCTCGTTGGCTGCAAATCTGTCACCTGGACTGATTCGGAGGACTTTACTGGTTGCGTGAATGAAACACAGCTTTCCATTTAGGGCCTTTCAGTTGCTATTATGGATGCTACAGAAAAACCATGAGTTTGTTTGGCTAAACAAGTACGCTGCAGGTGGCAATTCTCTAGACCTCCCAGGCTTTGGGGAAGTGCTGTGCAGATGCCTTCCAGGGATGCTGGCCCGGTTTATGCTGCTCGGAGGCCAGCCACCCGAGAGCACTGAACTGGCCAAGGGCCACTTACACTTTCTCTTCAAATGCAATCACGTCGTTTCTTTCCTCTTGACCCAGACACATTAGCACAGGATAAAGAGAGCAAGCAGCATGGATGCAACTTAAAATCTCTTGGAGCATTTCGTTTCTACTGACACAGCCCCACCCTAAACTGGCAAAAGATGCTTATTTTTTCTTTTCCTATGCATTTTTGGGGTTCAGAATTTGGACTCCTGTTGCCTTTTAAATACAAATCTAAAACTGATTTGGTGTTGAAATCAAAGACCACTCCATGATTCCAACTTTTTATGCCAGACGAGCAATCACAGCAATCTTATTAAAATGTGATTACAAGAAGATAGGAAAATTTTTGGGTTATGTGCAATTTTAGAGCTATTCCCAGTATCACTCAAATAGACCTTGTATCTTAAAATAAGTTATAAAGAAATGAGACCAAGACTTTAAAAATACTTGCTTTTAACTTCTCTATGTGCAGGAAATAAATATGTTTTCAATGTATAAAAATGTAAATGCACAAGTTTTGGTGTGTCCTTTTCATATCTGAGTGCACTCTGTTCATTAGCATAAGCCTTCTCGCCTCTCTGAGGCTTGGCCTGTGTTCCAGCCGCTCCATAATCCTAGTTCTCCTACTGCCTGGACACTTATTCTTCGACTTCTTTATGGGCATCTCATCCTTGTTTCACGTGAATACACAACTATCCTCAAGATCCAGTACTGCCCTCGGCCTGCCTGCTTCCTGCTTCCTGAAGAGACCTGGCCGTTCCCCATTTCGCCTGGCCCTGGCCACGGAGGCAGGCACACTCAGTGGGTGGGTTTAATAGTTCTGTGCTCATTGCAGTGTGGCCTTACCTCAATGGTAAGGAGCGCTGGTCTCCAATGACATTTCTTACATGAAGTTCTATTTAGAACGCAATTAAAAATTGAGCTGGAAAGCAGGGGTAGGCACACCTTTTCTGCCAGGGGTCAAATGACAATGTTGTTGGCTTTGTGGTCTTGGCTGCAACCACTGGACCTGCTGGGTGTGGCCACCTTGGCCTGCAGGCCTGGTCCTGTTACGTCTAACCTAAAGGAAGTTATTATTGAAACAAGAGTTCAAGGAGTGTGTGCTTACAGCAGAAATCACAGCTGGGATGTAAATGCATTCGTGTGTGTATGGTTTTTAAAAAATACTGTGTGTATTCAGAGAGCTGAGAACGCCTGTCGCTAGCCACATGGGTCCTCCTGCCCAGGTCACTCCCCACAGAGACCGGGACTGCTCAGTGGCAGATCCAGAATGGGATGCTTTGGCCGAGGAGTGGAGGACACTGGGCCCTGCGAGCCTCTGTTGCTCTGGGGGTCAGGAAAGAGGCAAGGTGAGGCAAGTTTGGCAGCGGGGGCGGGCGCGGGGGCCCCCGCGGGGGGGGGGGAGGCGGAGGTTTCCCAGAAAAGGGTGGAGAGTTCTTGGATTTCCAAGTGAGCACACACAGCCCCCCACATGCCTGGGACATGCTTACCACACGGAATGTCTGTTAACTCCCACCTGGGTGGCTGTCGGCATGATGAGGAAGAAAAGTCCGCCCGAAAGTTGCTTGGGAAGAAATTTCGGACCCATCTTGGATCTTTCCGGTGCAAACCAGGTTTTGTAGTGTTTCCCGCTGGCAGGCCCGATTGGAATTCTGTCTTCATTTTTTCTGATGAGTTCAGCCTGACTTTGTCAGGGATGTAAGGGGCAGAACACAGTTACTAGAAGCTCCAAGGTTAACCATGTGGGGTGCCACCGGAGACAGAGGGGCTGAGTCACCCAGGGACAGACGGGAGAGCGACAATTCCAGGTGGTGACAGCGACCCCAGGAGCGCCACCAGGCGTGAGTGTGGGAGCCTTCATGTGTGTGTATGTGTGCGCGTGCTCAGAGAATGGGTTGTGCTGGTCCTGCAGAGCAACCCTTCCCCGCGCTCTGAGCCCCTGGCCTACGCATCATTGCACATCTCACATCAGCCTGTACCCATGTTGTCGATCAGGACATGGAGGTCCAGAGAGGTTAGGAATGCAGAACGTCAGAGGCTGGTAAGTGGAGGGAATGGGCTTGTCCCAAGACCCACATACCTGATGCAATACCGCCTGTGCCCCAGTTATTGGCTAGGAGTTGGTTCTTCCCTCGGGTATAACATAAACTGGCCCGCCTTTGGGAAATTGTCAATCTTTACACACACGCTCAGTGTCCTCCCTCACAGTGTTCGGTCACGGCAACTCGAGCAGTGTAGATGGGAGAGCCTGGCTGGTCTGAACAGGGCGGGCCCAGGCTCCATGATGGTGGCGGCACCCGTTCTGTCCCAGTGGCCAGGGACACTTGCCTGCTTCTGGGCACAGCAACGTGGCAGCAGCAGCACATTGCTTAGACCCCCCCTGAGCACTCGACATGTGTGGCACGAATAAGTCATTAATCTCCATAACCATTTGGAGAGCGTATTCATTACACAAACTGCCACAAACTGGGGGCTTCAAACAACAGAAAGTTATTCTCTAAGTCTGGAGTCTGGGGGTCTGAAAGCCAGGCTGCGGCAACCTGGGCTCCCTCCCAGCACCCCTGGGCTTGGACGGCCATCCCCCCTTATCTGCAGGCTCGCCTTCCGAGATTTCTGCCTCTGTCACCACAGAGAGCGCCTGTCACCACGGACTTTCTTGTGTGTCTCTATGGCTCCAAGTCTCTTCTCAGGACACTGGTCATTGCATTTTGGGGCTAACCTCATCTTAATGGCGCCTGCAAAGACCCCCTTTCCAGGTAAAGTCCCACTCGCAGGCACCAGGAGTGAGGACATCAACATATCTTCCTTGGTGCCATATGTCCCCAATAGGTACAGTTATTACCTCCATTTCACAGAGGAGGATCCAAGGTCCTGGGAGGTTAAGAATCTGCCCATGATCACACAGCTTTGTTAGCAGTGCCAGCATCAGGCTCAGGTTTGCTGGGCGCCCATGCTCCTAGCCATTATGCTCACAGCTGCTTTGCTTGCAGCTGCCTGGCCTGGCATTTCAGACATGCCAGCCTCTCACAGCATGTGACCACAAATATGCACTGGATCAGCCACAGGTCATTGTTTAAAGCCCCATGGCCTGGTGGGGTGGCTCCTGGGAGCCCAGGAGTCTGAGGAGGGGCGGGGAGCTCTTCCTCATCTCGGTCGGGCTCGCAGAGTGGCTGGATGGGCATGTGCTCAGCTTCAACTGCACCTGAGTAATTGGTTTTCTGTGTTCATTTTAATAATGAACAATATTAAAGGAGGCTGGGGATGCCAGGGAGATACAGGCATTGTGGAAGGAACAAAGAGGTTTTAATGTGTGGAGTCTTGGATCTGGGGAAGATGAGGGACATGATTGTCGGTGGTTGAAGCAGAAGCAACTATGCAGTGGTCTTGCACAATCCATCCACTCCCTCATGCTGGACAGGCGCTCTCTCCATGGTGTGTTTACATCTCAGATCAGGTTGCTCTGAGGGGAGGAAAGGAATCCCAGGAAGAAACCTTCCTGCGTGATGCAGTTCCTACAGATAATGCAAACACAACACCCGGCAACCTGGTTCAGTATATTAACCCAGAGCCACGCAGTCTGCACTTTGTATTTCTTTCCCTGAGACCATGATACACCCTCTGAGGACACCGGCATCTCCTTGCCACCCCTGAGATGTTAGTGTCCCCAAGGCCTGTCTTCTACATCCTTCCTTCTCTCCCATCTGCTGGGACAGCCTCACCTTTACAGCTCTCAGCACTGGCTGCTGTGTCCTGAGGGCTTCCAGATCGCACCCCCCTAGATGCCCAACATTGGTGTCCCTTCTCAGTCATGTAAAATCGTGTTAAATCGGCACTGCATTTTTAGAGCTGAAATCTAGACAATGTCAAGAGAGTCAGCAAAAAATTCCCCTTCCCTCCTTGTCTTGGTTAAACACTATATTTGGTTAAACACTATTTCTGTGAGGGTGTTTCTGGATGAGATGAAGACTTGATTCAGTGGATGGAGTAAGCATTGACCTCCCCAATGTGGGTGGGCCTCTCCAACCCACTGAAGGCCTGAAGAAAATAAAAGCTGAGTAAGGAAGATATCTTTATCTAGAGGCCTGGTGCATGAAATTCATGCGCTCAGAGGCAGGGGGCAGGGCATGGGGAAGTTCCTCAGCCTGCATCCTAAGCCAGCAGTCGGACATCCTTAGCACTGCTATGGAGGCGGGAGAGGCTCCCACCACTACTGCTGCTTTCACCAGCCATGAACCCTGCTTCTGAAGGAGTGGTCCTCCCCCTGTGGGAGCATACTGATCACCAGGGGGCAGCTCCTGTGTTGAGCTTCTACCCCCTGGTGGTCAGTGTGCATCATAGCTACTGGTCATTCTGCCATTCAGTCGATTTGTATATTACCCTTTTATTATATAGGATCAGAGGCCCAGTGCATAAAATTTGTGCACAGGGGTTGGGGGTCTCCCTCTGCCCAGCCTGTACTCTCTCCAATTTGGGATCCCTCGAGGGATGTCTAACTGCTGGGATTGGGCCTAAACTAGCAGTCAGATATCCCTCTCACAATCTTGGACCACTGGTTTCTAATCACTCACCTCCCTGCCTGTCTGATCATCCCTAACTACCCGCCCCCTGCCAGCCAGGTCACCCCAATTACCCCCTCCCTGCCAGCCTGGTTGCTCCTAACTGATCCCCTGCCAGCCTGGTCAACCCTAACTGCCCTCCTCTGCCAGCCTTGTTGCCCCTAACTTCTCTACCCTGCCAGCCTAATTGCCCCCAACTGCCTCCCTCTGCTGGCCTGATCGCCCCTAACAGTGCCCCACTACCTCCAGCTGGCTTGGTTGCCCCCAACTGCCCCCCTCCACTGGCCTAGAAGCCCTTCATGCCCCCCTCCTCCCGCTCCCCACATTGACCTGGTCACCCCATGCAGCCTATTTGTTCAGTCATTTGGTCATACCCCACTAACCCCCCTGCTGACCTGGTTACAGGTTGCCATCTTGTGTGGGTGTGATGGTCAATTTGTATATTACCTCTTTATTATATAGGATATCTCTACATCTTTTCATATTTATCTGTCTGTGTCTCTCTCTCTGCCTGTCTTCAAACTAGGACACTAGTCTTCTTGATTCAAACTCAGGCTCAGAGTGGAACCATACCACTCACTCTCCTGAGTTTGAACTTGTGGTTGTCTATGCTCCACAATTACACAAGCCGATTCCTATAATCTCTCTCTTTCTTTTTCAATAGAAAATATCTATATCTATATATACTCTTTCTCTCTCTGTCTCTCTCTCTCTATCTCTATATCCATATCTATCTCTATCTCTATCTTCACATCTATCCATGTCTATGTCTGTGTCTGTGTCTGTGTCTATGTCTATGTCTGTGTCTGTGTCTATGTCTGTGTCTATATCTATGTCTATGTCTATGTCTATGTCTATGTCTATATCTAATCTATATCTATAGAAGTATCTATAGAAATATAGATATACTGGTAAGTCCCATAAGGGATCTGAATCTATCTCCACACATACCTTTCTAGCACCTCTGACAGGTGAGGAAGAATCTAGAGAGAAGGTGTAAGAGGTGGGGTAAAGGCTTCCTACCCACACAGGACACTGTGCTCTTTTAGGGCGAGGAACATGCTGACAGCCAGAAGGCAGTGCTGGGGAAGGAAGGTGCACTTGGGGCTGGGCCTCTTGATGTGAGAACCATCACAACCTTGACTGATTTCTCCAGGACTCTGGGAAGAGGAGCCTGTGGATTGTTATTAAAGGAAACACATCTTTATCCACTGTTGTGTCCTCTTCAAATTCATACACTGTATGTGAAAATAGAGCTTTAGGTTAAATGAAGTCTTAAGCAGGGAGCCCTTTCTGAACAGGACTAATGTCGTCTAAGCAGAGGAAGGGACACCAGACCTTTTACTGGGGCCCAGAGAGAAAGCCATGAGAGGACACAGCAAGAGGGTGGCTGTCTGCAAGCCAGGGAGGGGACCTCACCAGAAACCAACCCTGGCACCTTTATCTTGGACCTCCAACCCCTAGAACTATGAGAAAATAAATGTTTATTGTTTAAGCCATCCAGTCTATGGTATTCTGCTATGGATTCTCAGCAGACTAATGTGTCCATATTGTTTTTGCTAATTTTAGTTATATGTAAGAGATTCTTTCATTTTCCTTGTGAAAATTAAATATTAAAGAATTTTTAACTAACACCTCCTATCTTGGTTCTCTAAACCAGCAGTTGACAAACTATGGCCCATAGGAGCCCAATCTGGCTCCCTTGTGGTGTCTGTGTGTGTTTGTGTGTATGGTAGTCAATATTTCATAATGTTATTTGACAATTTTATAAGCCACTATTCTTTTTAAAAAAATATAGTTTTATTAATTTCAGAGAGAAAGGAAGAGGGAAAGAAAGATAGAAACATCAATGATGAGAGAGAATCATTGATCAGCTGCCTCCTGCATGCCCCCTGGGGATGGAGCCTGCAACCCAGGCATGTGCTCTTGACCAGAATTGAACCTGGGAACCTTCAGTCTGCAGGCTGATGCTCTCTCTACTGAGACAAAGCAGCTAAGGCAAGTCACTAATCTTCACAATTCCTTTCTGTATTTGGGGCTTATTAGATATAATCATTAAAGTTAGTGCTTTGGAACAGCAAGTTGGAGATTGCATTTGTGTTGCAACACATATAATGTGTTTCTTAAAGGACCAGCTGGGATTTGACAACTGCCAGTTTGAAGGGGCAACCTGGAGATTCGGACTATCTTCCACCAGGACAACGAGAGGCTTTGTTTTCACCCAGCTCTATCTGTTTTTGAAATAAAGTTTTATTGGCATACAGCTCATTCATTTGTACATTATTTGTGGCTGCATTTGTACTCCAAGGGCAGAGCTCATTAATGTCAACAGAGACCATAGGCCTGAAAAGCCTAAAATAAGAGGATTGCTGACTACTGCTCTCAACCGGGAATTCTTTCAGCTTCTGTACCACTGTCTTTATTTGATGTGTATATGTTCCAATAATGATTTGTCATACCTTTTTATGCCTTTCAAATCAGGCAGCACTAAGTCCTGAAGACTTGCTCATGTTAGTAGACAGAGGTCTGCTTCATTGTTTTCTGTCCTGCATACTATTCCAATGCAAACATTATTCATGGACATTTTAGTTGTTTTGCATTCTTTTTTTTTGCCAAAATAAACAATGCTATAACACATATCCTTATATACACCTCCTTCTGCACTTGTGTGAGTAGAGATTCTCTGAATGGTACTGAGGTTGGAGCTGCTGGGCTGTGAGGCAGACATATTTAAAAATGTAGTCCTACTTTTTGACTAGGTCATGATTCAGAAATAAAAAATGTATATAAGGTGTGCATTGGAAACTTCCCCTTTTCCTAACCTCCTTTGCCTTCCCCTACCCTCATAGTTGATAGTTTTTTATCTGCCCTGTCAGCATTTCTTTATGAAAATAACACAAAGATTGTGTTCTGATTTCTCTTGCTTCTTACACAAAAGGTAGCATCCTGTATATTTTCTCTACCTCACTGTTTCCCCACTTGACAAGGTATTTTAGAAATCTTTTCATTACCATCAGCCTTCTCATATAAATATATAGAGCATTTACCCATCCTTTTTGCAAAATATTTTGTTTGTGTAGCATTTACATTGATGTACCAATGTAACTATTCCCTTATGGAGGATCACCTTTCCCTGCTATCTTTTGCTGCTACAAACAAGGACATGCACATTTTACCTTCTAGCAGAAATAGGCATGTTGCCCTCCAGAGGGGCTGTGCAGTTTGCATGCCTACCTGGGTACACGTTGAAGTGGCTAAAATGGAGCAGATGCTTGCACATTGTGCTCAGCAAGTTCAAACTGCTCAAACTCCCAGAGCACGACATGTTTTGTGATGGGTCCTTACTACCCTCTTTACTGGGCTCTCCCTTTCTCCACCCCACCTGTGTAGCTGCCTCTAAAATCTTCCCCTACAACAGTGGTTCTCAACCTTTCTAATGCCGCGACCCTTTAATACAGTTCCTCATGTTGTGGTGACCCCAACCATAAAATTATTTTTGTTGCTACTTCATAACTACTATTATGAATCATAATGTAAATATCTGTGTTTTCCGATGGTCTTAGGCAACCCACAGGTTAAGAACCACTGCTGTAGAGCACCAGTAGCAAAATTAACTTATGAAGTAGCAATGAAAATAACTTTATGGTTGGGGGTCACCACAACATAAGGAACTGTATTAAAGGGTCGTGGCATTAGAAAAGTTGAGAACCACTGCCCTATGTCTTGCCTTGAAAGTCTGTGGCATTCTCCCAGTAGTAAAGGCAGTCGCTCCCTCTCTGCATTGCCACCGATGCTAGCTCACATCGCTGCCTCGGCACTTCGCACAGTGTATGTTTTATCTCTTCACCAATCTTGTCCCTTTTCTTCATTGTAGACTTCTCTAGGTAGGAGACCATATCTTGATTCATTTTTTTTTTATTCCTAAAACCCAAGACAGTGCCTGTGCTAGAATAGCTCCTCAATAAATGTTAGCTGAATGAATAAATTAACATACAAATGATCACTCAAAACAGAGATGTGCCGACCACACTCAATTTGGACAGTGAATTTGGGAGTTTGAGCACGGGATGTTTATCTACTCATCTGCCCATCATGCAGATGAGCTTATCTGAGTGTGCTGATAGGGTTTGTGTAATTTGCATGCTGGCAGGGAGGCTGTCAGCTCACAGTGAGCCTAAGCTTGCCTTGGAGTGCATGCCACATAGCGTTAGCCAACTAGGGGAAACTGTAGCTTTGGAAACAAACACCTGCTTGATGCTGGATAAATAAAATTTAGAGCCTGGTGTTTTATGACTGTCTCTGTGATTAATTTGAATCCCATATAATTTAGTATTTGATCATGGAGGACCCACAGAGATCATGCTCATAACTCAAGTTTCAACTGCAAACACCGTATCTGCCATCCCACACTGGCCTCAAGTATAGGAGATGCTTTCTTGATGGGGTGTTGCTGGGATGGATGGTTAGAGTCTGTTCAGTGGCAGCCATCTGATGTAGAGAGAGCACCTGTCTCCAAGTCCTACCCTGGACAGCCCTGCTGTGGATAGCCATGGAGGCCGGGGACAGGGTTCCTCCCGTGGACAGCCATGGAGGCCAGGGACAGGGTATCTCCCCTGGGCTTTTGATAATTGGTTGTCCTTTTTCCCAGGGAGAAGGAGGTTAAAAGAAATGTGGTGAGGAAAGTACATGGTTCCATACTCTTTGATATGGCAGATTCCTTTCCAGATGCTTTCCTCACATTTTCCCCATTTGCAACTCAGAGCTCTGTGGGGTCAGTATTATCAATGACCATTTACACAAGCTGGGTAAGAGGGCCTTGTTCTGGCTCTCAGCTAGCAGGTGCCTGTGCCTGACCTGCCAAAGCCCCTGCTTGTCTCAGGATACTGTCCTGCTGTCCCCGAGGATGTGGTCCATGGCACTCTGCAGAGCCATTAGCTGTGACAGTGCTGAGTCTCTGCAGATAGTGCTGGCTGCATTGGCCCTGAACTCTGTCTCCTTTGCTTCCAAGTAAAATCATCAAATGCCTTGGCATCTTTGCCCATGGAGTTCTTAAAAACATCACCCAGTGCTTTGGTGAAAAGCCCACTGCTGGTAGACTGGAGCATATAGCTTACTAGAGGCCTGGTGCATGAATTTGTGCATGGGTGAGGTCCTTTGGCTGACAATTGGGGTCACGGGAGGTTGGCTGTGGGGAGGGACTGTGGGAGCTTGGCTGCGGCCATGGGAAGTTGGTTGTGGGAGCTCACTGACCACCAGGGGCCAGCTTCTGTGTTGTCCCCTGGTGGTCAGTGTCCATCATAGCGACTGGTCAACCAGTCGTTTGGTTGTTCAGTCAGGCTTTTATATGTATAGATAGTAGATAAGTGTCCAAGGGAATAGACCATTTGCTAAGGTAAGAACCCTTCCTAGCTCCATAACTTCCATCAGAATGAAAACAAAACAAAGCGAAAACAAAACAAAGCCAAAACAACAACAGCTGGGCCACTGGGTTTCAACAGAATCATCTACAGAACTTTAAAAAATATTCATGTCTGGTGCCCACCCCCAGATCCACAGATATCCTGAGACTATGGGTATCTTAGACAAGCTTTCCATGCTGTTCTGATGCATGGACAAGCTTTAGACTATAAAAGTTTAGAGCCTCTGATCTGGGGTATGGGCCATCTAAGTCATCAGACCTTGAACAAGGAAATAAGGATGCTTTCTTTGGATACATCTTTTCTTTGTCACATCAAATCTCTCTACCTCTCATGCATTGTTTTGCTAGCAGTAAGAGATTCTTAAAAGCTTTTTGCTACTAAACCATCTGCTAGAAAAACCTCCCACTATGTTTCAAATGCCAGACTGTTCCCAGTAGCAATTTTCTTTATTATTTTGGGGAAAAGAATGAATTACATTTCTTCCCTATGAAAGAAACTACTTTAAAAATAAAAATGTTCATTATGGACTGGTAGTAGTTGCTTATATATTTTTAAAAAATTGCTTTATTAGACATGTGTCCTGTGAGTTAGTTGATTCTTGCCTGAGGAGGACATTTGGATGATCCCAGTGCTGGATGCTCTGGTTGGCAGAGGTAGTGCCAAGGATGGAGACCGATTTAGCTTAAAGAATTGCAGGGTGTTATATTGACTTCCCGATGCCCAAAAGCTTATGAAAGCAGTTCGTTCACTGATATAAGCCTCGCTTGAAGGTTCATATGGTTTGTCACATTGCATATTCAAAACCTTTCCCATTACTGTCCACCCTGGGTAAATAGCAGGAGTGTTATAAGAGACCTGAAGGGAAAAAACTGAAAGTGCTTCTCTGCCTCCATTTGGAGGCAGTTTTCCTTCAATGTTGTGTCAGGTGATTTTATGTGGCTATGGCCGATAGCTAGCTATCTACAACCCTCTGGTCCCTGTCTAGCATCCCATTCCCAGAAAGCATGGCCACACGACCCAGATCTCCCTTGCTGTCCCATCAGTCCTTCTGAAGAAACATGAGCAGAAGTGATGTGTCACTTCTGAGTCAGCATTTTTAAGAATTGGAGGCTTTTTCAATTTCCTTTTTCCCTCTGCTAACTGAGTGCAGCTAATTCCAAGCCCCTGCGGTGATGTGGAACCCTGAGGTGGAGAGTGTGTGCGGCCCTGGGTCTCTGCCTAGAAGACTGTTGCTTTGCTCTGAGTGAGGAAGAAGACTCCCTGGGGCTACAGCGCTGGGGTCTGAGTGTGCCTCTGACTCTATGGACTTACCGCACTGAGCACACCCTGGCTGGAGACCTTCCTCTGGTTAAGGCACTCTGACTTCCTGATGCAGAGATGCTCCTGAGAGCAGTAACCCTTCCCGGGCCCAGTAGACAGGTGGGCTGGGTAAAGAATTTTTGTCCTGTGACAACCATCTTATAGAATAAAAGGCTAATATGCAAATTGTCCCCTCGGGAGTTTGACTGACCAAGAGTTCAACTGCTCACTATGATGTGTGCTGACCACCAGGGGGGAGTGCAGAATGAAGGAAGGCCCCAGCCAGCAAATGGCAGCTGGGAAGGAAGACCCCAATAGGTCTTGATCTCCAGCCAGGCCTAGGGACCTTACCTGTGCATAAATTTTGTGCACTGGGCCTCTAGTTCCAAGAGAAAAATACTGGTGTGTGGTACAGGATCAATATCTGCATAGAAAAGGATACTAAGGAAGGAGAGGACTATTGTAGCAATGCCCACTGGGAGAGGCAGCAAACAAAGATGGGCACCTATTGCCACCCTAGGCCCGGTTAGCCCCCACAGACAAGTACCCTCCATGGTGCTGAGCCTGCTGAGACCATGCTGCCCACAGCCAGGGGAGAGGCTCCTATGCCAAGATAATGTTTCAGGGCCAATGGCAGTAGATATCCTTGGACGTCACCACAGAGGAGGACGCCCGGTGGAGAGGGGACAAAATGCCTGTCAGGCCCATGGCTTCAGAGTGCCAACAGGTGGTCGGCGACAGGACGGAACAATGACATGTTTGGGCACACAGGCCACACTGCTGCTGTGGAGGCTGCCTCCTGGCCTGTGGCTGCTCCCCATGCTCTCCTGGCGCCCCACTCCATAGCCTGCTGGGTGCACTGGGGCCCTGACTTCCTAAGTGAAGGATCAGCGCACACCATTCACTTCTCAGTCAGCTTTCTTGCACCTCTCTCTGCATCCTGCCTCCCCGAGGCGTCCCGGCCTCTGCCTGCCAGGTGCTGACCACATGCTTCCCATTGCCCTGCCCTATGTCTCCTGAGGCTGCTCCTAGGCATCTCGCACTAGGAGACAGAAGGTGGAGACCTTGAATTCCAGACTGCGTGGCTGGGTTACCAACTGTGCGTGAGGGAGCAGGTCTGCTATCCCACTTTTCGGAAGCCCTGTTCAGCCTGCGTCCCCTCCAGATGCTCATTTCCCTAAGGGGAAACCCGCCTTCCCCAGCTCACAGGGTGTCACCATACTCACCCCTGAACCTCACAGGGGCTCAGTAAACATCTGCTGAATAAATAACCATGAGCTTGAGGATCCAGACTAGATGGAAGGGGCTGAGTGCCCCAGGCCAGGTGCTGCCCGGGAGGCCCATAGTGGCTCCAGAGCTCCAGTGGGTGCCGGAGGGGCTGCCATGCCAGGCGGCCTGGGAAAGGAGCAGATCTTCTGCCGCAGCACATGGTAAGGGATGTCTCCCGTCTTTACTTAAGGGGAAGAGCTGGGAATAGACACTCGGCTCAGTGACAGTTAGGATGCGTTTCAATAAGCCTGGCAGCCACCGACAGGAGTCCCTCTGCCTCCGAAGTTCTCAGTTGTCTGTAGATTCTGTTCCTCTTTCTACCCGCAATGCCTAGTACAGAGTGTGGTGTGGACCAGCCCTTGGCTCTGGGACAGGCGCATGCTGAGGCGTGGCCAGCTTCCCAGGGCGAGTCACAGTCCTGGGTGCCAGCGAGTGCGAGGGAGGAAGGGAGAAAGAGGGAGAGAAGACAGGGGAACATGCATTTGTTATTTACTCATTCATGCAGGCATTGGTTGACTCCTGTGAACCCTGACTGGGAATGGACCCCTGTCTTGGTGTATCCTGACAAGTCTCCAACCAACTGAGTGCCCGGCTAGGGCTTGCGCCTCTTTAGTCACCTGTTTGCTCAGCTCCTCGTCCCACACAAGCCCCTGTGGGGCAGGCGTGTTCCCGGAGAACAGGCTCTGAGCAGGGGAGCAGGGCCTGTAGGGTCCAGTGAGCATCCATTTGAACCTGGAAACATCACTACTTAGGAGGTTGTTATAGAGATTAAGTAGAATCAACTGTGCAAGTGCCCAGTCCATCCTGACACAGGCAGGTGGTGATAAAATTTCGATATGAAGAGGCAGTGTGCCATGGTGGTGACAGTCCGGCCTTTGCAGCCAGAGCCTGGGTTTAAATTTCGGCTTGGTCACTCACTAGATCTCGAACTTGACAACTTAGTTAACTTTCCTGAAGCTCAGTGTCCTCATGGGGACAATGGCACCAGCTACCAGGCCTAACTTGGAGTCGGCGTAAGGTTAGATGCCACTGTGCATGTTCATTTCCTGGCCATAGCAAGCGCTCAGTGAAGAGACAACACTTGTTAACATACCCGTCCCCAGGCGGGGATGGAAGGCAGGGTCTGCTGGCCCTTTGAAATTGTCCAAGGAAATTGGGATTGGAGGAGGTTGCATGGAGACTTATTTCTTAGCTGGTCAAGCTGAATCTTCTGTTTTTCTCACTCCCACATCGGCCCATCAGGATTGCTGTTGGCCCTGCCTTTAAAACACAGCTGGAACCTAGCTACTGTGCCCCCCTTCTGTCCTGTCCCTCCAGTCTTTCTTCACACGCAGCCAGAGGGACCCCATTTCTGTTACAGTAAACACAAGTAGTTCCAGTGATTCCTGAGGCCCTAGCCTGGCTTGTGTGACCCCTCCCTCCCCTCCTCTCTCATTTTCTGCCTCTCCCCTGGCTGCTGCCATTCAAGCCACACTAGTTATTGCTGTTTCTGGAACACACCAGGCATATTCCTGTTTCAGGCTTGTTGTACTGGCATTTCTTCTCTCCCTCCACCCCTCTACCCTCCCCACTCCCTTGTTTCTTATGACTCATTCTTTCCCTTCCCCCAAGTCACCTCTTCCATGAGGCTTTCCTTGTCCACCTGTCTAAATACCAATATCTACAATTTCCAACACCTCTCACCCCTGTGCTTTTTCTTTTTCTTTTTAATCTATCTATCTATCTATCTATCTATCTATCTATCTATCTATCTACACTAATAAAAGAGTAATATGCAAATTGACTGCACATTTGTGACACCCACCAGCCAATCAGGAATGACTATGCAAATTAACCCAACAAAGATGGTGGCTTAATTTGCATACCCAGGTGCTGAGTGGCTGGGTGTGGGGCGGGATGCTTGTGTCATCACCATGGGGAAAATGCATGTATTTCGCACTGGCCTAGCTGCTCCGGGCCTCTGGGCAGCATGGAAAGGCAGAAAGGCAGCTCCAGCCAGAGCAAAGGCGGTACTGGCAGCCAGGGGAAGGAAGGCACATTCTTGCATGAATCTTCATATATATATATATCTGAACGCATAATAATCTGGCCACTCAATGTGTGTGTGTGTGTGTATCTATATCTATCTATCTATCTATCTATCTATCTATCTATCTATCTATCGATATATCTGAGAAGCCTGGAGCATGAATTTGTGCATGGGGTCTGGCCAGCTTGGCCAGGGGGAGGGGACATGGGCAGTTGGCCAGCTGACCTGCTGGTTGAATGCCTGGTTGAGGGGACAATTTGCATATTAGCCTTTTATTATATAGGATATACAATGAGTGGCCAGATTATTATGCATTCAGAGATCATAATAATCTGGCCACTCAGTGTGCCAGTATATATATATATACACACACACACACACACACACACACACACACACACACATACACATACATATATATATACTAGAGGCCAGGTGCATGAAATTCATACACGGGGGAGGGGAGTGTCCTTCAGCCCAGCCTGCTCCCTCTCCAATCTGGGATCTCTTGAGGGATGTCTGACTGCTCCTTTAGGCCTGATCCAGGTAGAATCAGGACTAAATGGGCAGTCAGAGGGATGTCCTACCTGGATCAGGCCTAAACGGGCAGTCAGACGTCCCTCTCACAATCCAGGATTGCTGGTTCCCAACTGCTCACCTGCCTGCCTTCCTGCTTGCCCTTAACCACTTCTACCTGCCAGCTTGATAACCCCCTAACCACTCTCTTGCCAACCTGATTGATGCCTTACTGCTCCCTTGCCAGCCTGTTTGCCCCTAACTGCCCTACCCTGTGGGCCTGGTCACCCCTAATTGCCCTCCCTTGCAGGCCCAGTCACCCTCAATTTCCCTCCTCTGGCAGCCTGGTCACCCTTAACTGTCCTCCCTGCAGGCTTGATCACTCCCAACTGCCCTCTCTTGCAGGACTGGTCCCTCCCAACTGTCCTCCCCTGCTGGCCATCTTGTGGTGGCCATCTCTTGTCCACATGGAGTCAGGATCTTTTGACCACATGGGAGCAGTCATCTTGTGTGTTGGAGTGATGGTCAATCTGCATATTGCCCTTTTATGAGATAGGATAGAGGCCTGGTGCAAGGTGGGGAACAGCTGGTTTGCCCTGAAGAGTGTCCCAGATCAGGGTGGAGGTTCCCTTGGAGTGTGGGGTGGCCTGGGCAAGGGACCTGTGGTGGTTTGCAGGCCAGCCATGCTCCCTGGCGACCCAAGTGGAGGCCTTGGTATCTGGGATTTATTTATCTTCTACAATTGAAAATTTGTAGCCTGGAGTGAAGCCAAGCCTTCTGGTCTCACAGCCATTGAAACTTTGTTGCCTTAAGCGGAGGCCTGGGCCAGCCAGGATTTGTGGAAAGCTTGGCTTCCTCTATCGCCAGGGGCAACCCAAGCCTCCCTCCTGCTCTCTCTGTGGTGGTAGCTATCTTGATTGGGTTAATTTGCATACTGGTTCTGATCGGCTGGTGGGCGTGGCTGTAGTGGAGGTATGGTCAATTTGCATTGTATTCTTTTATTAGATAGGGTATATACACATCCTATCTAATAAAAGAGAAACATGGAAATTTACCACACCTCTGTTCTGCCCACAAACCATGCCCACAATCCAATCAGGAGCGAGTATGCAAATTAACTCAACTAAGATGGCAGTTAATTTGCATATCTCTGTGCAGAGTGAAGACTGAAGACAGCATAGAAGCAAGCCAAGTGCTGCAGAAGGGAAAGAAGGTTCAGACAAGCAAGCAAGCAGGGCAGTGGAGAAGGGAGGGAAACAGGCAGGGCGGGAAGCAGGCAGGGCAGCAGAGATGGGAAGGAAGCAGGCGGGATAGTGGAGACCCCACAGGAATCTTTCTGCAATGGGCCTCTAGTATTTGTGTGTGTGTGTGTCCATATATATATATATCAGAGAGGAAGGAAGAGGGAGAGAGAAATAGAAATATCAAAACATCAACAATGAGAGAGAATCATTGATCAGCTGCCTACTTCACAACCCCTACTGGGGATTAAGCCCACAACCTAGGCATGTGCCCTGACTGGGAATTGAACCATGACCTCCTGGTCAATGCTCAACCACTGAACCACACTGACTGGGCTATCTTTTTTTTTTTTTAAACACTTATCACATCTAGCCCACCATATACTTATTATATTTATTGTCAGTCTCCTCCCTGCTAGAATATAAGTTCCATAAGGGACAAAGGTCTTTGTTTTCTTCAGTGTTTTATCTTCATGCCTACAACAGCATCTGGCATATAGTAGGCATTTATTAAATGTTTGTTAAAGGAAGAGTGACCCAAAGAGAAGGAACAACTTTAAAGATCTATAGACACTTATGAGACAGCATGAGGTCTGTCATTTACAAATATTTGATGCCTACTGAAAAATCTGGTTTTATTTTTCAGATTACAATCTGAATGGAAAATTCTAGTGAGTAAAATGATCTTAGAACATGGGCCCACATTCCCTAATGGCACCTGTGGGCAGAGTGGAGCAGGATTCCCTGCAGGTCGGCAGGCCCTTTCACAGCTCAGGGGGCTTCTGTCTGGCTGAGAGCATTTGGCCCAGCTCTCCCCAGCAGCTCATCTGTGCCTGTGCCTCTGAGGCAGGCACTCCTGCGGGCCTGGATTCTCTACTCATGTTTAAGTAAATGGGTACTGGGGTGGTTGACCATAGAAGGTGAATTCTAACTCACTCCAAAATACACAGCACATTCATGAACACATGAAGCAAATCCATGTTCCAGCAGAGTAAACCCATATACTCTGTTGGAACATGGGTAAGCAGGGTGATGCTTACACAGCGTCGGCAGTTAGATTTCTATGGGAGATGTCAGTGGGTTTGGGTTCCTGGCTGTGACTGGGGTGGCTTCCTGGCCAGGGAGCTGAGCTGCCACCAGCAGGCTGGGAGGGGCACGGGGCGGGAGCTCATCCGGAGCTGGTGAGTGCGCTCCTCTCGCTGATCTGTAGAGAGAACACCATCTCGAGCATTTACTTGCGATTGTGAGGAATGGCAGATTGAGATAATGACCTGTGTGTGGACTTGCGCAAAACCCCAAAGTACTTCCACGAATGAGTTTTATCTGGAGGGCGGCGAGGTGCATCTGCCTCACCACTGATCCCATCTCCCCAGGACTCTCTCCCAGGGTCGTCATTAAGGTTTAATTAAATTTTATGTTATCAATTAGGATTAATCTACATTTAGTCTAAATTAGAGGGAGCCGATTATAAGTAAGTCGACTTCTCATTTATTCCTGAATACAAAATGAAGGTTTTTAAACTTCCTTCGGAAAAAATCCCACACAAAAACACAATCCCCTCAGAACCAAATGTGCCCAGGAGGCTGGAAATTCTATTAAAATGAGGAGAAGGCAGATGGCAAGGTGTATAAACAGAAAATGGGGTGTGGAGGGAAGGAGAGGTAGCCCAAATGCAGAGAAAAGGCCCAAGAGGAGCTCCCAGAGGTGCACTTTCTGTGTCCACACTTTCAACAAATACAGGACAGAGCCCCGTGCCTGGCATCATTGTTTCCAGGAGGCATTTGGCCACTGCTCCAGGAGCCCTTCGGGAAGCCCGCACTCTACGCCCGAGCCACTCTGCCTGGGCTCCAAGGGCACGCATAGGCGAAGACTATGCGTGGAGGGAACAAGTCAAAGCGTTTCTTCCTGAAATTTGGGCTGCTGTAGACTTACCTGTGTCAGGAGCTGGAAGAACAGCCATAGCCTCGAGACAGTCAGCTGTAGTCGCTGAGGCGAAGTTTAAAGCGTCACCTGGCGCAGTGGGGGAGGGCGAGCCTCCGTGCAGCAGTGTTGGAGCACCTGCTTGCAGAAGAGCCAGAGCGGCCAGGCCAGCCCACTTCTAATGTTTCCGGTTCTCTTTTTCTGGACACAAGTAGGACTGCATGTCTCCCCTCTTCCACCTTGAAATTGGATAAGGGCTTGACATTGATGTGGCCAATGAAATGCAAAAAGCCACGGGATCAGTCCCGAGGAGGCCTCGGTACACTTTCTTCCTCCCACCGTGGCAACCATGGAAACACAGAGCACACAGAGCCCCCAGCAGCCTAAGCTGGGCAGGCCTCTTGCCAACCTTCATGGGTCATGTTACAAAAACAAGGAGCTTTCATTGTGTGAAGCCAGTGAGGCTGAGGTTTTTGTTGCTGCAGCTTAACACGGCTTATCCTGACTCATAGAACCTTCCTCAGCTTTGGTCTAAGCATTGGTACCTACCTCATTGGGTTGTTATATGAGGAGAAGTCAGTGTCGGGCTCAAAACTAGTACTTACTAGATGCTATTATTGTTGTAGTTGGGGGTGCCTATATATTATGCCCAAATGACCCCATATTGTGAAAGTAGGTTCAAAGTTTATATGGAAATTCTTAGCATTTCAATATCTTGTCCTTCTACCTAAACAGAAGTCCCACATCAGGTACACCTTGACTGCTCTCTGTGACAGTTTCTAAAATAGACACAGCCATGTCATGCAGACCCTATTTACTTCCTCCTTTTTCTCACAGCAGCAACCAATAATCCCAGAATGTTAGATATGATTTAAGAAAACACCGAAATCAACCTTATGGTAACAGCTCCTTTAGGGAGGCATTATATTTTCAATGAGGATTTGGAGGCATATCTGCATAGGCCTTCTGACACACCTGTGGATTCAAGAACTCCCTTTTCAAGGAGCTCTTGTAAAAGTAACTGTGATTTCACTTGACACATTTTCTGGCTTGGGTCTCACTTAAGTGTGTGAAGCCAATGTACAGGTGTACACAAAGTGAGTTATAGAGACTCAAATTCTTTTGTGACCAACGAAACAGGTGTGACTGTGAACTCTTCCCACAGACTTGGGGTGTTATTGAGCCAGAAGCCCTTTAGCAGGGCCACGTGGTAGAAAGCCTGAAGAACATTCAGGAACAACAACAAGACCAGTTCTAACATTACTTGGGCCCAGATTTTAGAATGTGGGTCCTTTTGGATGGTAAGGTCTTACTCCAGAACTAGGGTGTGGCCCAGCATGTACACACTCATGACAGTTAGGAATGTTTTGGTCGCAAGGGACAGAAACCCAGCACCAACCCCAAAGGAAATTTGTTAGCTCTTGTGATGGGAGATTCAACAGCTAACGGTCCCAGCTTTACCTATGGCTGTATCTGGGTATCCAGTGCCTTCATGAACTTTTTCTTCCTCCCACGCTGACTTAACTCTATTGATTTTTCTTTTCATGGCTCTGTTACATAGTGGCAGAGCTGACTGCCAGTCATCCATTGCTCTTGTAACTATTATCTCAGCAAAAAAACTGCTTCTTTCCCAACAGTTCCAGGAAGAGGACCCGGGAGGGCTCCAGGGTTTTTACTAATCCACAAAGAATTTCTGCAAATTGAAAGGAGTAAAAAATCCAATAAGGAAATCGGCAAAGGGTAGGAGTAAGCAATTTTCAGAAGAGAAAATGCAAATGGCCAACAAACAAATTACATTATGCTCATTCTTTGGGGGAAGGGGAGGTGTAAATAAAAATGACGGAAGATTGTGTAAGAAACGCGTCAGGATGGCCAGAAGGACATGTTTCAGACCAGGGCTTGATTGTGTGGCGGAAATAAGGACTCTCGTACTTAGCTAAAATGAGTAAAAATTGCTTTAATCATTAAAAAAAAATCTGGAAATAGCTACTGAAGTTAAAAATAGATATACTCTTTGACCCAGCCATTTCACTTTGGGCAGTCAGAAATAAAAATGCCATATCAACAGAACGATGTTTATTACAACGTATCTGATACTTGAAAAAGTCTGGAAATAATCCACATATCCAAAAATGGAGAATTATTGAATATATTATATTATTTCATATTCTGAAATTTTAGGCAGCTATTAGAGAAACAATATATGGAGATATACCTATAAGATCTTGTTAAGTAAAAAAAAAATCAAATGTGTGTATCAACATCCCATTTTTGAAAAAAAAAGAAGAAAAATTTACTCAAGTTATTTTTTTATGTATTAATATTTGCATGAGCCCAAGACAATTATGGAAAGACACATTCCAAAAAACTTGACTTTAATTACTCTAAAGGGAAAGGGCCATGTAAGCCTACATTATTGTTTGAAAGGAAAATTTACTAAAGCATACATAAAGAAGGACAAATTATGCCTGTGTCCCTGAAGCAAATGTCAATACTGGACAGGTACAGGGTGACATTCTAAATCTTAGGGTAAGCATGGGGGATGTTTTCCAACGTTTATTTAAGGGACCTTTGGTAAGAGCTGTGATGTTTGTGAGGCCCTTCTCTGTCAGGAGGGGGTGGTATCATTCGTTGACCTTGGTCATGCTGGACCTTCCTGCTGAAGTATGGCTGCCTGGTGGCTGTGCATCTGACATTTCAGCAAGGATGGCCTTCCTGTGTCTGCACTTGGCAGGCTCTTTTGCAGATGAGGGGTGCGGTCGGGGTCTCTGCTGTCCATTAGGTCTGACCCATGTGGTTTCATTTGGTTGCATGGAGGCTCTTCTTATGAGTTAGTGTTATCCATAGATAATATGTAGAGGCCTAATAGTCACACAGTGTGACTAGTGTGCTAAAGGGCAGACAACTTTGACTCTGCTTATTTTCCCTTACATTTTATTGTTATTTCAACTTACTTTTTTTAAATGTTCTTTTTGAGGGTGACACTGGTTATCAAATGTATACAAGTTGTGGGTGCACAATTTTACAACACAATCATCTGTACACAATATTGTGTGTTCACCATCCAAGTCAAGTCTCTGTCCATCACCATTATTCGCCCTTCCTTCTCCTTCCTTTCCCCCAGCAACCATCACATTGCTGTACCCGCCCATGAGTTTCTTCTCTTTTTTTTTCTATCTTGCTCAATCCCTCCATCTCCCAGCCCTGCTCCCCCACAGCTGTCAGCCTGCTCTCTGTGAGTCTGTCTCTAGTTTTCTTGTTAGTTCATTTTGCTCATAGCAGCATTGTTTATTGTAGCTATGATTTGGAAGCAGGCCACATGTCCATCAGCGGATGAATGGATAAAAAACTGGGACATTCACACAATGGAATACAACTCGGCCATAAAAAATAAGGAAATCTTACCCTTAGTGACAACCTGGATGCACGGGGAGAGCATATGCTGAGTGAAATAAGCGACAGAGAAAGACAAGCACCATATGACCTCACTCATGGAATCTAATGGACAGAGTGAACTGTTCAGCTTTTGAGACCTAACTAGGTCAGGATTGCCAGGCCTCGTGTTTATACCACAATCAGTCCATGCAGCCAGGCACCAGTGGTCTGGGGTGCTGGGCACTGTGCTAGGCATGCCACTGCCCTTGCTCCATATGTGGTCTGTTTTTCCATAGCACTGAACAGCTATTACTACATGGAAATGGGGAAAAGAGAACCATCTCCTAGCTAATTGTTGAGTCAAAGGAGAAATAAAACATACAATCAATGACCATTTAAAGAATGAGAATGTGAATAATACATATGAAAATTTATGGGATAGGGCCAAAGCCCTTGAACTGCTTTTTATTGTTGGAAATAAAAATGAAGTTAGCTTTAAAATCAAGAAGAATGAAAATTAGCAAAAATTTGAAGGAAATCAAGAAAAATAAATCTTCCAAGAACAAAGCAGAAATTCATGGATTCAAAAACAGAAAAGCTCGAGATATGATAACTATACCCAAGGGTGGCCATCAGGAGAAAATGGGTAATAGAGTAGTAGACACACTTCTGCTCACTGACTGAAGAGGGGAAACAAAACAAGTAAAATATCAGGCGATGAGGCCCCCTAAAAGCCCGGACACAGCTGCGTGTAAGCAATGAAAAACTCACCAATGGGCACCCTTCCGCGAGTATAGGAAAAACAACTTCTGAAGAGAAAAAGCAGTCATATGAACGTTACAAAGGTACAGCGCACCACCTGGGCGCCAACCTTCCGCACCGGACACTTTTCTGCTGTGCTGTTTCCATCTCCCGCCACAGCTCACTCTCATACTTGCCTATGGTTCCTGGTAGAGAAACACACAGAAAGCTCTCTAATTCATGTTACCAGGACAGCACACTCATGGAACCCATCTGGAAGAATGTGGGGGAAAAATCAAACAGAAGACCAAGGCACTGGATGAGAAACTATAAATCAAGCAGTAGCAAGCGATTCGATGATATATTCATAGAGGCAATCACCATGACCAAGGAGGTTTAGCCCAGAATACAAAGGCTTTTGTTTTTCAGATCATTTTATTACAAAATAATAAAATAAAACCTTATAGATGAGCTGAGGCAATTTTTCAAACCTACCCTGGTCCTACTTTCTCCCACCTTCCTTCCCAACCTCACCCCTTGCAACAACCAGAGGCAATTCTTTCGACGTTGGTATTTACGCTTCTGATTTACGTTTTGTGTCTGTACAACTTCCATCAAAGTCCATAATATTTAGCTATATATTAACATTTCATACCTGTTTTTATTCTAAGAGCATCCCTCTCAGTGTCACATTCTTGAGATTGACCACGCTGACCCAGGTAGCTCTAGTGCATTCGTTGTGCAAATGCACTGTATTTTATTTCCCTTTTACACTGAACACTTAGGTGCTTCCTTTCTTTTGGAGCTGCTGTAATCGACGCTGCAACCACGCCACACTTCCCGCTTGCAGGCATCGTGTGTGTGTGTGTGTGTGTGTGTGTGTGTGTGTGTGTGTGTGTTACTATGCTCTCCTGGCCTCAAGGTGAGAGCTGTCTTCCCATCCTTGGGTGTGTCAGATGGGATGGTATTCCTGCTTTGAACTCTCTTCCTATTGATTGGTAGAATTTCTTTATGTATTCTGAATATCGACCCAGAACTATTTAATAACAGGAAACCTATTAACATCTTACATCAGAGAAATAGGTTTAAAAAAGGCTCCAAAAACTGTCAGTAGATACCAAAGGCATTAGATAGAACTTGAGAATCATTCCTAACAAAATGCTTGAAACTTTGGGAACAGAAGAACAATGACAGTATCCTTTAAACAAGGCCCATGTCAGACTTGCTGCTGACACAGCAGATGCATTCCCATTGGACAAGGATGCTTATCTTAACTGTGCCTGCCCCCACCTCCAGATGTGACTGTGCTTGGAGATTCAGCTTTAGAGGTAACTGAGGTAAAATGAGGTCTGTAGGTGGCCCTCCTGCAATGTGGTTGGTGTCCTTTAAGAGGAGGAAGTTTGGACACAGGCATGCACAGAGGGACGGCCAAGTGGAGACACAGGGAGAAGATGGCCTTTTACACGTGCAGGAGAGAGGCCTGGAGAGAGTCTCCCTCACAGCCCAGGAGGAAGCAGCTCTCCTGCACCCTGCCTGGGTCTTGCAGCCTCCTGAGCTCAGAGAAACAAATGCCTGTGGTTTACACCTCCCTTCTCCTGCTGTGGTGCTTTCCTAGGGCAGCCCCAGCAAACAGACATTCCCCATTACTGATACTCTACTAGTAAGTGTGTTGTGAACATTTTGACCTCATGGCATATCATGAAAAGAAGAGATACAACTGTGAGAAAGAAAGAGACCAATGCATTTCCGGGTGACATCTGATGAGAGCTAAGGCAGCCTCAATAGAGCAGTTCTGGACCTGGCTGATATCACACAACCCTCTAAAACCCACACACAAGATAGCGATCATTGACACTAACAACAAAAAAGAAAATAACCACACTGCTTTAACGGCAGATGTGATGAAGAAACCGTAAACATTGCTGAGGAATACAGATAGAGACGTGTATCAATGGCCTGAATAGGAACCACTCTTCCAATATTACTCACTTGACTTAATGCATGAGATTTAAATTTTTTAGTAATTTTATAAAATAATTGTATGGCTCAGTGAGGACAATGTGAGGAAGGAGTCACAATAGGAGACTTGAAACATCAGATACAATAACTCATTACAGTGATTTTCAACCTGTGGCCACAAGAATGTTTAAAACAGAGGATACCTGACTATCTAGTCAGGGGCACTGGCCTCTTTTCCCTTAGATTGTCACATAAAAACATGGCAGCAGCCAACACAACAATAGCTATCTGCTGTGAATGAGTACAAAATACATTGATTTTTTTGTCAGGTCAGCAAAAATATATATTTGTTGGTGTGCTGCAGAATTTTAGTAATTAGTTTATGTGCCATGAAATGAAGAAGGTTGAAAATTGCTGACTTATGGCAAAGCTTTAACAACTAAAACAGGATGGTGTGGCTCAAGCATTCAGACCCAGGTCACTGCAGCTGGTGCTCAAGCACGCAAAACTCTAACAATCAGCAAACACGGCGAGTGGAAAGCAAGTGATACTAAGATCATCTTTTAAAAATCAAAGAGGAGTGGGAGCTGGACAAGGGAACAAGGCGAGGCAGTCAGGCCAGACAGGCCGTAGGCAGCAGGGCCTCTCCCATGCAGACTGACCCCTCTTCCTTTCGCATCACACCTGTTGACTTTGGGCCAGGGCTGCATGATGGTCAGAATCCCCAGCCCCTCTGCCTGCACATCCCTTCCCCCTGGCTGTGGAGTGTCTAACAGCCCTGCCCACTCTGCCCCTCATCACTGAAAGGCTTCGTACAGTAAGAATTGTACTTGGGTGCGTGTTTCATAGCACCCATACAGCTCAGGACTCTGTGGTTGGCTGGAAAAGGACATGGTCTCAAAAATAACATTCATGCATCTCAAGAAATCATGCCTGAGTGGATGCTCCTTGTAGGAGGCTCTGGCTCATTCCCTCAGCTGTAGACCTGCTCTTAGAGGCACGAATCTCCAGAGGTACTACTTGCTGTGGCTCAGCCCTCACCCTCCTCACCTCCCCACCACAGAGCAGGCCGAGGAAGGTCCTGGGCGTCTCATTCAGGGGTCCGGACTGGACTAACCTGTGAATGGTGGCTGGTGTGGAGGGCGGAGAGGAGGCTGAGCCGTGAGGGAGCACTTGCGGGATATGTGCTCCGGAACAGGCACTGAGAAACTGTATGAGGAGGGCCAGATGTCGATGTCTTAGGCTCTGTAGGCCATACGGGCTCTCTTGCAACTGCTCAGTTCTGCCCTAGGCATGCCCAGGCAGCCATAGACAATAGTTCAACCATCGGGCATGGGTGTGGTATTTATAAAGGCCATGGCAAGTGGGACTTTGCCCAGTGGCCGCCGTTTGTGAAGTCTGATTTAGAACTTGGTTTTGCAGTTGCACCCCATCTCCACAGCTCCCTTATACGGGCTGGCAGGAGGTTTTAGAGACTGACGTTTCTCCTGTCCGCGTGGGCAAGGCTGGGCCCACAGGATTGCTGTGCGCAGAGTGGGCTCCTTCTGTGTGCGCCTGTTTAGTATCATCATTATGATGACCATTCCCTGTGAGGACCAGAGGCACCCTGCAGATCACCCCAGGACAAACCCCTTCCTGGCTGGAAAGTAACACAGACGTGATTCCCCTCCGCACTTCTGTGGGCCGGGTCTCTAACGCTCCTCACGGCATGCTGGCTGGCAGTTTGGTGGGCATCCTTCACAACAAACCCAACCCTGAAGCAACCCTGCTCTTTCTGCAACTTCAGCTCGATGTGAACCAAGATTTTCATGGAGCGCAGACAGGCCTGACCCCAAGGTTGCTTAGGAGAATAACACACTGTCCCATAAATAAGGTCTCATTTCTCAGGTGTCCGGTGTGGCCAGGCCATCCTCCTGCACCTTGGTTAAATTGCTTTCTCATTAGGCAATTGATCATTGCTGCTGGACACCGAGGGAAGGGCATGCCTTTTACTTCTGCTCCTCTCTGCTCCCCCAAGCACCCAGGGCCGCCTCTGGGGACACTTTAGTGGCGACACTGTCTGTCACGTCAGGAGACAACATGTGTCTCTGGAAAGGTGGCCCTTATCTGGCCACAGAGCCTTTGGCCTTAGATACCCATATTACTTAATTTTATTTTTTTGAGCCAATAAATCTGTGTCTGAAGTCTCTCCTGCAGCATCTCCTGTCCATGTCCCCATAGTCTTAAAAGGACTACCACTATTCCTCTCCTGATTGCTGGACCAGCTTCCTGACTGGCATCCTGCTTCTGCTCTTACCAGGCCTCAGCACAGTCCCTCCCCACCTGGCTCCTCCATTCAGCAGTCACGGCAATCTCGGGATGGCTTCCTAGGACTCTCACAATAATATCCAAACTGCTAGTGGGCTACAAAGTCCCACGTGATCTGGTTTCTGCCCACTTCTTGCCTCAGCCTAGGGCGGCCTTACGAGGTACTAGCCACGCTGGTCACTTTCATGTTTCTCAGAGCCACCAGATGCCTCCAGCCTCAGAACTCGCACACGCTGTTCCCTCTGACAGTGCTTACGTCCCTCCTCTTGCTGCTGTGACAAAAAAAAAAAAAAATCACAAACTTAGTGGCAGAAAACAACACACGTTTCTTATCTAAGTTCTGGAGGTCATGAATCTAAAATGGGTTTCATGGGGCCCTGGCTGGGTGGCTCAGTGGGTTGGAATGTCATCCTGAAGACCAAAAGGTTGCAGGTTCAATCCCTGGTTGGGGTATGTGGGGGAGGCAAGTGATCAATGTTTCTCTCTCACATCTCTCTCTCTCTCTCCTCCCTCCCCCCCTCTCTCTGTCATCAATAAACATAACCTCAGTGAGGATGAAAAAAAGGAAATGAAATGGGTCTCATGGGGCTAAAGAGAGGGGACTGCTCGCGGCCCTTTCCAGGTGCAGAGGCCACCTGTGTTCCACACACCGTCCAGGCTCCTGCCTCCCTCTCCCCTACAGGACCTTGTGGTTAGCGTGACCCAGCTGGGCAAACAGCACCTCCCTTACCTCACCATCTTGAATTTAGTCACATCTGCAAAGTGCTTTCTGCCACACAAGGTGACAGGTGCCCAGGACTGGGGATGGGGCCGGCAGCTCCACCGGGCAGCATTGTGCACTGCTGTTCTTCCTGATGGAGTGAACCTCCCCACCTTGGATTCCAGCACTGTCCCAGACAGCCTTCTGCCAGCCCCTCGATGGAGGTCCCAGCTTTCTCATAGCACCCACATAGCCCCCTCTTAGCCCCATTACCTCCTGCACAGTAGGCTCCTCAGTCAGCAGGCCCCTGTTGCTAAGCCTTTCTGCCATGTGTTCTGTTCCCTAAGGCTGGAGGCATGCTGCCGCACAGACCTTGAGAGCCTGCACTCAGCCCCTAAGCTCCTCTAGCCCAAGGGGCCCAGCTCCCTCCGAAGCCCACCCTGCCTGGCCTGGCCTTGGCAGAAGTCCCGGAGGAGGGTGGACACGATGTTGGCCTACCCTGTCACTGCCAACCTCTGGTCACTAGGCCTTCATGTCCAGTTCGGTTGGGACGCCAGGGCACAGCTTCTTGACCCCTTTCTGGTGGCACTGGCCTTGGGGTGATCTCAGGATCAGTGCTCTTGCTTATAGTTGCGATGCTCCCCACAGATGGTTCCTGGCAGGACCCCGCCTCCTCTCACCCAGGGCCTGTCTCCTCGGAGGGAGTCTTTCACGCTGACATCAGGACAGGACTCTCCACTCAGGGAGAGCCTGGCGCAGGGGAAGGTTCTCTGCTTGAGTTTGGTTCCCCGAAGCAGACCCTGAGATAAGCCTTGTAAAATAAGGGGTAGGAGGAGCTCTCCCAGGGTCACTGGTAGGAAGGGCAGTGGGATAGGGCCAGAAGGGGTTGAGAACAGTGTGGTATCCTCAAACGGGTCCCTGGAGGTCAGCATGGCTCAGGCTCAGGGGCGCTTCGGAAGCACAGGCCACCTTTCATTGTGGCACCCGCAGACAGAGAGCTGGGGGCTATTTGCCTGTCCCATCACCAATTGGTTCAGGGCTTGCCGGAGGAAGGTCAGTTTCTAGGGCTGCCAGGCTGTCGGCTCACACAGACAAAGTGCGTGAGTCCTAGGCCAGGAGAGGAGGTGCAGCTGAGTGAAACCACACCTGGAGCCGGTGCCAGTGCAGTGCCAGCAGTGAGGAGGGTCTGGGTACCTGTGGGCGGAGCAGGGAGCCTGCCATGGTCCCTGCCGCAGCCTTTAGTCTCTGATGCGGTAGTAGGCAGTGATGAAGACATGGTCCCAGGCCTCATGGAGCAGACCATGAAGTCGGGAGACAGCACGTTTTTAAAAGGCCTGGGACAATGAGGATCCACAAAGGCATTGGTTCTGCGGATGAGAGGGAGTGCTTTTCTGAACAAGTGATGCTGAGCAAGAGCGGAAGGATGAGTAAGGCTGAACCAGGCAAAAAACAAACAAATGAACAAGCAAACAAACAAAACAAAAGGGAGGGGAGAACTCTGAGCCACTTGAGCGTGTACCAGGTCCCGGAGCCAGCAGGAGGTGCTGAAGGAAGAGGCTGAAGTTCCAAGAGCAAGGCCAGAGGCCAGAGATCAGCCTGTGGCTGAGAGAGACTTCTGTCTAGCTCACTTCCTGATATCGTTCCGATCCTGTCCAATGTCTTTCAGGCCCAGCCTGTGGGCTACTTTACTTGGATGCTGAGGGGAAATGGGAACACAGAGAAGATCTCAGCGGCAGAGTCTGTTCGCACTTTCATCTTCCACCCACTGAAGCTCATAGCTGGAATTATTATATAAATTCACAACTGCACATCAGATGTGATAAATAATCCCAGAAGTGCTCTGTTTATTTACATTTTTATGGAATCTTGCCTGAGCAAACCCAGAGAGCTCACCAGGCACTTAAGGAATTATGTCTTGTTCAAAACTAATTACCAGCCATGGGAAATGAAGCCATCTGCAGGCACTTGCAGTGCTGGGCGATTCTCTGCCAGATGAGCAATGCCTGGAGGACACCCAGTCAACCAAGCACCGGGCCCCACAGAGAGACCAGCTTAGGTGTGGTGGGCTGTCTTGGGATGTCGGGCCTTGGAGAGCTTTCTGCTTACATGTCAGCAGGATGAACGTGCGGGTCACTCCCTGGCGATGTGAGTGGAGTCCCTGTGCACCTCGCGCTGACTGGGGAGAGGCTAGCCCTAGGGAAGACAGGCCGCTTTCGTGAAGAGGACTAGAGCCTTAGTTTGGGTTCAAGAGCTGAGGCTCGAATCTGGTTCTGCCACTCACCAGCTGCTTCCTGTTTTCCTGAAACATAGAGTGGGATGTGTTTGACCCTCTCCCAGCCCCACATCCTTCCCTGAGCCCCAACAGCACTGCTTTTCTCTTCTTTCATTTTTTTCATAGTTTATCACTTATTTTTTAAAAGCTTTATTGAAGTGCCATTTCCATACACTAAAATTCAGCCATTTTAAATGTGTATTTTGATGAGTTTTTATCAAATTTATGTAATGTGCAGTGTCACAGACTCTAGAATGCTTTCATCAACCCCAGTTCCCTCATTCCTTTCACAGTTGACCCCTACTCCCACCTCCTGCTCTAGGCAACCTCAGATGTGTTTTGTTTTTTATAGAAATTCCATGTAAATTGAGTAATGTAATATGTAGTCTACGTGTCTGGCTTCTCTCATGTAGCATAACGTTTTTGAGATCAACCTATGTTGTCGCATGTGTCAATAGTTGTTCCTTCACTGCTAGTATGGATATACCACACTTTATCCCTTTTCCAGTCGATGCACCTTTGGACCATCCAGTCGCTGGCTGTTAAGAATTGCCATGAACAATTGCAAAGATGTCTTTGTGTTGGACACTTATTTCTCTTAAGTACAAGTGGAGATTGCTGGGTTGTAAGGGACATAATTTTTAAAGAAAGCACCAAATTGTTTTTCCAAGTGGCCATACCATTTTACAGTCACCCCATAAGTCTGAGGATTTAAGTTATTCTGCATCCTCACTAAGTTTTTTTGTGTCGGCCTCTTTCTGTAACCGTCCTAAGGGGAGTGTGGTTTAGATGTGCATTTCTGTGACGGCTAAGGGTATTGAGCATCTTTCATACACTTGTGATCTGTTGCTATGTCTTCTTTGGTGAGGTATTTATTCAAATCCTTTCCCATTAAAACATTGAGTTGTATGTAAGCCCGTTATCAGACAGGGGTTGTGCAAATGCATCTAGTCTGTGGCTTGGGTTTCATTGTTCTTAGTGGCAACTTAAAAGTTTTAAATTTTGATGAAGTCCAATTTGTTACTATTTTTCTTTTATGGATTGTACTTTTAATGTCATATTAAAGAAATATTTGCCAACCCAAGGTCATAAGTTTTTGTTTTCTTCTAGAAGTTTTAGCTCCTATAATTAGATCCATTTTGAGTTAGTTATGTTGTGTGTGGTGTGTGTAAGGTAAGGGCCTAAGTTCATTTTTTGAACAGACAATGTCCATTTTTTCTAGCATTATTTGTTGAAAGATTCTTGCTTCCTCCTTGAATTACCTCTGGCCCTTGTTGAACACTGTTTGACTGTTTACCTGTGGGTTTATTTCTAGTAACCCACATGTAAATGAGTAACCTTTATCCCACTTGATGCAGTTCGTGGTGGTGACTGTAGAAGAAGCCCTCTCCGAGACAAGGAGTGGCATAGGCATGCTGAGGCTTTCTGCCCAGGGAGGGGAAGCGATGGCACAAAGTGGCTGAGGATGAGTGGAGTTAGATTTAGTTATAATGGTTGTTTCCTATTCAGACTCATTGCACAAGATGCTCAGAAACTTCAATTATATAAACTCTTTATATATACTTACAGTAATGCCATCAGATGTATTATCATTATGCCCATTTCACTGATGGGAAACCAAGGCAATCTCAGCCTAAGTAACTTGCTCAACCCCAAAGCTAGTACAAGCAGGGCCAGGATTTGTACCCGAGGAACCTGCTTCTGCAGCCCACACTTTAAAACATCAGGCTATCCTATCTTGGCTATGTTTGCTCCTTCCTAACCTCTAAAGGTGTCTTGGTCCTTGCCTGCTCCCATGTCTGATAGCAATCTAGAGGCTACCTAGGAGGGTCTAGTCTGCATTCCCTCCCAGAAACTTCCCTGTATCTTAAGTTACCTAAAGCCAGTTTCTGTTTCTTAAAACCAAAGAACCCCATTTAACCCAATTTACAAGGTGATTGTGAGGAGTTAAGGAAGGTGATATATGTCAACCACTAAGCACAGTACCTACACACAGCACAACAACAGACGTTAGAGGCAGAGATGATGAAGGTGGTGGTGATGATGACAATATAATTTGTGACTTAGCCCAGGGATGTGAACTCAGAGAGTTGTGAAGGTGGGTCATTTGGAGACTGTATTAGTTTTTTGTGTGCAACAAATTAGCCAAAAACTTATTAGCTTAACAACAAACATTTACCTCACAACAAATGGGGCCAGGCATCTGTGTGCAGCTGAGGTGAGTGCCTCTGGCTCAGGGTCTCTTGTGAGGTTGCCATCAAGTTGATGGCCAGAGCTGTGGTCTCATCTAGAGGCTAGACTGGGAGGGAATGCGGATCTGTTTTCCAAACTCACTTATGTGGTTGTTGACAAACATGAGTCCTTTGGCACATAGGCTTTCCCCAGGGTGAGTGATCTAAGAGAGAGCAAGAGAGAATGCCCGAGATGGAAGCCTCTGTCTTTCCAGAACTTAAACTCAAAGTGACAACACATTGCTTTTTGCCATTCTCTGTGTTAGAAATGAATCAATGAGTCCAGCCCACACTCAAAGGGAGAGAATAAAATGAGGCGTGGTTGCTGGGAAGTGGGTATCCTTGAAGGCTTTCTTAGGGGTGTGCACACCACATGATATCTTGTGGATGGGGACTAGGGTTAGGTGAGGATGTGCCACCAAGGAAGCCAGGAGAAGGGACAACTTGAAAGTGAGTTTGAGTAAAAGTCCTTGGTAGGTTTCCATTTCCTGTAAACCTGAAGAATTTCTTAGAGCCTTCCCAGAAATGATCTTAGTTGAGATAGATCAAGATCAATTTTTACATTTTCCTGAGAGGAAACATGAATTCACCTGGATTCAGGTGCTTTTTCATTTACTGTATTATTAAACATCTGCTGAGCATCTGCTCTGTGCCAGGACTCTGCTAGGGATATCAAAGTCAATCAGACACATAACACATTCTGGCCTCAAGAAGTTCAAAATTCTAAAAAGAGAAGGGGGTGGTGATATGCGGTTAGATAATTGCAATGTAATACAAAAGTTACGTAGTGGCACAGAAGGGGAATATCCAAGTCTGCCTGGGAAGTTCAATGAATGCTTCAGAGGAATCACTGAGGCTGGGTCTTGCAGGTTGCATAGGAATTCACCAGAGAAGTGGGATGGGTGAAGGCACAGGAAAAGGAGGACAGGACAGTCGACATGGCATGTCCAAGGACCTAGTATATTGAGGGAAGGTGAAGTTGGTTGGGTTGAACGGAGGGTGAGAGTGGATGGAGTGAAGAGGATAAATTTGAAGAAGTAATTTGGAGGATGCTATATCCTGAAAGGATGCTTGACTTCATCCTGAAGGGGACATGGAGTTGTTGAAGGCATTACATCATGGGAGAACATTGTCAGCTGAGCATTTCCACTGCCAGGTGGGATCTTCAATAGTGTTAGTCTGCAAGGGCTGCTGTAACAAAGCACTGCAGACTGGAGGGTTACTAGTAAACAGAAGAGATTTACTTCTCACCGTTCAGGGGTTGGCAGTCCAAGACCCAGGTATCTGTAGGCCTGGTTTCTCCTGAAGCCTCTCGCTCTGGGTCGCAGATGGCTGTCCTCTTGCTGTGCCCTCACGGGGCCTCTTCCCTGTGCATGTGCATCCCTGGTGTCTCTCTCTTCTCTTTTTAAGGGCACCAGTGATATTAGATTAGGGCTTCACCCTATGATCTAATTTAACTGTAGTTACCTCTTTAAAGGCCCCATTTCCAAATACAGTGATATTGGAGGTACAGGCTTCAACATATGAATTTTGGAAAACACCATTTGTTCATAAATTTCCTTGTTTCTGTCCTATGTAATTCCCATGCAGTCTTTCATTTCATCTCTATACTAGCTTTGTAACATTGGACAACTAACTTAACTTCTTTGTGCCTCAGATTCCTCATCTGTAAATGGGGATAATAAAAGTACCTGCCTTATAGTATTGTTATGAGTATACATGAATTAATATATGTAAAGCACTCAGAATTGCATCTGGTACAGAATGCTGGTTAAGTATGTAAATAAACCCTCTTTATGATGTAGACAGAATTCATATTGTCATTTTATACATGAAGAAACTAAGACATAGAATCAAGAAACACCTTGCCAATGTCAACTGGCAGAAACACTTGAATTTAGTGCTCCATAACCACCACTATCCCTGCGGGTCTTTGACAGGGCTCTGGGGGGTCCTGGAGTTGTGGCAGAGTCTGGTGTGTTTTTTAAGGAAAAGAGCCTGGCCACTGTCACATTTGGAGAACAGGACACATCAAAGCAATGGTGGTGGCCAGGCCCGTCTGGCACCAGAACTGACACACCCATTGCTTCAAATAGCCAGTAGGAAATGTTCAGGTAACAAAGCTGGAGTAGAGTACAGAGGTGTGCATTTGGAGAAAGAGCAGACATTCTAGTAGGGCTGAAGCAGAAGGTACCTGTGGGGACAAGGGCGGGAGCAAGGGCACCAAATCAGAGCTAGTTGGGACTTGCATAGCCTGATTGCCTTTTGTGTTGTATTAGAGACACAGGGGGACATTGGAGATTTTTAAGCAGGGTCACTTTATCAGCTACAATAGATTTTGGACAATTTAGAAAAAAAATCAATTAAAATGGAAACAGAAGTCCATAATACCTTTAGAAAGTGCTGCCCCAAGGATCTAGGCAACAGGAACTAATGGAAAACTCTTCAAGGCACTTGTTTCTCTCTCTCTGCAGGACACCCTCCAGACTTATTCCAGGGAAGGGCAATCTGATTGGTCAGATGACCAGAGCCTAGAGGGTGGAACCTCTTGATTGACAGTCCCACCAGAATGGTAAGGGGTGCTTCCTAGTGTAAAATTGGGTACTGTCACCTGAAGATGGGGAGTTGTTTAAAACACCAGAAGAGAGGCTGGAGCAGACTCCTAGTAACAAAGCTGATCTGGGACCAGGCCAGGAAAGAGTGGTCCTAGCATTTGCCAGTCGACTTTAGCCCCACGCCTGATTTTAGTTGTGATTTTACAAATGAATATTAATTTTCCAATGTTAAATAGAACTAATGCTAGGTAACTAGACATATTTCTGTCCATATAGAGACAGAGTGTGTTTTGTAAGGAAATTTATATAAGAAATCCTATATAATAAAGAGCTAATGTGCTAATTAGACTAAACAGCAGAACAACCATCTGGATGACCTTCTGGCGAAGCTCGGGCTGTGAGGGCCGGCCAGGGCTGTAAGGGCCGAGCCCCTTGCACAAATTTCATGCATCAGGCCTCTAGTTTAATTGATAAAGAAATTTATAAAGAAAATTAATTTTTGAGGAGGCAATACTTGAGTAATATATTCCAGCGGTTCCAAAACCAACATAATAAAAAAACGTATGCATGTGAAGGTCTCCTGCCCACTCGCAGGCCTGCAGGGGAGAGCCTGCTGGTTTCTGGTGTGCTCTTTTGGTATTTTTAAAGTTCTGCTGCACATGCTGATGATTATGCATCAGCAGGACCTGCCTGGCTTCCTCTCTGGGAAGTGTTGGGGGCCCTGGGAGGGCCAGAGGAGCAGGATCTGTTTAATTATCCCAGCGTCAGCCTCCTGCTGACCTAGGTCTTTTGTGGGCCTTGGGACCCCCAGAGTCCTCGGGCTGCACTTCCTTTCCTTGGGCAGGTCTACGCAGGCGGGAAGGGGCCTGTTCCAGTGGACTGCTCCAGCTCACTGGTGCATTTAGGGCTCAGCCTAGTCTCCAAGTTCCTCCAAGTTCTCTATCTAGGGCAGAGGTCAGAAAACTGCACTCATTGGCCAGCCATGTTGGCTACTTGTTCTGGGGAGTTTTACCGGAATCCAACTACTTACACACCGTGTGTGGCAGCTTTCCATTGTGACAGAAGCGTTGAGTACTAGAGATGGGGTGATTTACAAAGCCAATGTGCCTTCGTTTGCCCTTCACAGAAGATCCCAGCCAGCCCCTGTGATCAGGGCTCCCAGTGGTTACAGAAACCCTCCAGGGCCCAAAGTGAGGAGGCCATCACCTCGGAGAAGGGACAGCTCAGTCAAAAAGTCTGGGGCCCTAGTCGGGTGACCCAGTTGGCTGGAGCATGACTGGGCACCAAGAGGTTGCTGGTTTGATCCCCTTTCAGGATGTGTATAGAAGGCAACCAGTCAATGTTTCTCTCTCACATCCATGTCTCTCTTTCTCTCTCTTTCTCTCTCAAATCAATGGGACATGTCCTCTGTGGATTAGAGCAAGAAGTCTGGGAGTCATCCTGTCCCCTCCTTTCCCTCATTCTACCACATTCAGCATCAATGCCTGTTGCTTTTCCCTCTAAAATATTCCTTCCTAGTTATGTCCATGTCTCTCCATCTCCAGCAGTATCATTGCTTCATCTCACGCCTGGACCACTAAAGCCCCTCTAACCTCCTTTTCCTCCTGCTTTTCCTGCAAAGCAGTTTCCATCAGTTCTTCACAAAGCAGCCACAGTGATCTTTGCAAAGAGGAGATCTGATCAGGTCGCCCTCCGCTGGACACATTCAGTGGCTTCTTCCCGTTGTTCTTAGAAGTGACCCAAGTCCATGCCGGCCTCTGCCGGCCTCTCTGGAGCCCTCTGCAGCTGGACCCCCTCTCTGCAGCCTGGCTGCACAGGCAGCGCCCTGCTCCCGCCCACAGGGCTTTCGCTCCAACTGCTTCCCCTCCCACACGTGCCCCTCCTTTCGCTTTTCTAACCAACACCTTCTTATCCTGCAGGTGTCCCCTTGAGTGTCACTTCCTAGTTGAAACTTCTCTTGACTCTCTGACCAGGGGGAGCCCTCATCCTGGTAAAGCTCCATGCTACATTTATTTGGTCATTTGTTTTGTCTGCTTTTCTTAGGAGAGCTGAAACCCATATCTGACTTTGCTGACCACGGTATCTCCAATGCCTGGTGCATAGAAGACCTTCATAGATATTTACTAAACAATACAAAATGGATCCTCTTCCATTCTGGCCACCTCGGGGTGCCAGCACCATTAGCTCTGCAGCTCGATGAGGTTCTAGGTGCCAGCGTTTCGGCTTCCTCCCCGGGGCGTCACCTCACATTTCACAGGACGAGGTGGCAGAACCCGCCAGACTGTAGGCTGTGCTGACTGAATGCCACTCTCAGGCAGCAGCTGCTGGTGCCTGCCAGCCAGTGTCTGCAGCCCAGCCAGCGTGCACACAGCAGCTTCCCCAGGTTGTCCCAGGCCCTGGGCATCAGTCATAGCGGGAGGAGGGCTGCTCCACACGTGCTCTCCGCCCTCCAGGCCGGGCTTCCACAGGACCCAGCCTGTGAGGGTGCCCAGGAGGAGATGGGGACTGGGTCCATGCCCTCCATCATTGGTTAAGTGTTCCTCAGACCCTGGCACAGGGTTTTATCTGTTTTTTTGGACTTAAGCTGCCAGTGATTGCTTTTTTCAAACCTCCAAGGGGAGCTGGGCCCTTTCAGCCACCGATAAGGTGCCAGGTGACAGAGCGATCAGCATCCTGACACATAAATCTGCAACTGCTCCTCGGGAATCAATATTTTTCATTAAGAACCTGTGCAAGCCGGGCCATTCTGGGGAATCTGCTCAGGCTGACATGGTGATGAAGTTCTCAGCCAGGAGCTTAAGTCACCGGAAGGTAATAAAGCGCGCAGCGCGCTCTCGGGCCGGTTAGGAGAGAGAACGATGGGAGTGTTGAGCTCTCAGTTCGGTGAGGAATGACCTCCTGATCTATTGAGGAGTGAAGGCGCTGGCCTCTTGGGCAGGCTGGCCAGACTGTGGGCGTGGCAGCACGGTGCTGTCCGCGCCTCAGCCGCCAGCAGCCACTGCTGCCCATGAGCTGCCTGGCAGTGGGGAATACTTAGGAGTCTTGGGATATGCCCAGCATCCTCTAAGTCCCATCCTCCTCCTCCTTCACATTCTGGACTTCCCCATGGTCATGGGGACAGGCACTGAAGTGTTTTAAACAGGCACTTGCCTGCTTGCCTCCCTCTCCCGCTCACCTATTGCTGGCTTCCCACGCCTGGTGGCATACACTGGGTTGCCTCGGCTTGGGACCCTGCAGTTAGTTGACCTCCCTAAATTACTCAGAACTCCCCTGGCTGCACATCCCCCCATTCTCTGCTCTACTTTCAGCTCTGCACGCCATCTAGGCTTCTATTCACTGGCAGCTTCATGACCTTGCACCTGCCTGGACCTCATACCAACTGGGCCATCTCTGTGGTTCTGCTCGAGAGGAGAGGGATGGAGATGAGATACAAATGCCAGGAGAGATAGGCAGAGATGTTTCTGGGAGAAGAGTGGGGCTCTAATTCTTCTACTGTTGACCACAATTTTCAAGGAGGAGGACATGAGATCTTAGAAACTGGCAATGAAGGTATGGAAGACGGAGGAAGTTAAGCCAGGACACTTAGATGCGGGCCTCGAGGTGGGAACTTGCAGAGGTGGGAAGGCTTCCCTGCAGCCTTAGCAGCCCACGCTGTGGTGTGATTTTTCCGCCTCTGCCTTCCCTGAGGTGGGAAGGAAAGACATGGCTGCAGGCAGATTGGTTGGTATCTACCCTGTGTTATTCTGCCACACATTATAATTATTTATTTGTCTCTCTACCAGACTAGTCTGTTGGGGACATTAGATTCTATGTCTTACCGAATCCCAGAGCCAGGCACAGCACCTTGTCCCTGGGAAGGTGTTTAAGGGATATGAGTATTTGAAGAATACCTCCTTTCAGCTCTGAACCCTGATTTTAACTGTGTGCAGTGTATCGTTAAATTTGGGCCCTCTTTTCATGAGTCATCCTCCATGAACCCCAAATCCTCACTGGAAAAGATTTAATTCTTTATAAAATATGTTTAAAATTTTTTAATCCCCACTTGAGTCCATGCTTAGAGAGATAAAGAGAAGGAGAGAGAGAGTGAGAGAAACATCGATCACCACCCTCCATCGTATGCACCCTCACTGGGAATCAAACCAGAAACACAGGCATGTGCCCTGACAGGAATCAGACCAACAACCTTTTGGTGCATGGGATGAGCTCAACCAACTGAGCCACATTGGTCAAGGCAAAAGACATAGTTTTTTAAACCATCTATATAAAAAATTAATTTAGCCATTTAAAATTAGTCAGGGGGGGGAATCCAAGATGGCAGCATAGGTAAACACCTACACTGCTGCCTCGCACAACAATTTCAAAACTACAACTAAAAGACAGAACGGACATCATCCAGAACCACAGGAAAGCTGGCTGAGTGGAAGTTCTACAACTAGAAGGAAAGAGAGGGGCTCACGGAGACCCAGAGGAGCTGCAAAAAGCTGAGGTACGGAGATGCGTGCGTGGTGCCGGAGTACCTGGCTGGCTTTCTCTGGCGGGAGGGAAACGGAGACTCTCAAAGGCATTGAACCCCTTATCCTACGACACTAAACCCCAGATCCAGCCGAAACTCATACGGGGGGAGTTTGGACTGTGAAAAGGGAGAAGTGCACGGAAATTTAGGGGAGCCGCAAAAGATCAAAGGCCTGGTGGCAGCGCGCACGGCACTGCGTGCAGGACAGACTGCTGATTGTGCCGCTGGCTTTCGAGAGTGGGTGGGGGATAGACCCTCCCAACTGTGCCACTTCTGACTCCACTAAGCCCCTGTTTCGGACGAAACCCTAGAGACCTAGACGTGAGGTCCTGCTGCGCAGGGGAGCTGGAAAGGCAGCGGTTAGAGGCACAAGGACCGCTCCAGCCATTACCCAGTCACGTGAGACTCAGGGGCCGTGGAGGGCGGGGCCGACTGGAAGGCAAGGCGGTCCCTTAAGCCCTGAGACTCCACCCCTCCCAAGCTCAACAGAGGCTTCTTCGGTTTTGTGTCTGGTATCATAAGGCTGAATTCAACACAGAAGTTTCCCCGGCATAGTGAAAATGCCGAGACAAGGGAAGGGATCACAAACAAAAGAAATGGAGGAAATAAAACGACTGGATATAGAGTTCAAAACCACACTTATAAGGTTTTTCAAGAATATGCTAGAAAAGATGGATAAATTTAGTGAGACCCAAGAGGAGATGAAAAAGGTCCAACTAAAGATGATAAAGGACCAAATAGAAATTAAACATACACTGGCTGAAATAAAAAATATTATACAGAGTCCTAACAGCAAACTAGAGAAAGGCAAGAATCAAGTCAAAATTTGAAATATAAAGAAGCAGACAACATTCAACTGGAAAAGCAAGAAGAGAAAAGAATCCAAAAATGTGAAGATAATGTAAGGAGCCTCTGGGACAGCTTCAAGCTTACCAACATCAGAATTGTGGGGGTGCCAGAAGAAGAGAGAGAGCAAGATACTGAAAACCTACTTAAAGAAATAATGACTGAAAACTTCCCACATCTGGTAAAAGAAATGGACTTACAAGTCCAGGAAGCACACAGAACCCCAAATAAAAGGAATCCAAAGAGGACCACACCAAGACATATCATAATTAAAATACCAAGAGCAAAAGACAAAGAGAGAATATTAAAAGCAGCAAGAGAAAAACAGTTCATTACCTACAAGGGAGTACCCATACGACTGTCAGCTGATTTCTCAACAGAAACGATGCAGGCCAGACGGGAGTGGCAAAAAATATTCAACGTGATGAACAGCAAGAACGTACAACTAAAAATAATCTATCCAGCAAAGCTATCATTCAGAATTGAAGGGCAGATAAAGAGCTTCACAGAGAAGAAAAAGCTAAAGGAGTTCATCAACTCCAAACCAGTATTATATGAAATGCTGAAAGGTACTCTTTTAGAAGAGGAAGAAGAAAAAGGTAAAAGCCAAAAAATTATGAACAACAAATACATATCTATCAACAAATGAATCTAAAAATTAAGTGAATTAAAAATTTGATCAACAGAATAAACTGATGAATATAATAGAATCAGGAGCACAGAAAGGGAGTAGACTGATAATTCTCAGGAGGACAAAAATCATAAAGCATCAAACACTGTGAAATTACAGCAGAAAGATTAAAGTTAGGTGAGGTAGATAAGTGATCAATCAAAGGACTTGTATGCATGCATATAAGCATAACCAATGATCACAGACACTGGGGGGTTGGGGTATGCCTGGGAGGGAGGGGGGCAATGGGGAGATATGTATAAAAAATTAATAAAAATTAATTAAAAAAATAAATAAAATAAAATTAGTCAGGAATTCAATAGAACAAGAAATCCCAACCTGGAATAGCAGGGTTTTATCAGCCTACCGCAGTGTTATTGTAGCTAAACCGCCAAGTTCCTTAGTGATTTGGGATACACTGGGAGAGCTGTGGGTTCTTTCCCGGCCTCCGGGTGGCAGCATGCAGTCGTGGTCAAGCCCATGGATTTTGGAATCAGATTTTCTGGGCTCAAATCCTGGCCTTGCCACTTAAGAGCTGAGCGATATAGAGCTAGTTTCTTAGCCTCAGTTTCCCCATCTATAAAAGAAGTGAGAATAGTAACTTCCCGGGTCTTGTACAAAGAGCCTAGGATGTAATTGGCACTTGCTAAGTCTGGGCGATGGAGCAATCACCCAGATGCCGCTGCTCTGAGGGAGGAGCCGCCCTGCCTGCTGCTGGCTAGCTCTTTTTTTTTAAAAAAAATTAAATCTTTATTATTCAGATTATTACATTTGTTTCTCTTTCTTCCTCTCCATAGCACCCCTCCACCCAGCTCCCACCCTTTCCTCTGCCCTTACCTCCCTCCCATTGACCTCATCCATAGGTGTATGATTTTTTGTCCAGTCTCTCCCTGTACACCCCTCACCCCTTTCCCCCTGAGATTTATCACTCCACTCCCTTTCTGTGCTCCTGATTCTATTATATTCACCAGTTTATTCTGTTGATCAAAATTTTAATTCACTTAAATTTTGGATTCACTTGTTGATAGATATGTATTTGTTGTTCATAATTTTTTGGCTTTACCTTTTTCTTCTTCCTCTTCTAAAAGAGTACCTTTCAGCATTTCATATAATACTGGTTTGGAGTTGATGAACTCCTTTAGCTTTTTCTTCTCTGTGAAGCTCTTTATCTGCCCTTCAATTCTGAATGATAGCTTTGCTGGATAGATTATTCTTGGTTGTATGTTCTTGTTGTTCATCACGTTGAATATTTCTTGCCACTCCCGTCTGGCCTGCATCGTTTCTGTTGAGAAATCAGCTGACAGTCGTATGGATGCTCCCTTGTAGGTAATGAACTGTTTTTCTCTTGCTGCTTTTAATATTCTCTCTTTGTCTTTTGCTCTTGGTATTTTAATTATGATGTGTGTCTTGGTGTAGTCCTCTTTGGATTCCTTTTATATGGGGTTCTGTGTGCTTCCTGGACTTGTAAGTCTATTTCTTTTATCAGATGTGGGAAGTTTTCAGTCATTATTTCTTTAAGTAGGTTTTCAGTATCTTGCTCTCTCACTTCTTCTGGCACCCCCATAATTCTGATGTTGGTAAGCTTGAAGCTGTCCCAGCAGCTCCTTGCATTATCTTCACATTTTTGGATTCTTTTCTCTTCTTGCTTTTCCAGTTAAGTGTTTTCTGCTTCTTTATATTTCAAATTTTTGACTTGATTCTTGCCTTTCTCTAGTCTGCTGTTAGGACTCTGTATAATATTTTTTATTTCAGTCAGTGTATGTTTAATTTCTAGTTGGACCTTTTCCATCTCTAGTTGAATCTTTTGCATCTCTAGTTGGTCCTTTTTCATCTCCACTTGGCTCTCGCTAACTTTATCCAACTTTTCTAGCATATTCTTGAAAAACCTTATAAGTGTGGTTTTGAACTCTATATTCAGTCGTTTGTTTTCCCCCATTTCTTTTGTTTGTGATCCCCTTGTCTAGGCATTTTCACTATGCCGGGGAAACTTCTGTGTTGGATTCAGCCTTATGATAGCAGACTTGCAAAACCAGAGAAGCCTCTCTGTTGAGCTTGGGATGGGTGGAGTCTCAGGGCTTAAGGGACCGCCTTGCCTTCCAGTCGGCCCCGCCCTCCACGGCTCCTGAGTCTCATGTGACTGGGTAATTGCTGGAGCGGTCCCTGTGTGCATGGGCTCGTGCGTGCGCGCACCCGCAGTGCCTCTAGACAGCTGCCTTTCTGGCTACCCTGAGCTCCAGCACCACACAAGTCTAGGTCCAGGGTTTCACCGGAAACTGGGGAATAGTGTAGTCAGAAGTGGCACAGTTGGGAGGGTCTGTCTCCTGCCCACTTGTGAAAGCCAGGGGCACAATCAGCAATCTGTCCTCTGTGCAGTGCTGTGCTCGCGACTTGACCTCTGATCTTTTGCAACTCTCCTAAATTTCTGTGCGCCTCTCCCTTTTCACAGTCCAACCTCCCCCTGTATGAGTTTTGGCTGGATCTGGGGTTTAGTGTCATAAGATAAGGGGTTCAATGCCTTTGAGAGTCTCCGTTTCCCTCTCGCCAGAGGAAACTAGCCAGGTACTCCGGCACCCACTCTCTCCGCGCGCGTCTCTGTACCTCAGCTTTTTGCAGCTCCTCTGGGTCTCCGTGAGCCCCTCTCTTTCCCTCTAGTTGTAGAATTGCCACTCATCCAGCTTTTTTGTGGTTCTTGATGATATCTGTTCTTTTAGTTGTAGTTTTGAAATTGTTGTGGGAGGCAGCAGTGTAGGTGTTTACCTATGCCGCCATCTTGGATTCTCTTCTGGCTAGCTCTGTAGAAATTGATCATCGTCCCAGGATGGGTGGGAGATTGTTCTACCCTGTTTCCCCAAAAGTAAGACATCCCCCGAAAATAAGACCTACTTCCAGTTTTGCCTCTCGCTCTAATATAAGGCATCCCCTGAAAATAAGATCTCCCTGGAATATAAAGCCCCTGAAGCTACCACAAGGCATCTGACTCCTGATTTAAAGAGACCTTGCACTGCCTGAACAGCTCTGGCTGAGCTGTGGCCAATCAGTGAGCTGGTTTGTGATGACAACTACTACCATACTGTATACAAGTAATAAATTTCCTTTTTTTTTTGGTTCAACAATAAATGTGTACCATATTCTTCTTCATGGAAAAATAAGACATCCCCTGGAAATAAGACCTAGCATATCTTTGGGAGCAAAAATAAATATAAGACACTGTCTTATTTTCGGGGAATCAGGGTAGAACCTCTCCCTTCAATTCCTCCTGGTCCAGCTAGGAAACAAATTGGGAGTTGATCCTGATGGGTGATGCTGCACCCCCTGAGGCTGACCGGGAGAGGGCTGCAGCAGCAGAGGCTCTGGCCTCACGGGCCCATCAATAACAGATGGGCCAGCCCGAGGGAGAAGCGCTGGCTGCAGGTATGAATTATTGATGCCGTTTAGGCTAATTCGGATCTATTTCAAAGGTTCCGCTCAGTTTATGTGCTAGTAAAAGCGGGCAATTTGCTTGTGTTCCAGCTATAATTTGTGCTACCTCCTTGCCAAAGCAGCCGGCTACGTAGTTAAACGCAGGCACAATCGGGCTGGAGGATAAGGCTGCCCGTGGCCGCGGGTGGGCTAGACCAGGGCGGTCGCCCCCAGCTCTTTGCAGGTCCCAAGATCCCTGGCCACAGAGACACGAGCCGGTCTCAGCTCATTCAAGGACCGAGAAGGAACTGCACTGAAACCCACGTCCTCTGTGAGCCACCCAGCAAATGCTGTCATGTTTGTTCTGGCCGAAGAGCAAAAGGAAGCATGTGTGCAGAAAGTCTGGGCAGAAGGGCCCAGGTTTCTAAGAGAAGCAGTAAGCAAGAGGTTGAAGAGCCCAGATCTTGGAGCCGGGCTGCCTGAGTTTGAATTCTAGCTTTGCCGTCTCCAAGCTGTGTGACCCTTTCTGAATCATCCAGCCTTTCTGTGCCTCAGGTTCCTCCTCCTTAAAATGGCAGTGGTGCTATGGACCAATTACATGCTGAGGCCAGAGCAGGCTCAGGAAAGCCATGTGGAATTACAGTATTAGGAAATTTGTGAACAGGTTGTTACAAACAGCCATTATTAAAAACTAAATTTTATAAACTTGTTGTTAAGTTGCAGTAAACTAAAGGTAATAAGTACTCAAAACTCGTTATTCCTAATTATTTTACTACTAGAGGCCTGGTGCATGAAATTCATGCATGGAAGGGGGTATCCTTTAGCCCAGCCTGCACCCTCTCCAATCTGAGATCCCTCTCACAATTCAGGACTGCTGGCTCCCAACTGCTCATTTGCCTGCCTTCCTGATCAACCCTAACCACTCCCCTGCCAGCCTGGTTGATGTCTAACTGCTGCCCTGCTAGGCTGATTACTCCAACTGCCCTCTCCTGCAGGCCTGGGTGCCCACCCCCCCCAACTACCCTTCCCTGTAGGCCCAATCACCCCCAACTTCCCTCCTCTGCCAGCCTCGTCACCCCTAACTGCCCTCCCTTGTAGGCCTGGTCCCTCCCAACTGCCCTCTCCTGCTGGCCACTTGTGGTGGCCATCTTGTGTCCACATGGGGACAGAATCTTTTGACCACATGGGGGCAGTCATCTTGTATGTTGGAGTGATGGTTAGTCTGCATATTACTCTTTTATTAGATAGGATAGAGGCCTGTGCCCGGGTGGCGGCCAGCTGGTTTGCCCTAAAGGGTGTCCCAGATCAGGGTGGGAGTTCCCTTGGGGCATGGGTGGCCTGGGTGAGGGGCCTGTGGTGGTTTTCAGGCCAGCCATGCCCCTTGGTAACCCAAGTGGAGGCCCTGGTACCTGAGATTTATCTTCTACAATTGAAACTTTGTAGCCTCGAGCAGAGCCAAGCCTTCTGCTCGCTCTGTGGCAGCAGCCATTTCTGTTGGAATTTATTTATCTTCTATAATTGAAACTTTGTAGCCTTAAGCAGAGGCCTGGGCTGGCCATGGTGTGTGGAAAGCTTGGCTTCCTCCATCACCAGGGCAACCCAAGCCTTCCTCCTGCTCTCTCTGTGGTCATAGCCATTTTGGTTGGGTTAATTTGCATACTCACCCCTGATTGGCTGGTGGGCATGGCTTATGGCCATAGTGGAGGTATGGTCAATTTGCATATTACTCTTTTATTAGATAGGCTTATTGATCTCTGGAAGCTATTTACGTCTGTTGTACCTGTGCAGTGGCAGTGACACAATGCTGTGCCAATGGGTGTCTCTTCCCAGATTCGCATCCATGACAGCACATTATAGCTTGAAATTGCCCATGGTGATAGTATTTACACCAGGGACATTGGCAAATCTACATGGTGGCACTTTCCTCTGAGAGCTGGTTGATAAGCCTTTAAGAGCATGCTATTAACCCTGACCTAGGAAAGTAATTTGGAAGATTAAATAGTTAATATTTATAAATTGCTTAAAATAATTTATGACACCTAGTAAGCACCATATAAACATCTGTGATGTTGTAACTGGACAAACAGTGGGTCTGTGCTGCCTGTCACTACTGGAGCCAATGAAGCAGAGACAGGGTTGAATCATACAAGAGCGTTGATTCCAGTCCTGCCAGCAGCTTGGGAAAGCAGCAGGTCAGCCACAGAAACCTGCCCTGCCCCCACCATAAGCCGGCTGCTTATGTAGTAAAAGTACAAAGAAAAGTAGGCAAAGGGAAGCTTAGAGATAGCAGGAGGATTGGGATTACAGGGGAGATAGCCAAAGGGAGTGCCAGGTGGGCAGTTCACAGGTGAGCATGCTGGAGGTCTGCAAAGGCCTGCGGAGGTGCAAAAGGGCTGGGGACCTTCAAAGGCTGGCGACTCTGGTTTCTGCAGCAAAGTTGCTCACCTTTCCATATGACAGGCAGCTCCAAATGGGGAGGAAGGGCTGCATCTCCAGGTGAGCTCCAGCCAGGGAAGAAGTGCCTTCTATAATCAGAACAAAGCAATCAAGGTTAGCAGAGCATGATTAATATTTCTCACAATGCTTTCTCCCCCCTTTCAATTAGTTTTTATAGATCTTCACAAACTCCAGAGCAGATCAAATGGCCACTGTGTTTGAGTGGAGCTCCTTCCTGCCAGACCCCATGATCCAACAGCGTAAGAAAGAACTACTAATTCCCCTAAGGGCAAGGACACACACACATTTTGGAGAAAAATTAGGCTTAAGTTTACACATTCTCCTTAGCTTTTTAAAGTGCTTTCCTTCAATGTGGGCAAAGATTCCAGTAGGCTGACTGGTGAGGGGTGGAATTCTGGTTGTGTTTCCTACTGATTTGAGCAAATTCTTTCACCTCTTCCACCCTTTATTGGCTCAGTGATAAAAAGAGGGCAGTAAAAGCTTCCTCATGAAGGAAGGGTTGCAAAGGTGTAAGAATAAAAGAACCAGTAGAATCTCCAAAATCTATTTGCCTGGGTTCAAATACTATCTGTAATGCTTATTGGCTCTAATACCTTGGGGAAAACCATTAATTTCTCTTAGCCTTGCTTTTCTCATCATAAAACGGGGGTAATCATTCTATTCTTAGTTGTGAGATGAAATGTGGTAATGTGGTTAAGATGTTTAGCACATTATCCAGATATAATAGGTGCTTAATAACTATTATCAGGGACATAGTCACTGCCTGGAAGTGCTGCTCTCGTCACCCCGAACAGCCTTGTGGGTTTAGGCTGATCTTGCTGGCTGGCTGAGGAAGACTCTCCTTCCTTCTTCTCTCCCTCAAGGTTCTACTCCTGTGTCTGTCCTTAGCTGATGACCATTCCATGCTGAGGAGCAGAGTGTAGCAAAATACAGTATTGGGGTCCTGCCCAACCTGCTCCGAAACTTTCCCAAGTTTGTGGGAATTAAATGAGATAACCCTGGTGTGATAGACACTTCATGAGGAATTCAGTATGGCTGCATTGCTGGTGAAGAATGAATTGTGCCCTGTTCCCCGGGCTGGAGGTTCACCAGGAAAGGGTGGGTGCTCTCTTTCTTCTCTTGTTCAGAAGGATACGTTCATCTTATAATGTGAGTTTGTATTTGCTTTGGGAAGAAGAGTTAACAGACCTTTCCTCAAGTTGTTGGATCTCAGGAATAGGAGGGAAGGATGGATGTGGGTCCTCAGAGAGCTTTGCTCAAAAGTAGTGCTTGGGAGGTTGTCTCTGAAGAGCAGGCACTCTGGGCAGGGGTCTGGTGAGTCCTGGGGAATTTACCATGAGGCCAGGCTCTAGGGGAGGGGAGAAGTGGTAGCTGTTACCTCCCCCAGGAAGCAGAACAAATGGAATCATTGGATGCTCAGTAGGTGGCCAACCACTGATGGGACCAGGGCTTTTAGAACCTTAGAAAGAAAAGGGGGTCTTGAAAAATGATGGTGGCAAGGACCTAATCAGTGACTGCTAACTTAACTGCTTGATAACCCTGTTTTCTTGGGTGGAGTGGGGCTTGAACTGGATTATTTTTGGTTTAAACAAATAAACATAAAATTACTTGTCATGTGTGACTCCTGGAAGTTGTGTCACTCATAATAGCTGCTGGATACATGGCTGTTCTCTTTGCTCTTCTGTTTAGATTTCATCATTTTTAATACAAGCCCCACAGCAGTTTTTAGGTTGAAACTTAGGTCTCTAGGGCCAGGTAGACCCAAGTTCAAATCCTTGATCCACCACTTACAGAAAAATGTGAACCTTGGGTAAATTACTTAATCTCCACACAACTTTGTTATACCAGCTATAGGACAGGCATTAAAAATAAACAGTGCTGTTTGTGAAAATGAAATGACTCTTTGTCCAGTGCCTCAAACATAAGTATTAGCTAAGTAAATGGTGGCTATTACTGTATTACTAGAGACCCAATGTATGAAAATTCCTTCCCCCGGCTGCTGGCACTGGCTTCCCTCTGACACCAGGGACCCGGGCTGGCTTCCCTCTGGCCCCAGCTTGGTCAGGAAGGATGACTGGAATGACATCCAGAAGATATCTGGTTTAATTAGCATCTTACCCTTTATTATTATCGATTGTATGTTCCATGAGTCAGGTGGGACAAAATAAGTTCCATTAAACAAAGGAAGACATGGAGGCACAGAGGCCTCATGTCTCTGTCAGGGTAAGGAAGAACTCTGGTCTCTTGCTATCTGAGCCAAGATGCAAGGCTTCGCTCATAGGACCTCTGAGAGCAGGTGTTCCACAAGCCAAGTGTTCCACATCCCCAAGCTTCCCAAACCGCAAGTGAGAATGGACTTCCTGAGAAACATGCCAAATCAGGGCTTTTGTCTAAGTAGACAACTTTGAGTGGTCTTGGCTCCCTTTCCTGATCTCTGTTCCATAAATCCATTGTTTAGTTCACTCTGTGGTTTCTTCTAGAATCTTCGTGAGTCATTTTCCGCTTTCAGAGGAGAGAAGGGTGGATGCAGAACACAGACTGTGAAAAGGCCCTGTGTAATCTGGCCAGAGTTGCAAATGAAGCTGATGAGGCTGTTACTTTTAAAATTTAGTGGTATATGTACTTATTCAGTTATTTTTAGAGTCAATTTTCTGATTATAAAAGCATTATGTGGCAATTATGAAAAATTTGCCAATCAAAGATTCCATATAATATTTTTGAAGGTAAGCAGTTTATTAAAAACTCAGTTTCCTAAGTTTCTTTGGATTTTGAAAACAACCCTTATAGAATTTATAGTTTTTTCAATTAATTAATCAGTAAATCAATTAACCAGAAAATCTCTATTGAGTGCCTTTTAAAGAATATATTTTTATTGTTGATAGTATTACAGATATCTCCCATTTCCCCTCTTTCTCCTTCTCCTCTCAGCCCCTACCCACTCCAGGTCTTCACTACCCTATTGAGTGCCTTTTTATATGCTAAGGCTGATACTGGGAATGTGAGTGAGATAAGAAAATGAAAAGCTTCAAATCAATAAAGGTCAGATAGTCCCAGAGGGAGACCAAGCTAATGACAATTCAATTAGTGATCCAGGGTTTGTTCCTTAAGGATGGCAAGAATTGGGACAGACAATAAATGTTTGCAAACAGGAGGACAAATGATCACCAAGGTGACAGGAAAGGCTCGCTGAAAAAAATCCAGTGCAGAAATGTCCTGCTCATAGGCCATAGTGAAAGAAAGATGACTCCATCCATCCATCCACCCATCCATCCATCCATTTACCCATCTACCTATCCATCCAGTTAAACATGTTTATTATACTTAAATAGGCTCTTTGAGGTATAATCAAAATATAACAGATTGCATATATTTAAGTGTTGACTTCTGTATATATCAGTGACCCCCACTACCACCGCTGAGATAGTGAGCATGCTCACCACCCTCAGAGTTTCCATCGTCCTCTGTAGGTCGTCCCTCCCACAAGCCCAGGCAACCACTCATCTGCCTTCAGTTTGCATTCCCAATAATTTTATAAAAATGAAACAATACAGTATGCACTTAATTTTGTTCTGGTTTATTTTATTCCCCATCACTATTTTAAGATTTATTCATGTTGTAGCATATATCAATATTTCATTCTTTCTTATTGCTGAGTAATATCTATTGTATGGACACAAGTCAGTTTTATTTATCTGTTGGTGGATATTTAGATTGTTTTCAGTTGGGGGCTATTAAAAACAAAGCTGCTGTAAACATTCTTGTACATGTTTTTGTATAGATGTACACTTTCATGTATTCTTAAGTAAATCTCTGGGAGTAGAATGGTTAGTTCATATGGTAAGTACATTTTTTTACTTTTTAAGAAACTGACAACTGTTTTCCAAAGTGATTGTACAATTTTACATGTACACCAGCATCACATGAGAGTTCTGCTTCCTCCACACCCTCACCAACACTCCGTATGCCCAGTCTTTTAACTTTTAACCATCCAGGAACACAGACAAAGGAGTGAACATAAGAGAAATAGAATAAACAACATAGGAGCAAATGGCTTCTGAGACACCCAAGTCTCTGAATCTCTGTCTCATGCTCCTCATCCCTCCTCCTTTTAGGAAAATGCTGATCTTTGCCCCAGTTTCACCCTCATTCCTGAGACTCCAAGTCTGGTGGGACTGTCCTGCTTTGCTCAGATGCTGTTTTCCACACCAGATTGTTTTACCCTCACCATTCCTCAGACCAGAATGCTCCCAACAATTCCTTTGTCCCCCCCTATGCCACTGATCAGTGTGCGGGGAAAACTGACCTGATCCTGTGGGTGGTTGGGTTTTTTATCAGCTCATCTCTGCCTATGTCAAGTGACCCCTTAATGCCTCCTGATTATCTTTTTACTGGAGGCCCATTGCACAAAATTCATGCATAGGGGAAGGGGTCCCCTCAGCTCAGCCTGCACCCTCTCCAATCTGGGACCCCTTGAGGGATGTCCATAGGATTGGGCCTAAAGCAGCAGTCAGACACCTCTCTCACAATTTGGGACCCCTGGCCCCTTACTGCTCACCTGCCTGCCTGCCTGATTGCCCCTAACTCCTCCCCGTGCTGGCCTGGTCACCCCACGCAGCCTGCTGTTTGGTTATCTGTCTGATAGTTTAGGTTGGACAGCCCCTGGCATTTTATATATTAGGATTTTTTTAAGGTGATGAAAAATTGTTTGTTTAAATGCACATAGCTGCTTTTGCCTTTTCCTCCTGCTTCTGGCCCATACTCATCAGATGAGCTTATCTATTTTATTGATATAACAATAATACCCAAAATTATTGACCATCTATTATAGGTTAGGTGTTATGTAAGGCCCTGAGGTGAATTATCTCAATTATTATAATAACTCCTAAAAAGTTGGTGCTAGTATCACCCTGTTTTCCTTATAAGGCCAGTGAATCACAGAGAGCTGGAATTTGAATCCATGTTAGTCTGATCCTTAGGTTTACGTTCTTACCTTAATGAAAAAATAGTTTAGATTATTATTATTATTATTATTTTTACAGAGAGAGAGAGAGAGAGAGAGAGAGTGCACAAGCGATCGGTTGCCTCCTGTACATGCTCCGACTGTGGCTGAAACTGCCACCTGTTGGTGCATGGAAGGAAGCCCCAAGCAACGGAACCACTCGCTGGTCTGTTTAGATTTAGTGCACCTGCTTCTTCAGCCAGTATTTGTCAAGATGCTTCCAGGCAACCCCAGCACGGCACTAGCTGGTTCCCCCAATGACCTGGAGGCCAGATGGCTGGCTGTTCCTCCCATTTGACCCTGCATGGCACCCAGACTGCTGACTGTCTCCTCCTCTCAGAACTCCTCCCTGCTTAGGAGGCTTGGGCACTCCTGGCTGGCGGGCAGCTGCCTAAGCCTCTCATGACTTCCTCTTCCTGCCCACCTGTCCTGGCTCCCTGAAGGCCACATGCTCCTGGTGAGCCCATCTCCTCTTGTAGCTTCAACTCTTATCTCTCCACCAATGACTTCTCTATTAATGCATTAGTTGATTTACTTCTTATTTGCTGTTTCTGATCTGTATTCTCCGCCACGTGAGTGTTCCAGGGAAATTTCAAAATCAGCTTGTAACTCAGCCTCATCTCTCTGTTGTGCTTTTCACTACATGGCCCAGCAGTGTATTCACCCAGCCAGCCTGGACTCTAGTTACCAAATTCTGCTCATTTAGCCACAATATTACTAATAATTATTTCTGTGGAAAGATCCTGAAACCAGGTCAGTTTCTTATTACCTGCTGGTTGGACTATTGCAATAATCTCCTAAAAGTCTCTCTTCCTTCTGTATCTTTGTTGCTACCCCATCCCACAAAAATAAACACATTTATATTACTTTCCAGTTTTAATTTTCTCACCGTGTAGTTAATAAATATCACATTTATTGGACGAGCATTCCATGATCTTCTCATATTGCCCAAAGTTTATTTAATTATCATTAAAATATACTTGGTAATTATAACATTTCTTATAAAACTTCTTTAGTTGGTTAATATAATGGATTACAGTGATAGTTGATGTTAAGCGATCCTTGTGTTCCTAATGTAGATGTGCTAGTCTTTGATGAACTCAATTTTCTGCCAATTTATTTACAATTATCTAGCTCCATTGTAAGTGACTTTGTGCAGTGCTTTCCTGTTTATGTTTTTAAAACTCAGACTTAGATAATAAGGTGATTTGATTTAATGAAAGTGCATGTGCAGGATAGAGATGGGCCTGGTGCGGCCGAGCGGATGGCTGCCTGCTGGTGTGGGGCTCCCTGCACCACATGGTGGGGCGGCCGCTGGCTCTGGACTCTGCCCTGCATCTCAGCCCAGAAATAGAGCTTCCCACACAGGGTGGCATGCTGTCCCACTGAACTCTACCAGGTCCTGGGACCCGAAACTATACACACTTGGTCTGCTGTCCAGGGCCCAGGGACTTCCTTCCTTAAACAACTACCCTGTAAGCCACATAACCTGGTTCAAATACCAGATAACTGTGACGAAAAAGTCCCCCGAACTATGCACTCCAGGTCATGAGGAACATCAGTCCCTCAAGTGTAGGTTCAGTAAAAAGTAAAAGCAAACAGAAATTCATAGCTGCGGTCTGTGTTAGCCTTCCTGTGGTTTAATAACCTGTTCAAACATCAATCATGAAAACAGAAGGCCTTCCAGTGCAAGGACCCAGCTCTTTTGTTTGAACATCCAGTTTCATCCAGGTGAGATGTTTCCTTACCAAGTCTAAAGATACCTGCCTTTTTTTCTCTTAAATATTTCTGACTTGGAAACCTGGGTGGTAGAGCAGCTGCTGGCAGCTGGAACACACAGAACAAGTTCTTCATTCTTCCAGTCTTTCATTTGTTCACTTAAAACAGTTACAATGCCTTGCTGGTGTGGCTCAATGGCTGAGCATCCATCTATGAACCAGGAGGTCACGGTTCGATTCCTGGTCAGGACACATGCCTTGGACTTAATCGCCAGTCCGGGGCATGCTGGAGGCAGCTGATTAATGATTCTCATAATTGATATTTCTCTCTCTGTCCCTTTCCCTTCCTCTCTGAAATCAATAAAATATTTTGAAAACAAAATAAACAAAAAACAGTAACAACAATACAAACCATTACAGACAGCCCATTGGGTCCCAGATGCTCAACACATGCTCTGTTGGTCCTCGATGTCATACTCGACAGGAGGAACGAGGCCATGTTTTCTATTCTTAGAGATGGTCACAGTTCTCTTAGGTTGCCCATCAACAATTGGGTGGCCATGGACACTTCACCTCCTCTCTGTGCCTCAGTTTACCCTTCTGTGAAGTGGAATTCATAGCAACACTAGTCACAAAGCTATTGTGAGGATTTCATGAAATAATACATGTGAAGCTCTTAGAAAGTGTTTCCTGCCCAGTGAGTACAATGCACAATTAGTCTTATCAGTGATGACATATGCATAGTATTCTGTGGAGATTTTGAGGAAGGAACCACTGAGTTGAAGTTGAATTAGGTCTGGAAGGTCATTAACAAATGAGTGATGTTAGAGGGCAGCGCTGGACTGGGTGGTCCAGGGAAGGCTGCTTTGAGGAGGGGAGGTTTGAGCTTAGACCTGAATGACAAGAAGAAAAGACATTAGACAGGAACTTGGGGAAGAGCCTCCAAGCAGCGGGACAGGAGGTGCAGGGGCCTCGAGGAGGAATCGAGTCTGGTTCGCTGGAGAAACAGTGGGAAGGCCATGTGGCTGCAGGAGACTGAGTAGGAGGGAGGATGGTAGAAGGGGTCAGATCATACAAGATCCTGTAAGCCAGGGCAAGGAGGTTGGATTTTACTTGGATGAGTTTCAGTGTCTTAAGCGGGTGTGTGCCACAATCTGATTTTAAAGGGTCATTCTATGGAACGTGGTAAGGAGGTTCCTTAAAAAATTGAAAATAGCAATCTCATTTTTGAGTATTAGTCTGAAAAAAATAAAAGCTCTATGCCAAAAAGAAATCTGCACCTCATGTCCATTGCAGCATTATTTCCAGGACATGGAAGCCCCCTAAGTGTCCACTGAGGGTGAATGGGTAAAGAAAATGTGATATATACACAATGGAATGTCACTCAGCCTATCATTTGTGACTACATGGATGGACCTTGAGAGCATTCTGCTAAGTGAAATAAGTATGATCTCACTTATATGTAGACTCTTAACCCCCTACCCCCCAAAACAAGGTAATAGAAACAGAGATTAGTGATTGCCAGAGGTGGGGAGAGGGAGTGTTGGGTGAAGAGGGTGGAAAAGCACAGACTTCCAGTTATAAGGTAAGTCAGTCCTGGGTGTCATGCACAGTACATATGGACTAGTTAACAATACTGTATTGCATATTTGAAAGTTGCTAAGAGAGTAGGTCCTAAAAGCTCTCTTCAGAAGAAAAAAACATGTATAACTATGTGTGTTAATGAAACTTATTGTGGTAATCACTTCACAATATATAAATGCATCAAATCTTACATTGTACACCTAAAACTAATATGTCAATTGTATCATAAACAAATAAATGATTACATAAAATAAAGGGTTGCTCTGACCACTGTGTGGAGAATGAGTGGTAGGGACAAGATTGGAAATGTGAACAGAATATGCCAGGCAGAGGGCCATTTTGGGGGGATAAGATGGCACAGTCAAAGGCCTTGATTTGGAAATGAACATCGTTTTGGGGAACTCTTAGGGAATATGCCAGGCAGAGGGGCATTTTGGGGGGATAAGATGGCACAGTCAAAGGCCTTGATTTGGAAATGAACATCATTTTGGGGAACAGAAAATCTTAGGGTGGCAGGAATCTAGTGTGCTTGGAGGAAGATGCATCTGCAAATATAATTTGGTCCTGGATTTTGAAGAAATGGACATTCTAAAGTGTTTGCACTTTATCATGGAGAAAAGATTCTGGGCAGTTATTTAGGCAGGGGATTGATAGGAAGGAACAGTTGGTCAATGTCTAACCCACAGAACAGAAACCCTTTTAGGAATTTCCAACAGCAGTAATTTAATGCAGCAAGAGCTGAGAAACCACCAGAAGGCCATGGAGCAGGCACAGGTGATCGGCAGCAGGAGGCAAGCATGGGAGGTGCTGGTGCTGCCAGAACGGGAAGCTGGGTGGTCCAAGAGGAAGTGGGTACCTGGTGGCAGCTGTCTAGCCGGGCTCATGCTACAGGAGAGCTGCCAAGCTGCCAGTCACTGTGGCGGCTCCCTGTGCTCCCACCAATGCCTCCTGGCTAGACCAGCTGAAAGTCTATGGCCAGGGGCTGGGAGCGCTATGCGGTGAAGGCAGGTGATCTGTGGTAAGGAGGACATGGCTGCCCGTGAGTGCACCAGCACCTGCATCAAGAAAGAGCAGGTCACTGCAATTTCCACTGGATTCTGAGGCATCAGGGATGAGAATGTGAACTTGGCAAAGGCCTTCAAGATGGAGCTAAGGAACATGTCTTAGTCTACATGTCTATGTCGACCCCTTGAATATCGGGAGTGAGCAGGGGAGGTTGTTGGGGGGCAGCTGTGCAGGGAGGGAGGAGAGGAGCAATGGTAGAGAGTTCCACCACAACATCTTTTTTTTTTAAATTAAATCTTTATTATTCAGATTATTACATTTATTTCTCTTTTTTCCCCTCCATAGCACCCCTCCACCCAGCTTCCACCCCTCCCTCTGCCCTTAGCTCCCTCCCATTGATCTCATCCATAGGTGTATGATTTTTGTCCAGTCTCTCCCTGTACACCCCTCACCCCTTCCCCCCTGAGAATTATCAGTCCACTCCCTTTCTGTGCTCCTGATTCTATTATATTCATCAGTTTATTCTGTTGATCAAATTTTTAATTCACTTAATTTTTAGATTCACTTGTTGACAGATATGTATTTGTTGTTCATAATTTTTTGGCTTTTACCTTTTTCTTCTTCCTCTTCTAAAAGAGTACCTTTCAGCATTTCATATAATACTGGTTTGGAGTTGATGAACTCCTTTAGCTTTTTCTTCTCTGTGAAGCTCTTTATCTGCCCTTCAATTCTGAATGATACCTTTGCTGGATAGAGTATTCTTGGTTGTAGGTTCTTGCTATTCGTCACATTGAATATTTCTTGCCACTTCCGTCTGGCCTGCATCGTTTCTGTTGAGAAATCAGCTGACAGTCGTATGGGTGCTCCCTTGTAGGTAATGAACTGTTTTTCTCTTGCTGCTTTTAATATTCTCTCTTTCTCTTTTGCTCTTGGCATTTTAATTATGATGTGTCTTGGTGTAGTCCTCTTTGGATTCCTTTTCTTTGGGGTTCTGTGTGCTTCCTGGACTTGTAAGTCTATTTCTTTTACCAGATGTGGGAAGTTTTCATTCATTATTTCTTTAAACAGGTTTTCAGTATTTTGCTCTCTCTCTTCTTCTGGCACCCCCACAATTCTGATGTTGGTACGCTGAAAGCTGTCCCAGAGTCTCCTTACATTATCTTCACATTTTTGGATTCTTTTCTCTTCTTGCTTTTCCAGTTGAATGTTGTCTGCTTCTTTATATTTCAAATTTTTGACTTGATTCTTGCCTTTCTCTAGTCTGTTAGGACTCTGTATAATATTTTTTATTTCAGTCAGTGTATGTTTAATTTCTATTTGGTCCTTTATCATCTTTAGTAGGACCTTTTCCATCTCTAGTTGGCTCTTTTGTATCGCTAGTTGGTCCTTTTTCATCTCCTCTTGGGTCTCACTAAATTTATCGAATTTTTCTAGCATATTCTTGAAAAACCTTACAAGCGTGGTTTTGAACTCTATATCCAGTCGTTTTTTTTTTCTCCATTTCTTTTGTTTGTGATCCCTTCCCTTGTTTCGGCATTTTCACTATGCCAGGGAAAGTTCTGTGTTGAATTCAGCCTTATGATACCAGATGCAAAACCGAAGAAGCCTCTGTTGAGCTTGGGAGGGGTGGAGTCTCAGGGCTTAAGGGACCGCCTTGCCTTCCAGTCGGCCCCGCCCTCCACGGCCCCTGAGTCTCATGTGACTGGGTAATGACTAGAGCGGTCCTTGTGCACTCGCGCCTGCAGTGCCTCTAACCGCTGCCTTTCCAGCTCCCCTGAGCAGTAGGACCACACGAGTCTAGGTCCCCAGGGTTTCGCCCGAAACAGGGGCTTAGTGGAGTCAGAAGTGGCACAGTTTGGAGGGTCTGTCTCCCGCCCACTCGCGAAAGCCAGCAGCACAATCAGCAATCTGTCCTGCACGCAGCACCGTCCGCGTGCGAGACCAGACCTGATCTTCTGCGACTCCCCTAAATTTCCGTGCACCTCTCCCTTTTCACAGTCCAAACTCCCCCCATATGAGTTTCGCTGGATCTGGGGTTTAGTGTCGTAAAATAAGGGGTTCAATGCCATTGGGAGTCTCCGTTTCCCTCCCGCCAGAGAAAGCCAGCCAGGTACTCTGGCACCTGCTCTCTCAGCGCGCGCGTCTCAGTACCTCGGCTTTTTGCAGCTCCTCTGGGTCTCCGTGAGCCCCTCTCTTTCCTTCTAGCTGTAGAACTCACACTCCGCCAGCTTTCCTGTGGTTCTGGATGATGTCCGTTCTGTCTTTTAGTTGTAATTTTGAAATTGTTGTGTGAGGCAGCAGTGTAGGTGTTTACCTATGCTGCCATCTTGGATGATTTTTCCACCACAACATCTTGAATGTGAGATCCCTGCAGGCCACCTATGGCGACCCTGTTCCGCAGAGCCTCCGTTTCATCTCTGCTGAAAGATGATGTGTGGTAACACGGGCAATGTTCATGGATGCTTACTACATACAAGTGGGGCTCGAACCACTTTATTTGTAAGGTTCCTTACCTGTGAGGTAGGGAACCTTGTTACCCCATTGGGTGATGAGGAAACGGAAGCGCAGAAAGGTAACGTCTGCCTATGCTCACTTAGCTGTAGCTCACCTGCCTCATCTCCTGATGCTGTCGCAAGGATTAAGGAGGTTCTCTAACAGAGTCCAACATAAAGCAATTGTATTTTGGTTTAATATTGCCAGAAATATGTTAACTTTTGTGAAAAAGTTTGGTCCCCATGACCTTTACTATAATATCACCCTGTTCCTGAGAGAGGGAGAAGTGGGAGCTGAAATACGGAGTGTTTGATGTTCGATAAACTAGAATTCAATTTTAGTCTCTCACCTTGATATATTGGTGACCTGGAGCAAAGGAACTTTAACTCTCTAAGCCTCGGTTTATCCCTTGTAAATGGGCCCAATAGCACCTCCTTGCATTGCGTGTCGCAGGTGGTCAGTTGCTGAAGGGCTCCTTTCCCGGGGAGTTTCTTGACCCAATAAAACAAGAGGAATGTGGGCTGTCATCCTGGCTCCCGATGGGCTTGTCTTTTGGTGAGTCCTTTCCACTCTTGACCTTCATCGCTCCTCAGCAAGGGAGTAGGAGGAGACCTCCAGCGCCCGACTCCTAAAGCTCCGCCACCCCAGCTGTCAGAGGGAGCCGTGCCACTCCCTCCACACAGGCAATGGGGATTCGTGGAGAGCGTGGTCTTTGTGAGCAGCAGTTTGTCCGTGGAGGCCATGGCTTTGACTACCTGAGGCCATTCCAAGGCTTCTCAAGCCAAAGGAAGAAGGTTTGGGGGCAGACTCAGCACTGGGATAATGTCGGCAAGAGTTTTCAGCATCTCAGAGGGACAATCTAGTCATAAAGCATCATGTTATCACTCTACAGTTGGCTGAGGGTAAATGGGTCGAGTTCTTTGTACCTTCAATTTTTTCTTGGTCAAAATATTACTGAGTACCACTTTGGCCGGGTGGTTCAGTTGGTTGGAGCATCGTCCCATACACCAGAAAAGGTTGCGGGTTTGATCTCTGGTCAGGGCATCTATGGGAGGCAACTGATGAAGTTTCTCTCCCTTCCTCTCTCTCTTGAAATCAATAAACTTATCCTCAGATGAGGATAAAAAATTACCAGGCACCAATTATGTGCCATGCACGGCAAAAGGTGCTGGAAATAGCAAACTGAAGTCCGCCTAGAGCTCACACTCCAGCTCTGGTGGCAATTAACACGCACACACAGGATAGTTGAACATGATAAATTTTTGTGGGAAATAAGAGACAGGTCAAGTGTGCTAGAGAGAGAGAGTGGGGAGGACTCTGGGAAGATAATGTCTGAGATGAGACCTAGCAAGTGAGGAGAGGCGGCAGAAGTTAGGGGAAGGGCATTTGAGGCAGAGGGAACAGTGGTGCAAAAGCCTCAAAGCAGATGAGCTAGGAGCCGACAGTGAGAAGGGAGGGAGGAACAGTGGGAGCACATGGGTCTTGGAGGCAGATTTTGCATTTCTCCCAACTGCACAGCAGCTGCTGGGAGGTGGTGGTCCAGACCTCGTCACATTTCACCAGTGCTCAGAAACCTCTGCAGCAATTTCCTCTGCTGAGTTAGGAGAATTAATTAGTTAATGTTGTACGCCGCAGTAGGGAATCTTGGAGGGCCTGGGACTTCTGATTATTATCTCCCCCTTGAGACTTTGTAAATGGAGACCTGGGGTTCCTGCCCAACGAGGCGTCCCTGCTCCACAGACCTGTGCTACTGCCTGCCAGGAAACCAGACTTCCATTGTTATGAGGCCGGAGAGGGACTCGAAGCAGGACCAGTTCTGACTGTAATTAATTTCTAAGAAAGACATTTGCCTGCACTCTCACAGAAAGATGAAAAGATAACTCTTTGCAGGCAGTAACTGTCTGTAGAGAGCTCTTGCAACGTGACAGGGAGCTGATCCCCTCACCAGGCTATGACATGGGGAGGAAGCCCCCTCCCTTTTCATTTTTGTTTTTCAAACACGTAAGAAACTAGGTGGGAAGCCTCTGTCAGCACTGCGCTGCTCTGTCCTGGGCCCTTCCCGCCCAGATCCTTCCTTCTAAGAGTAGATGCTGCACTCCTGCACCTTCTCATTTGAGGATTCCTGAGGTTGGACCTTACTCGGGTTACTGATGAGGGCACAGCTGAAGGGCAGAGGTGGTGGTGCTTGGAAGAGAGGAAGAGGAGAGGGAGAGAGAGAGGGAGAAGAGAAAGAGAGGGAGATGTGTCCAGTTAGAACCAGCACTGGGAGAGGGAGAGGGGGAGGGACAGGGAGAGTGAAAGGAAGAGGAAATGGAGAGGAAGAGGGGGAGGGAGGGAAGAGGGAGAGAGGGAGGGAGAGGGAGAGAAAGAGGAGAAGAAGTGGGAGAGGGGGAGGGAAAGGGGGAGGAAGAGAGACAAGGAGAGGGAATGGGAGAGAGGGGGGAGGGAGAGAAAGAGGGAAGGAAGAGGGAGAGGGAGAGGAAATGGGAGAGGGGAAGGGGAAGAGGGAGAGAGAAGGAAAATGGGAGAGGAAGAGGAAGTAGGAGAGGGGAAGGGGAAGAGGGAGAGGGAGAGGGAGAGTAAGGGAAAGTGGGAGAGGAAGAGAAAGTAGGAGAGGAGAGGGAGAGTGGGAGAGGGGAAGGGGAAGAGGGAGAGGGAGAGGGAGAGAAAGTGGGAGAGGGAGGGAAGAGGGAGAGGGAGGGGAAGTGGGAGAAGGGGAGAGAGAGGGGGAGGAGGAGGGAAAGGGAGAAGAAGAGGGAGGGAAGAGGAAGAGGGAGGAGGAGGGAGAGGGAGAGGTAGAAGGAAGAGAGAGACAGAGGGGAAGGGGAGGAGGAGGGAGAAGGGTTGGGACCGGATGCAGGCAAGCTCCTGACAGAGTGGACGTCAGCCGCCTCCTTTGACTCAGATGCTAAGGATGAGCAGGTGCTGCAGACCGTGCTACCAACAAAGCCAGAGGCATGCTTTGTGTTTCTCTCTTTTGGGTGGAGAGGCTGCTTTGTTTGTGTGAGTGTGAAACCGTGAGATGCGGTGGGCGGGTCCCTTTGCTAAACCTGGTGCCACTTGGCTGCATCTCTGACAGGCACAGTGCCTGCTGACTTAGGGCTCTGAGGGGTGACACAGCTTGAGAAACCAGCCCACGGGTGACGTGTCCATTAGGACCAGCACACAGCGACCTGCCCATTAGGACCAGCACACGGGCAACGTGTCCATTAGAACCAGCACACGGGCAACATGTCCATTACACCAGCACATGGGCGAGGTGCCCATTAGAACCAGCACATGGAGACGTGTCCATTAGGATCAGCACACGGGCGATGTGTCCATTAGAACCAGCACACGGGCGACGTGCCCATTAGGACCAGCACACGGGCGACGTGTCCATTAGAACCAGCACACGGGCGACGTGTCCATTAGGACCAGCACATGGCACATGCCCATTAGGACCAGCACACGGGCGATGGTAATGGGGCTCCGCTTCTTGCCCTGCTTGGGTGTGGGTCTGCAGGGTGGGCACTGATGTTTGGCAAGCACCCACTCTGCTGGCCGTTTTCATGGAGGGCAGTTGAGTTGCAGGGGTAGCTCTGTTTGGTGCCTGTCAGTGGTGCCAGAGCTCCTGCACCCTGCAGTGCCCGCGACTCTGTGCAATGTGTTCCCTTCCCTGTTCCCAGGGCGTGTCACCTTCACCCGCAGCCTCCTGCCTGACCACACCCAGACCTCACACCATGCCCGGCTGGAACGAATCCTTCCCCACTGTTGTGGAGGATATTCGGGGCATGGGTCTGAGAATTAGAAGGTTCCATCATTCCAAAGGTGCAGAAGACAAGCCCATGCAGACTGCAACCAGTAAGGCTGACAGTGGGAGCCTGGGCCCAGACCGTGTACAGCTCCAGGTTCCTTCCTCGGTGCTGGCAAGGGTGGGACATGTGTCTAGTTTAGCAGAGGTAAAGGAGGGCCTTCTGGAAGAAGAAGTGCATGTACAGATGAGGTGCTAGAAGGCCCAGAGGGTGAGTTCATGGGCATTGAGGATGGAGCAGAACAGCGGGCTTGAGTCCTGGTCCCCTGATCTCCAGCTGTGTGACCTTGGACACGTCTCCTAAGCCCTCTGTGCTTTCGTTTTGCCAGCTGAAGATGGAGATTAGTAATGGCATCTAACTTTCAGGTTGTCATGACGATGAGATCATTAGCAGTACAACTGTCTGGTGTCATTGCAATTTTAGCCAACAAAAGAAAACCAGTATAGAGGACTCCAGGATCTTATTCTCCAGCTGGAAAGATGGGGAGAATTGGGACCAGGCTGCTGGGTGATGAGGGGAGAGGGACTCCTGAGGCCCACATCTGGGGGCTGTACCTCTTACAGAAGTCTCTCGGTTGCCCTGGTGGGTCTCATTGATAAGAAGGAAAGCCAGTGATGGTGAGAGAGTGGAGTGTTGGGCTAAATACATGCATGTAAAAAGTGCTTAGTGCGCACAGATGAGTATGATCAATGTCTGTCCCTTTGAGGTGACTTAAGGCAGACCAGGATGGGGCTGGTCCAAGGAAGGTCCAAGGAGTTGTTGCCAGTAGTTGTAAGGTCGGGTTTAAAAACAGAAGCGATGCCCATGTTAAACAGCAAAGCTGAGGACGAAGGTAATGGGGACAGGGCAACAACTGGAATCGAGGTTGGATGGGGTGAGCCAGGCCCAATCTGAGCCTCCGCACCACTAAACCTCTTACCGACCCAAGGGAGGCCTCAAGTGTCCCACTTTGTGGAGGAGGAAACCCAGGCACCACGGCCCATAGTGGTCGGGCCAGGCTTGGAATGCCACGGGGATGAGCCTGCCTCTGGAGTCCTGACTTTGTAGAACCTGAAACTAAGCTGCAGGCAGGATGCATGCATTGTGGTTCCTGGTTGGTCCTCCACATGGAGTGAAGTGTATACAGTTTCCATCTTGGTCAGGGCTATGCAGTTCTAAATAAGCCGTGTGTGTGCGTGCGTGTGTGTGATCTACATGAAATTTTGAGCTGAAAACCTCTCCAAGTGTAGAGATGGGAGACAAGGTCTGGGCAGGTGAACCCTCCTCCCCCTGCAGTGGCAGGGCTTGGCCCAGGCCATCACTCTGAACTCCGCTCAGATCCCCAAGATGCCTCATGCACTTGCGCCTCACATGGCCAGAGCTGGAGCCATACTTCCTTTGAGTCTTCTTTTTCAGTTGATGGCACCAGCATCCTCTGTCACCCGGCTATGAACCTAGTTCCTCAGTTCTCCCCTCTCTCTCACTCCCCCCCCACCCATGTCCAACTGGCCATGGAGCCACCAGGTGCTAGTTGGTAAACAGTCCTGGTGTGTCCCCACTTTCACCCCCCACGAGCTCCCACAGGCACTTCACCAGCCATTTCCAACAGCTAACTCTGTGGGTTTCTCATCTTATTTGTAATGTTTCCTTTCCTTTTCTCTCTATAAATTGTTTTGATTTCTGTTACCTTTTGTGAAAACTTGGAAGACCCTCCCCTAGAGGTCTTCAGTAGCTATCTTAAAGACTTTTAAAGAAATTCTTACATCTATTAAAATCAATTTTGGGGTTCTCCTGTTTGGGGGGAGATGAAAATTTTCATTGGGGAATATTTCCTGCTCCAAGCTTTGTGAATTGCACTCCATCATGTTTTTAATGATTAATAAGAGCTCTCTGGAGACAGCCCACCTGTGTTCACACAAAGCCATGCTTTAGGATGGGGACCTCCATGCTGTTGAACCAACTTCCTGTCTTGGCTATTGTAAATACCACTGCAATGAACATAGGGATGCATATATTCTTTTTGATTGGTGTTTCTAGTTTCTTGGATATATTCCTAGAGGTGGGATCACTGGGTCAAATGGCAGTTCCACTCTTAATTTTTTGAGGAAATGCCACACTGTTCTCCACAGTGGTTGCACCAATCTGCATTCCCACCAACAGTGCACGAGGATTCCCTTTTCTCCTCATCCTCCCCAGCACTTGTCATTTATTGATTTGTTGAGGATAGCCATTCTGACAGGTGTGAGATGGTACTTCATTGTCGTTTTGATTTGCACTTCTCAGGTGATTAGTGACTTTAAGCATCTATAATAATAAATGCATAATATGCTAATTAGACTGGATGTCCTTTTGGACATCCTTTTTTCTGGACAAAGCTGCAGTGGGCAGGGGCAAAGGCAGAGGCAGAGGCAGCAAGGCCCTTGTATGAATTTTGTGCATTAGGCCTCTTCTTTTCATATGTCTACTGGCTATATGTATGTCCACATTCAGGTTCTCTGGTTACTTTTTAATAGAATTGTTTGTTTTTTGGTGCTGAGTTATATGAGTTCTTTATGAGTTTTGGATATTAACCTCTTATCAGATGTATTATTGGTGAATATGTTCTCTCATTTAGGAATTGTCTTTTCATTTTGTTGATGGTTTCTTTTGCTGTGCAAAACCTTTTTAGTTTGACTTAGTCCAATTTTTAAATTTCTTCATTTGTTTCCCTCTCCTGAGAAGATATAGCAGACAAATATATTACTATGAGAAATGTTTGAGATTTTATTGCCTAGATTTTCTTCTTTGGATTTTTATGGTTTTGAGTCTAACATTTAAGTCTTTAATCCATTTTGAGTTAATGTAAGAAAGTTGTCTAGTTTCATTTTTTTGCATATATTTGTCCAGTTTTCCCAGCATCAATTATTAAATAAACTGTCTTTTTTATGTTTTGCCTCCTTTGACAAATATTATTAACTAACTATAAAGGCATGGGCTTATCTCTGGGCTCTCTGCTCTATTTCATTGACCTATATGTCTCTTTTTATGCAAGTACCATGCTGTTTTGATGACTATGGCCTTGTAGTACACCTTGATATTAGGTAGTGTGATATCTCCAACTTTGCTCTTTTTTTCTCAATCTTGCTGTTGCTATTTGTGTTTTTTTGTGATTCCAGATAAATATTTGTTCTAGTTTGGTAAAGTATACCATTGATATTTTGGTAGGAATTGCATTGAATCTATAGATTGTTTGGATAGTATGGGCATTTTAATTGTGTTAATTCTTCTTATTCATGAGCATGGTACATACCTTTATTTATTAGTGTGTTCTCCAACTTCTTTCTTCAATGTCTTACAATTTTCTAGGTAAAAGTCTTTCACCTCCTTGGTTAAATTTATTCCTAGCTATATTTTTTGATGCAATTGTAAATGCGATTGTTTTATTAGTTTCCCTGATAGTTCATTACTGGTATCTAAAAATGCAACCAATTTTTGAATATATTTTATTGATTTTTTACAGAGAGGAAGGGAGAGGGATAGAAAGTCAGAAACATCGATGAGAGAGAGACATCGATCAGCCACCTCCTGCATGCCCCACACTGGAGATGTGCCTGCAAGCAAGGTACATGCCCTTGACTGGAATCGAACCTGGGACCTTTCAGTTCGCACACAGGCCGACGCTCTATCCACTGAGCCAAACCCGTCTCGGCAATTTTTGAATATTAATTTTGCATTCTGCTACTTTGCTGAATTCATTTCTCAGTTCTGGTAGTTCTTTGGGTGGAATGTTTAGCATTTTCTGGATACTGTATCATGTTATCTTGGACTAATGACAGTTTTGCTCCCTCCTTTCCAATTTGGATGCCTTTTATCTCTTCTTGATTGATCGCTGTGTCTAGGATCTCCAGTATTATGTTGAATAAAAGTAGTGAAAGTGGACATCCCTGTCTTGTTCCTCATCTTAAGGGAAATGGGTTTAGTTTTTGCCCATTGAGTATGATGTTGGCTGTAGGTTTGAATTTAATGAACTGTATTATGTTGTGCAGAGAGTTTTTGTCATAAATGGATGCTGGATTTTGTCCAATGCCTTTTATGCATCTATTGATACTATTATATGATTTTTATCTTTCATTTTGTTTATGTGATATATCACATTAATTGATTGTGGATATTGTACCAACCTTGCAACTCCAGGATAAAGCCAACTTGGTCATAGTGTATGATCTTTTTAATGTATTGTTGAATTCTGATTGCTAATATTTCGGGAGGATTTTGGCATCTGTAGTCAGCAGGGATAGTTGCCTGTAATTCTCTTTCTTTGTAAAGTCTTTGTCAGTTTGGAATCAGGATAATGGGGAGGCGAAGACCTCAGATTTAACTTTTCCATTAGAGTGTGAACTACTTGAGAGGAAAGAATTTACTTTTTCATCCTTTTAGGTCCAGTGATTAGCACAGTGCTTGGCACACAGTAGACACACAATAATCTTTTTTCCTGTATTAAACTGGATGTATACTATGGAGAGTGTTATATGTATAGGTGGGGATTTATGAGTCATAAGTGACTTCTCAAAATCATTGGAGTAACTGGGGTTGCTGGGGAGAGCATGGGCCAGAAGGGCCTGGGCGGAAGGAGGAAGAGAAGATGAACTCATAAAGGAGATTGTGATGGGATAGTCAGATGTGTGGAATGAGAATAGAAATTGCCATGAAAGGCAAGGACCCACCTTTGATCCCCATCATCATCACATAATAAATATGCTCAGGAAATATTTGGTGAATGAATGAATGAATGAATGAATGAAGTAGTGGGAAGTTTATACTGGGAGTTTCAAATGCAGAGAACTCATGTGGAGTGAAGATTGAAAGGAGGCCACAGGGTTGAAGACAGGGGTCATAGAGCTGCTGCAATTTGGAAAGAACAGTAGCAATTTCCATAGATAGGTAAAAGGATTACCTTAGTGTCCTTTCTTCCAGAAAGCACTCCATGAGCACCTGGTCTCTTCCCACCTCCCATAGAGCTGATGCTCTTCTATGTTACCATGTTTGACACTCAGTAACATGCTTACTACATCTGTCCACCCTTCTCTGTATCCGCCACAGGTCTGCCAACCCAATGAGTGCTGAGACCGTACCTGATGACTTTGACACCACCCTGTGCAGTGATTTTAGTCATGGGGTGTAGTAGCAGGGTATGGAGAAAGTACTTGCTAGTGGTGATAATGAAGGAAAAGAGGAGACTAACATGACAAGTGCAGAATTGAGAAGTACACAAAAAGACATGGATGTAGGGGGATCATTCCTGGGAGGCAGAATTCAATCTCACAGGAGGTTCAGGAGAGCCTCGCATGGGGCCCTGAGGGAACCAAGGATCTGGTGTGCAGGCCTGAAGGTGCCACTGCAAACAAAAGTGCATCTTCCCCTATTCAGGCCCAAGAACTAGACAGAGCACCCTTCTCAGCTGTGGGGGCTCGAGGGAATCAGGACCACGAGACCAGCTCGGTGAGCCTGACCCTGAGGAACATGCACGTTTGGGAGGTCATTGCATCAGGTCCACATGGGAATAGCTACCACACGTGTGAAAACATTCATAGCACATCCACAAACAAAGTAGCCACAAAAATGTTACCTGCTTACAATGGGTGTTTCATGTTTTGTACTTCCTTTGTTCCTGGGAATTTTGCATTAAGAATTATTAGTTGAGGAATACAAAACCCCACAGAATAAATGTAATTCAGTAAGAACATTGTCAATATAAAGTTCTTGAATAACATGCTTAACAACATGGAAAATGATGATGATAATTATGTGAAAAAAGTAGATTGTGAAACATGTTAAGTGTAGCATGATGTCATGTTTGTAGCTGCTTGGAGCTGCGTGTGAGTGAGCCCAGGATAACACAGCGGCTCCCTCCAATTGGTGAGCTTAGCGGTGTTTTTATATTGTTCTTGTCTTATTTTCTGTTATAATAACTATAATTCATGTTGTATTTAAATTTTAAAAACTGATGAATATTTCTGGCATAAGGTATGCATGTTACTTTGTAATTAAGTTGACTGGTGTTGACTCACAGGCAGACAGGCCAGGGCACATGTCCACGTGACTGTCTGACTTCACATTCATCACAGTTGTTATCTTTCTCAGTTCCTGACCATGTCCAAATGACAATTACATTAATAATAATAATAATAATAATAATAATAATAATAATAATAAAAATAAGCACTATTTTGATTATGTCACTTCCTGGTTTAGAATCCTTCTATAGCTCCTTTGCTTTAGAATAAAGTCCAAATCCCTAAGCAGGCTTACACAGCCTTTGATGAGCTGCTTTAGTCTACCTCTCTTTCCTCTGCTGTCGCCTGCCTCTTGTCTGTATCCACTCTCTCTATGGGCCCCCACCCCCATTCCTGCCTCACTCACTCCTACACAGAGTTGAGGTACCAGCTAAAATGTCACTTCCTTTAACTCTCTCTGCTCCCCAGTTTGGTCATTCTTGTTTATATATCCTCTGACTACATTGTGCACAGCACCCACCACACCGTGTCATTTCCTATTACCTATCCATGTTACCTGTGTGATGGGGCCTGGCCTCCTTCTCAGGGTAGAAGTCCTCATGCTCAGCACAGGGATGCAGAGCCGTGGTGATCCCCGCGGACACCGAGCCCTGGGTGGTTCCACAGGTGCAGAGCTGTGGTGCTCTCCACAGGCACAGAGTCATGGGTGCTCCCTGCAGGTGCAGAGCTGGTGAGTGCATGCTTACCTTTACCCTGGGAGCAGTGCTCAGAGCTCCCACTCTGCTCTGCTCCTTGGGCACCCTCAAGGCTGATGGAGTGGTGGAGTGCAGAGAAGTTCCCAAGGCTGATAAAAGAAAAAGCAGGGATCACTCTGGGCAGGGGACAGGGCACCAGCTTAGCAGGAGGAGGAGCAATCCCTGACCAGGTTAGGTTTTAGTTGGTCATTGAATGAAGAGATCAATTGGCAGAGGAACCTACATAGGCAAAGGCCTAGAGGCTGAAGAGGTTGCTGTCCAGAGGGGCAAGGACCTAGAGGGAGCCCAGCAAGGACAGGTATGATGGGAATGCAGAAAGTGACATAGAGAAAGATTTTAAGTCCAGATGGCAAAACCCATTCACCACACGCTTTGGATCAGCAACATGGGGCAGGATTGGCTTGGTTTCTGCATGGATGGATATTCAACCAGAAGCTTCATAATCAGAAGCAATGGCCACCAGCTCTGCCATAGCTCCCGTGCACCAGCTATACATGCAGTGCACACCAACACTCCTGAGCCATGTCAGAGAGCACCTCACAGGCAGAGAGCACATTGGATCTGAAATTGGAAGCCATTTCATTCACATACCTTACATGTCACAGGGAACATGATTATAAATGGTGTTTACAGGTTCATTTGTGAGCAAAAGAATTTCTGCTCTGCTGAAGCTCCTTAAAAATTTATAGCAAGATCAACATTATAATGCCAACAAAGGAAAGGTTGTGAAAGCTTGTGAAACCAGTGAAGAAATATAACCTGCTAAATTCTGTTGATCATGAGCCTGTACTAGAGATTTGCTAACATGGAATAAGAGCCCTTTAAAAATGTTTAATGGGCCCTGGCTGGCTTTGCTCAGTGGATGGAGCGTCGGCCTGCAGACTGAAGGGTCCCGGGTTTGATTCCGGCCAAGAGCACATGCCTGGGTTGCAGGCTCAATCCCCAGTAGGGGTCGTGCAGAAGGCAGCATATCAATGATTCTCTCTCATCATTGATGTTTCTATCTCCCTCTCCTTCTCTCTTCCTCTCTGAAATCAATAAAGAAATAAATTTAAAAAAATTTTTAATAGAAATAATATGTGCTCATTATTAAAAAAAAGAAAGCAACAAACAAAACCAGTACAAAATAGTTTTTAATGAAAAACAACATTCTTGCCCTACCCCTTTTTACTTTCAATCCCATTTCTCAGAGATAATCCATTTTAACTGTTTTTGTGGTTATCTTGTTATCACTAAACTAGAATTCCAGTGCATGAATTTGTGCCTGGATGGGGGTCCCTCAGCCTGGCTGGTGATCAGGGCCAATCAGGACCATCTCATCCAATCCCTATCAGGGCAATTGGGTTCAGCCAGGAGGTGGGGAAGGGATTGAAGGAAGTTGGCTGGGTGGGGGTGAGTGTGTGGGGGCAGAGGGACAGTGGGAGGTTGGCTGATTGGGGGAAGGGACCACAGGAGGTTGGCCCACCACAGGAGGTTGGCTGTGAGACTGCACTGACCACCAGGAGGCAGCTTCTACATTGAGCATCTGCCTCCTGGTGCATGTCATAGCAACTGATTGACTGGTTGATCAGTTGTAATGGTTGCTTAGGCTTTTATATCCTATATAATAAAGAGCTAATATGCAAATGGTTGTCATGCCATCATGGCTCAGACACTCAACACTGGGAAGAGAGGAATAGGAATCAGCTAGGCACAAATGAGCTAGTGAGAGAGGGATGGGGACCAGCCAGGCACAAATGTTCATGAAAGAAGAATAGGGACCAGTCAGGCACAAATGAGCTCACAAGAGAGGAATGGGGATCAACCAGGCTGTGGCCTGGGAGAGGACAAGCTATCTGCTCACAGTCCCCTGGAGAAGCTGGCCCAGTTACTGGGTGCCTGCAGCTGGCTGATGGAGGAAAGCCTGGGTCCCCGGTCATGTGATCAGCTGGTGGATGGAATCCTGGGTCCTAGGTGTGGTGTGAGGTAGAGGAGGTTAGGGGCAATCAGGCAGGCAGAGGTGGTTAGGGGCAATCAGGGCCTCCAATTTAAAGTTTGGCCTAAATTTGTTCCTAAAATTGCAAAGGTAAGTAAATATAATAAGATAATTACAACAGAAGAGTGGGAAAGAAAAGCTGCAGTGGCAATTGAGTTACATTCCTGTCCATCAGAGCTGGTAGCCAAAAGATTGTCCACAGTTAAAAAACTAACTAGGCAATCAGGCAGGCATGCAGAGGGGTTAGTGGCAATCAGGCAGGCAGTCAGGTGAGCGGTTAGGAGCCAGTGGTCCTGGATTGCGAGAGGCAGTCAAACATTCCTTGAGGGGTCCCAGATTGAAGAAGGTGCAGGCCGGGCTGAGGGAATCCCTCCACCACCGTGCACAAATTTTGTGCACCAGGCCTCTAGTATATAGATAATATGTGAAAATGGCTCCAGGCATGAAGCCACATCATCATCATCATCATCCATCAACTCTGAGTCTCCACAATTGCAGGGAAGAACTCCTTGTATTAGGCCCCATCCTGCAGGAAGTATCTCTTAAAGCTTGAAGATGCTCAACCAGCTTGCTCAGACTGTACTCCATTCACTCAGACATGATCTCTCCAAGAAAGTGCAAGCTGGTTGGGAACAGCTTCAGTGGACATAGCTCTGCAGTCAGAATAGTTAGCAGATGGACAAGTTTGGAAAGCTGAGGGCCCATATCAGCAATAAGCAGCCCACACCACGTGCTTTTTGGTCACACTGTGTGTTGGTGTATGGGTCTTGCTTCCCATTCTATAGTTTCAGTGAAGTTACAGATACAAGATGGGACACAGGAAGACGTCTGCCAAATACAAATCTGGAATCCCAACCCTCCTGGCGCATAAAACCACACAATAGTGCCACGCCAGCAGGAAACCTCTCAGTCCAGACAGTGACATGGAGGATGTTTTCTGATGGCCAATCTCCCACTGTGCTCTCCCAGGGGTGGCCAGCACTACCTGGGTTTTGATTTCAGGCCAGCTGTGGCTGGACCTCATTGGACGGCTCCACTGCATATTCAGTGTGGTGAATTCTGCCGGAGGGCTCGTTGTCAAACTGGTTGTGAAACATGATTCGGTGGAGGAGCTGGCTGTGCCTCCCACAAAGCTGAGACTCAAGGGGAGCTTCAGAAACTGAGGCTCAGCCAAGGACCTGTTAAAGGTGTAAGTCGGCATATAACCCTCCGATGGTTCCCATTTCACTTGGTCAGACCAGCTCCACACCACACCTGGACCACAGCCCTGACTTCATCCTACTACTGGCTGCTGCTCACTCTGTTCCACACCTCCCTTGGTGTATCTCGACCAATCCAAGCACACATTTTGATTGTCTGCCTGGAATACTACCCCCCTCCCCTACCCATTCTCACCCCCCAACCCCTGCCCCGCGCCAGCAATCTGCTCAGCTCACATCCCTTCCTGCTCTTTGGGAGGGAGTGGCATTAAGTACATAGTATGAGAAATGCCAGGGGTAGACCATGTTTTGAGGCAGTCTGACAGGGGAGGAGGGAGGATAGGTACTAGAGAGAGGTAGGATGGAGAGGAGCTTTTAACATCAGATGGCATGAGTTTTGGTTAAAGAACAAGGGGATACTGGAAAGAGAGAGGCTATGAGTCCAAGAGAAAGTAAAGTTAACATAGAGAGAATGTCCCAAAGGAGAGAGTGAGCACAAGATCAAAAGCATGAATGAATGAAGCAAAATTAACAAGTTCATACCTGAAGGCCATCATTTTCTCTCTATGATAAAAGTCGGAGGCTAGCCCAGTGGCATGGCTCTGTGTTTGAGCATCAATCTATGAACCAGGAGGTCATGATTTGATTCTGAGTCAGGACAGAGAGAGGATTCCATCCATCCTACCCTCATCTGGGAGACATGTCGCTTCATGATTTTTTTATCATGCCCGGGTTGTGGGCTTAATCCCCAGTGGGGAACATGCAGGAGGCAATTAATCAATGATTCTCTCTCCCTTTCCCTTCCTCTCTGAAATCAATAAAAAATAATAAAAATTAAAATGTCAGGGTCAAATCCAAGGGGACTGGCTAATCCAGGAGGCAAGAGGAGATGGCAGTGTGGGTTTGAAGGATGCCAGTTGCTGAGAGGAGCAGGAGATGGGTGATCAGTAGCACTAAAGGGTTTCCCTGCCTCCTGAGGGCCAGGCAAAGATGGAGACATTGAATTTGAAGTGCCTTTCCATACATGCTTGCTTACATGGTTTGTCCCCCCGCCCCCCACCACCCTCAGCAATGCCTGGCAGTTCTTGTGTTATAATGATAAAATAATAACTAACATTTAGTAGAGGATTATCATTTTACCCATTTTACAGATTAGGAATCTGAGGCACAGAGAAGTTACCAGCTGGCAGGGTTCTCCTGAGAAACAATATTGAGCAGTTGATTATCATATCCAGTGAAGTGATATGATAGCTTTGCTGGATATGATAGCTTTTATATATATATATATATATATATATATATAAAAGCCTAAGCGACTGTTCAACTGTTTGACCATTCGACCCATAGCTATGATGCACACTAACCACCAGAGGGTAGACACTCAATGCACAGTCATGGAAACATGGAACAGACTAATGAATCTCAGAGGGAAGTGAGGAGGGCAGGAAGAGATTAATCAAAGATCTTATATGTATGCTAGAGGCCTGGTGCATGGATTCATGCACCAGTGGGGTCCCTCAGCTTGGCCTGTGGGGATGGGGCTGAAACCAGCAGTCTGACATCCCTGAGGGATCCCGGATTGCAAGAGGGCACAGGCCAGGCCAAGGGACCTCAACAGTGCACAAATTTGTGAATTTGGCCTCTAGTAGAATATATATGCAGATATCTTTCTCTCCTCCCTTCTCTCTCTCTCTCTCTCTCTCTCTCTCTCTCTCTCTCTCTCTCTCTATTTCCTAGGGGGAAAGAATTGAGGAAGAAATAGAGATAAAAAATCACGAAGAGACATGTCTCCCAGATGAGGGCAGGATGGATGGAATCCTCTCTCAGAAGAAGAGAGAGAGAAAGAGAGAGAGAGAGAGAGAGAGAGAGAGAGAGAGAGAGAGAAGAACCAGCACTCAAGCACTGTAGGTTTCAACAAACATTTGTTGCATAAGTAAGGAGTGGGCAAAAGTAGATTCACAGTTATGAGTATGCAAAATACAGCTTATTCTTGTATTATTTATTAATTATTGTATTATGTATTTATATTACAAATGTAAAGCTACTTTTGCCCACACCTGTAAATGAATAAATTAGATCATTTTGCTGAAGATAAAAAAAAAAAGAGGAGAATCCAAGATGGCAGCATAGGTAAACACCTACACTGCTGCCTTGCACGCACAACAATTTCAAAACTACAACTAAAAGACAGAAAGGACATCATCCAGAACCACAGGAAAGCTGGCTGAGTGGAAACTCTACAACTAGAAGGAAAGAGAGGCTCACAGAAACCCAGAGGAGCTGCAAAAAGCTGAGGTATGGAGACGCATGCGCTGAGAGAGCGGGTGCTGGAGTACCTGGCTGGCTTTCTCTGTTGTGTGTGTGTGGGGGAAATGGAGACTCCCAACGGCATTGAACCCCTTATCTTACGACACTAAACCCCAGATCCAGCCTAAACTCATACAGGGGGAGTTTGGACTGTGAAAAGGGAAAGGTGCATGGAAATTTAGGGGAGTCACAAAAGATCAGAAGTTTGGTGGCGCACACGGCACTGCCCAGAGGACAGATTGCTGATTGTGCCGCTGGCTTTCACGAGTGGGCAGGAGACAGACCCTCACAACTGTGCCATTTCTGACTCCACTAAGCCCCTGTTTCGGGTGAAACCCTGGAGACCTAGATTCGTGTGGTCCTGGTGCGCAGGGGAGCTGGAAAGGCAGCGGTCTAGAGGCACTGTGGGCAAGCACACAAGGACCGCTCCAGCTATTACCCAGTCACGTGAGACTCAGGGGCCATGGTGGGCGGAGTCGACTGGAAGGCAAGGCAGTCCCTTAAGCCCTGAGACTCCACCAATCCCAAGCTCAACAGAGGCTTCTTCAGGTTTGCAAGTCTGGTATCATAAGGCTGAATTCAACACAGAAGTTTCCCCAGCATAGTGAAAATGCCGAGACAAGGGAAGGGATCACAAACAAAAGAAATGGAGGAAAACAAATGACTGGATATAGAGTTCAAAACCACGCTTATAAGGATTTTCAAGAATATGCTAGAAAAGTTGGATAAAGTTAGCAAGAGCCAAGAGGAGATGAAAAAGGACCAACTAGAGATGCAAAAGATCCAACTAGAGATGGAAAAGGTACAACTAGAGATGAAAAAGGACCAACTAGAAATTAAACATACATTGACTGAAATAAAAAATATTATACAGAGTCCTAACAGCAGACTAGAGAAAGGCAAGAATCAAGTCAAAAATTTGAAATATAAAGAAGCAGAAAACACTCAACTGGAAAAGCAAGAAGAGAAAAGAATCCAAAAATGTGAAGATAATGTAAGGAGCCTCTGGGACAGCTTTCAGCGTACCAACATCAGAATTGTGGGGGTGTCAGAAGAAGAGAGAGAGCAAGATACTGAAAACCTACTTAAAGAAATAATGACTGAAAACTTCCCACATCTGGTAAAAGAAATAGACTTACAAGTCCAGGAAGCACACAGAACCCCATATAAAAGGAATCCAAAGAGGACTACACCAAGACACACATCATAATTAAAATACCAAGAGCAAAAGACAATGAGAGAATATTAAAAGCAGCAAGAGAAAAACAGTTGATTACCTACAAGGGAGCACCCATACGACTGTCAGCTGATTTCTCAACAGAAACGATGCAGGCCAGATGGGAGTGGCAAGAAATATTCAACATGATGAATAGCAAGAACATACAACCAAGAATAATCTATCCAGCAAAGCTATCATTCAGAATTGAAAGGCAGATAAAGACCTTCACAGAGAAGAAAAAGCTAAAGAAATTCATCAACTCCAAACCAGTATTATATGAAATACTGAAAGGTACTCTTTTAGAAGAAGAAGAAGAAAAAGGTAAAAGGCAAAAAATTATGAACAACAAATACATATCTATCAACAAGTGAATCTAAAAATTAAGTGAATTAAAATTTTGATCAACAGAATAAACTGGTGAACATAATAGAATCAGGAGCACAGAAAGGGAGTGAAGTGATAAATCTCAGGGCGAAAGGGGTGAGGGGTGTACAGGGAGAGACTGGATAAAAATCATACACCTATGGATGAGATCAATGGGAGGGAGGTAAGGGCAGAGGGAAGGTTGGGAGCTGGGTGGAGGGGTGCTATGGAGGGGAAAAAAGAGAAACAAATGTAATAATCTGAATAATAAAGATTTAATTTTTTTTAAAAGAGCAGGTAACACCATTCATTCATTAGCAAATACTCTAGCACTTTCTGTCCTAAGGACTGGAAATACAGCAGTGAACAAAACAGACCAGCAGAGTAGGCAGAAACTACAGTCACCTGCTCCTAGCTCTAAACCAATTTACAAATACATTATAGAACAATCAACCTGACTAAGCAACTAAAGGCTTGCTGAACTAAAATATTATGACCAAGGATTTACACAAGAAGCCACATAGAGACTGGTAAGAAGGGTGGAGGTGGGGAAAGGGCTAGCCCCTGCCCTCAGGTGTGAATGTGGCTGAAAAGCTGGAAGGATATCACAGATACAAAACTCCATCCCCCTAGAATTGGGGAGTGTGTTTGGGGGGGGTGGTCAGCCCCACATTGCAGGGATCTGCAACCCAGAGCAGTAGAGATGGAAAAATCCCACACAGCATCTGGTGGTGAAAATCAGTGGGGATTCCATCCTCCTGGGAGACAAAGATGCCACTTTCCCAGAGACAAGCACTTCCATTGTTCCAGCAGCAGCTTGGGGAGAGCACTTCCCAGTCTCTGACTGTGGGGAGGCCTTTCTGCTGTACTCAGGTCCTGCAGAGGGGCCTGCTGGTGGCATCCAGCAGTGACTTTAAGGGACCCTCTTCTTCTGGGGAAGCTTTTGGCAGAGACTCAGGCAGTGACTAAACTTTGTAGCTTGGGAAACAGGGCCTGTCTCCCCGACTTCAAGCATGGGCAGGTGCTAGGGTGTGTAGCTACATCATGGGGTTTGGTGGCCACTCCTGTCTCCCCAGTGAGCTCAACTGCCCCAACCCGTAGAAGGGTAAGAATTGCCTGTCCCCATCCTATAGGCTGTGGGCACCACCCTCAATGGAAAACTGTTTGGATCAGTCCTACCAAGTCCTGGATACCTTGCCCTATTGGGCTTAACTCCATAGGAAGAAGGAAAAGTAGCTCAGTGCTGGGACATTCAAAGTGTGAGTCCTTCAGAGGTTATTGTCTGGGACCAGGACAGAGTGCTTATCCCCTTCCTGTAGGTTGGGCTGGCATCACCCACAATGGGAGACTCTTTTGGTCTGTCCCCCTGAGCCCAGGATGGCTGAGCTTGCTCCTGCAGAGGGGCTGGCTGGATGCACCCAACCTGAACCTGCAGTGAGTCCCCATAGGGAAAACTAGAGTAGGAGATAATGGCAGAGACCGAGTAGTTTGATTCTAGATGAGGGGTCACTTTACCCTTAGCGAGTGCCTGACTGATAATCCCAAAGTAGAATACCTGCTAGCCCTGTCCTCATGTCCCTGATTGCCCCACGCTGCTGAGCTTGAAACCTGTAGTTCATGGCCAGGCTGGGCTGACCTGACAGTCTTTCTTCAAAAGTTTCTAGGGAAAGACCAGGCAACTTCAGGGGGAGGCAGAATAGCTGACAGGGGGAGGAAGACCTCAGGAAGCCATGGCCCTTTTACAGATCTGCCGCCAGCTCCAAGCTGGAAGAAGCCAACCCTTCCACATAGATTGGCCCCTTTCACACACACCAAGGTCCAGGAGATGGAACACAAACAGTGAACAGCCTGGTAGCTCCATACAGGTAGCCCAAGGCCAGTTATACAAAACATCTGACATTGACCTGCTTCTGAATCCTGCCCAAGTGGATCCAGAACCAACCCCAGTGGTGGGCTTCAGACCATACCAGAGCTTGACTGAAATAGCCACAAAAGTGGCACACACAAAAGGGTATTCTGGCAGCTACCAGACTCTACTGGGAACAACTCTGCTTCATGGAGCAGTCCTTGCACAGCGTCTCATACACGGTGATCAAGATTTACTCTTTTTTTTAAAAAAATATATATATATATTTTATTGATTTTTTACAGAGAGGAAGGGAGAGGGGTAGATTGATGAGAGGATCAGCTGCTTCCTGCACGCCCCCTCCCCCCACTGGGGATGTTCCTACAACCAAGATACATGCCCTTCACCAGAACTGAAACCGGGACCTTTCAGTCCACAGGCCAACGCTCTATCCCCTGAGCCAAATCGGTTTTGGCAAGATTTACTGTTATAGTCAGCCAGCCTGAAGGGTTAGCTCCATCCACAAAAGGGCCACTGAAGACTCAACTACAACAGGAGGGTGCACATAACCCACAAGAGATATTCTTGGAGCACCTAGCTCAGGTGATCTGGAAGATTGTGCCACTGAGCCCCACAAGATGCCTTCATTATAAAGCTATCTTAACAAGTTTGGGAGTCACAACAGATCTACCTAATATACAGCAACAAAATGGGAGACAAAGAAATATGCCCCAAATGAAAAAATAAGACAAATCCCCAGAAAAAGGAATTAAATGGAATGGAAGAAATCAAAATACCAGATGCAGAGTTTAAAACAATGGTTATAAAGATTCTCAAAGACCTTAGGAGAAGAATGGATGATCTCAGTGAGAACTTGAACAAAGAGATAGTGAGCATTAAAAAGGATGTAGAAACCATAAAAAAAGAACCAGTCAGAAATGAAGAAGACAATATCTCAAATAGAGAATACTCTAGAATTATAGGGAACCTTTTTTCTGTTGAGGGCCACTGAATATTTATAGCATAATTCACAGGCCATACAGAATTATTAACTTAAGAATTAGCCTGCTATATTTGGTCTAACATTTAATTAACTCACCCTTAATGCCTTGGCAAGGCCAGACCAAATGATTTTGCAGGCCTTATCTGGCCTGTAGGACAGACATTCCCTAACCCTGTTCTAGAAGAAATCAATAGCAGGTTAGATGAAACAGGATTAAATCATCAATTTAGAGGACAAGTTAACAGTATGCACCCAAGTAGAGCATAAAAAAGAAAAGAGAATTTTAAGAAATGAGGAAAGAATAGGAACCTCTGGGACAACATCAAGCATAAGAACATCTACATCATAGGAGTACCAGAAGAAGAAAGTGAGCAAGGATGGAGAACCTGTTTGAAGAAATGTGGCTGAAAATATTCTTAAACTGGTGAAAGAAAAACTCACACAACTTCAGGGAACACAGAAAGATCATTCAAGATGAACCCAAAAGATACTCACGCCAAGACACATCATAATTAAAATGGCAAAGGTTAAAGTTAAAGACAAAATCTTAGAGATAGTTACTGACAAGGGAATTCCCATAAGGCTGTCAGCTGATATATCAACAGAAACACTTCAGGCCAGAAGGATGGCATTAAATATTAAAAGTGATTAAAAACAAAGTACCTATAATCAAGGCTACTCTATCCAGCAAGCAAGGCTGTCATTTAAAATTGAAGTTGGAATAAATAGCTTCTCAGACAAACAAACAGACAAAAAGGCTAAAGGAGTATATTTACTACTAACCCTGTATTACAAGAAATATTACAGAGCCTACTTTAAGAAGAAAAGGAAGGGAGGAGAGAGAAAAAAAAAGAGAGAGAGAAACATAGGTATAAATAATAAAATGGTAATAAATAACTACCTAACAATAATACTTGTATGAAACAAATTAAATTTTCCAAACAAAAGACAGGATAACTAAATGGATAAGAAAATATGACACATACATATGCTATCTACAAGAGACCCACATCAGAACAAAAGATACACACAAACTGAAAGTGAAGGGATAAGAAAAAATAATTTCATAAAAACGAACAAAAAGCTAGGGTGCTTTTGTTTTGAAGTCTATTTTGTCAGATATAAGTATTGCTACACTACTTTTATTCAACATAGTATTGAAAGTCCTAGCGACAGCAATCAGACAAGAAGAAGAAATAAAAGGTATCTAAATTGTAAAGGAGGAAGTAAAACAGTCATTATTTACAGATGACATATTGTACATAGAAAACCCTAAAGATGCCACCAAAAAACTACTAAATCTAATAAATAAATTTGGCAAAGTAGCAGGATACGAAATTGTTCAGAAATTGGTAGCATTTTAATAAACCAATAATGAACTATTGAAGAAATTAAGAACACAATCACATTTATTATTGCAACAAAACAAATAATGTACCTAGGAATAAATTTAATCAAAGAGATGAAATACCTATACTCAGAAAATTACAGGACATTGAAGAAAAAAATTGAGAAGATACAAATAGTAGAAGCATATACCATGTTCATGGATTGGAAGAACTAACATTATTAAAATGTCCAAGTTACCCAAAGCAATGCAATTCCCATTGCATTGCATATTTCACAGATCTAGAACAAATATTTAAATAATGTATATGGAACCAAAAAAGATCCTAAATAGCCACAGCAATCTTGAGAAAGAAGAACAAAGCTGGAGCTATTACAATCTTGCAGGTGGATATCACCTTCTTTCATGGGATTGCAAGGAAGGCATTCTAGGGACCTATATGGGAGGATGTGGCATGGTAAGATAAATTTGTGGTGCTAGATTCAAATTCAATGGAGTGCCCCTGGGTTCCCAATGCCTCATCTCTGCCTGCCCCCACCTCCCTCCCACCTACAATGGAAAAAGTCCAATCTGGCCCAGAAATATTCCAGAAAACTTGTGCCATTGGTTCAGTTTATGTCCCTGTTCCAATCTGGCTAGCTTAGTATGGTGCTGTGCTCAGGGTCACAAGTCTTCCCTGTGCCCCAGGTGACTGGTAAGGCCACATGGTTGCTATGGAGAGAAAATTCATGAGCGAATACGGCCATGTCACTGGGAGAGAAAGAAGAGGGGGGGAAAGAGAGAGAGAGAGAGAGAGAGAGAGAGAGAGAGAGAGAGAGAGAGAGAGAGAGAGAAGCCTTGTCTTTGTTGACTCAGGTTACATTGTTTGGCTTTGGGAAGGACCTGGAGCTTCTTCAAACTAACTTCCCAAGTGTTTATGTCTTTGTCATTGGCTGGCCCTCTAACCAATGTTTCCTAGATCTTCCAGGGTTCTATGTTCCTTATCCAAACTGATCTGTTTTCCAGGCTAGACTCACAGGCCTCTATGGTTGTCATCTTGGCTCCAACCTCCCCCCATACTCTGGGTGACTGGACTGGGGAAACTGACAAGCCATCCTCCATGGAGGGATGTTAATCCCCTTTGTAGGACAATTCTGTGATCCTTGGGGTTGGTGAATCTGTAGGTTCCTGGTTGAACAGGCTGTGCTCCATAGTTTGTTGTGCTTAATAATGTCTAATTCTCTTTGCTTGCTTGCTTTATTAATATTTAACTACTTATACTAATAACAATACCTGACATCAAACTCTACTACAAGACCATTGTAATCCAAACAGCCTGGTACTGGCAAAGAATAGGCACATAGACCAATGGAACAGAACAGATACCCCAGAAATCTACCCACACCTTTATGGTTAATTAACATTTGACAAAGGAGGCAAGAGTATACAGTGGAGTAAAGACAGTCTCTTCAATAAATGGTGTTGAGGAAGTTGGACAGGTATGAAACTAGTTCACCAACTTAGACTATAAACAAGAATAAACTCATAATGGATAAATACTTAAATGCAAGTGGCAAAAACCATAAAAATCCTAGAATAAAACAGTGGCAGTAAAATCCCAGACATCTCTCACAGCAATATTTTTGCTGATATATCTCCAAGGGCAAGAGAACCAAAGGGAAAACATAAACAGTTGGAACTACATCAAACTAAAAAGCTTCTGCACAGCAAAACCCTCAACAAAATGAAAAAAACTCACTGAATGGGAGCACATATTTGCTAATGATGTATCTGACAAGGGGTTAATTTTCAAAATATAGAATATCCCAAAATACACACACTTTGAACAATTATAAAGGCAATGATTATTAACATGCATTTCATTTTCAAACCTGAACTATCAGCTGTTAAAGGGTACAAACATTTCTTAGGACACCCTGTATATAAACAATTCATACAATTTAACAGCAGGAAGACTAGCAAATTAATTTAAAAATGGACAAAGGACCTGAATAGGTACTTCTCCAAAGAGGATATACAGATGACCAAGTGACATATAAAAAGATACTCATCACTGATCATCAGCAAGATGCAAATTAAAACTACAATAAGGTATTATCTCACACCAGAATGGTTACAATCAACTAATCAACAAACAACAAGTGCTAGTGAGGATGTGGAGAAAAGGCAATGCCTCATGCACTGCTGGTGGGAATGCAGACTGGTGCAACTACTGTGGAAAACTGTATGGAGTTTCCTCAGAAAATTAAAAATGTATCTGCCTTTTGACCCAGTGATCCCACTTCTGGAAATATATCCTAAGAATCCTGAAACACTGATTTGAAAGAATATATGCATCCCTATGTTCATTGCAGCAGTATTTATAATAGCTAAGATCTGGAAACAGCCCAAGTAGATAAGTGGATAAAAAAAGTTGTGGTACATTTTACATAATGGAATACTACAAAAAAAAAAAAAAGAAATCTTACCCTTTGAGACAGCATGGGTGAATCTGAAGGTTATTATGCTAAGTGGATTAAACCAGTCAGAGAAAGACAAATACCATGAGATCTCACTTATATTTGGAATCTAATGAACAAAATAAACTAACAAATAACATAGGAACAGAGTATAGATACATATAACAGCCTGACAGTTTGTTAGTGAGGAGGAGCGACTGGGTGAAAGAAGGTAAAAGGGTTAGCCAAAAACATACATACAGAACCCACAAGACAGACAAAAGTGTGGTAATAGCCAGAGAGGAAGGGCTGGGGCTGGGTGGAGGTGGGCCAAAGCGGGGAAGTGAGGATGGAAAGAGACTTGGCTTGGGTGATGGGCACAGGGTGCAGTGTGTAGATGATGTTTTATTGAGTGGTACATGTGAGACCTGTGTTTTTTGAACCAATGTTACCCCAATAAATCCAATAAAAAACACACACACATATTTCCCAGCCAGTGTGGCTCAGTGGTTGAGCATTGATCTATGAACCAGGAGGTTATGGTTTGATTTCCAGTCAGAACACATGCCCAGGTTGTGGGCTCGATCCTCAGTGTGGGGTGTATAAGAGGTAGCCAATCAATTATTCTCTCTCATCATTGATGTTTTTATCTCTCTCTCCCTCTTCCTTCCTCTGAAATCAATAAAAATATATTAAACACACACACACACACACACACACACACCAAAATTCCCATTCTCTTGAGGAGTGAGGCTTAAAATAAACTAATAAGTTTATAATAAATATTATGATGTACCATTCACTATAAATACCAATAATAGAAATATAAGAGAATGGAGAGACTGTGAGTGGTTGGCAGGGGGAGGCAGGGTACATTTCAGACTGAGTGACCATGGAGGGCATCTTTGAGGAGGTGACCAGTATCCAGAGACCTGCTTGAAGCTTATGGGCTAGTCTGGGAGGCGTCTGGTGCAAGAGCATGACACTAAAAAGAATAGCAAGTGCGAAGGCCCTGAGGTCAGAGGTGCCAGTGTTGTTGAAGGAACAGCAAGAAGGCAATATGGCTGCGGGAAGTGGGTGAGACTAGGCGTGACAAAGGATAAAGTAAGAGCACTGGCAGATGCCAGCCCACTTAGACTTATTCGGTTTAATCCTCACTGGGAAGGAGGCCACTCCAAGAGGGTCCTTTAAAGCTTTTAAAATGATCACTGTACCTTTGCAAACGATTCCTGCCACAGGAGGCCTGAATGACATTGAGAACATGGGCCAGTAGGGTCAGAGCCCAGCGTTCCAACACTTCCACCAAAGGGCCTTCAGAAATTGGTTTCCTCAGCTGTGTAACAGCCATACATCCTCTTTGGCTCACTGCAGAGGGAGTAAAGCACTCTTTTGGGCCTCCTTCCAGACCTGGAATTTGTTTGTTTTCTGTCTTTTGTCACAAACATCCTGCTGCCCTTTGCTATATTCCTGGTAATGGCACCTTTTGCTTTTGTTATATTTTAATCTACATAGAACATGTGGCTTGTCTATCTGGCCCTACAAATCACTGGTTATCATCACAGTCAATGGTCTGTGTCCAGCCAATTTCACAGACAAACACCTCTCCCCTGGTCACCATGGCGGTGTGGAAAAGTCTGAGTTACAAAGTCAATAAAATGCATTCAGGGAATTGCTGGGCCTGCCGGCTTACCAGATGAGATTAAAATCTCCAAGTTTAGGACAATGCATCATTTAATACGGGTAGAGTGGCAGGCGGGCTATGGAAATGTCAGCTGGGCAGGGACAAGCCCGCTGGGAGGGGATTTATTGGAAGACAAACAAGACTAATTGATTAATTACCTCCCATGCCTTTCCCTGCATGGCCTGGGGAACAGATCTCAGAGTATATTTCACTGGTCACTTTGGAGAGCAGACAATTCTTCATAGTGGGAGATCTAGAACAAAATGTAGGGCATTTTATCAGGACCTTTTTAATTAAAAGTTTCTCTCACTGCCAAATGAATGTCTTTGTTTTAGGCACTAGTGGCCAGCTTACCTGGAGCACAGGCCTGCACAGAGGGAGAAAGCAGGCTGTGATGCAGCTGACCCGTAGAGAGCAGAGCCCGGCCTAAGGCGTGGGCCAGGCCTCTGTGCCCACAAGGGCCACTCCTGGCTGAGGATGTCCCAGGCACTGTGTGTGTGACCTGGGGCCCGAGGTGCCTGCAGCCAGCACTCCTGGAGCTGGTGGAGGCCAGTCCTGGAGCAGGCTGGGATCTCAGAAAATATAACACAAAGAAGAAAACAAAACCTGACCCAGAACCAACTCATCTGAGAAAGGATTGTTACAATTTTGGATTACGAAAGGATTGTTACAGATTCAAGTATGTACAGAAATGTTTATTGTGTGCGCGCGCACACACACACACACACACACACACACACCTACATACATATGTGCAAAATGAATCACTGGGGATTCAAAGATGTGGGTGAGACTTGAGGGGGTGAACAAATTATTGGGCCTGCAGATTGGACCCCATAAGACTCAGTGTTAATCAGTGGGGCAGGGAGCAGTGACCGAGCACCAGCAGCAAGCACAGCATCGGCAAGCACAGCACAGGCTGGGTCTTGCCCACCTCATAAGGAGCTCGCCGCTCAGAGGCAGCACAGAGCATGGCACAGAGTGAATGGCAGCAGCCCTTACTGTGGCTCTAGTATTAAAATGCATGATAGACTATATACATAGACTGTGAAGTTCTCAGCATATAATAAATGCTTAGTAAATGACATTACTATTATATTGTGTGTAATTATTAATACTAATAAGCCATTTGAGAAAGACCTTTATAACTTTAAGACAAAGTTACATGGGTGTAAAGTCCGCCCATTGCCCTGCCTCCCTTCTCCTGAGGCATGCGCCCTCCCAGGGTGCCCTGCGGTGTATCCCTCAGGCGAGAGTGCAGGGTCCCTTCCTCTCTTCCCGACACCCAGCCCCCCGGTTAACCTGGGGCTGCTGACACTCACCCCTAGGAGGAGAATCGGTCGTGTTAGAGCCTCAGCGTGGTTCTGGCACCGGTAGTGCTCTTCTTTCCGCCCCCATCTGAGCGAGGTGTCGCTGCTTGAGGCCTGGGAGCCAACTCTGCGCCTGGCTACAGCACAGACCCTGGCGCCAGGCTACCAGGTCCCAAACTGGCATCATCAAAGCTGTGTGGCCTGGGGCATGTTGCTCCCCCTCTCCTTGCCTCCCTTACTCCTCTGTGAAAGGGCATTGTAGTCCCATGCCTGAGACTGAGGCAAAGCACCCACAGGGGCTGGGCAGCAGCAGCCTCGGCCAGCAGCCCCAGGCTCTCCCAGTTCCCAGCGAGCCACACAGACTCCAGGCAGCCCGAGGAGAGGCCAGCAGTTCCTTGTTCACCCCGTATCAGGACCGGGCCTTGACCATCGCCTCCTGCTGCTGACACATTCTGAGTGGATGGTTTTTACACACAAGCTACCACTGGGCGTCCAGACTCTTATCTTGTCCTCCCCCAGCTGTTACTTCCTTTGGACTCAAGTTTAGGCCTTTACATTAATCCCTGTTTAATTCCATCCTGCGAGCTTTGTGCTGTGATTATGATTATTCGAGAATCTTTGGGAGGCTCACCGTGCCATCCAGCACTGGCCAGCTCACCTGCTATGCGGGATGGTGGGCCAAGTGGGAGTCCTAAAACCAGTAGGAGGAGCCAGAGCTTGTAGTAGATTCACCTTACTCCTCTGGTTCCAGAATTCTGCATTTTCTATTCCTTTAGGGAACCATACCTTTCCCATGACATGAGGTTTTGGTGGGCTTGTCAATTGAGTACAGGAGGAGGGTGCAGGTTCCTCCCAGCTGGGCCAGGTTTCTCTTCTCTGGAGAATGGCACAGGACCCCTCTCCACCCACAGAAAGGAGTCAGAGCGGCTGCTTAGAGACTGTCCACCCAGCGGGTCCTGAGTGCTACCTTTTGTTGTCCTGCCAGGCCTTCCTCTATAGCTCTGCCTTTGATGGCATATACCAAGTACTTATTGCCACAAGAATGCTGCGTAACAAACTTATGGGCTCAATTGTGTCCTCCCCGAGTTCATATCTTCAAACCATAATCCCAGTACTGCAGATGTAATGTATTTGGAGGTAGAGCCTTTTAAAAGGTGACTAAGTTTAAGCAAGGTTGGTCAAGCGGACCTGAACCCAATCTGAATGGCGTTCTTGTAAGAAGTGGAAAGTGGGTCACACAGAGACTTAACAGCCAATGTGGGTGTCAGAGGAAAGGCCCTTGGACACGATGAAGAGCCACCGTCTACTGGGCCAGGCAGAGGCCTCAAGAGAAGCCTATCTGCTGGCCCGAGCTCAGACCTCAGTCTCCAGAGCCGAGAGCAACGGGTGTGTGTTTAACCCACTCTGCGGCCCTTGGTTATTCAGCCCTAACAAACTATAGATACACCATCCTAGAATTTAGAGACTTAAAACATGCAGTGTTTATTTAGCTCACAAGTCTGTGTATCACCTGGGTGGGCCTGTGGGCCCCGGTCGTGAATGTATGGTTCTCTGAAGGGCAACAGTGTCTGGGAGTGCACTGTGACTCCAGGGAGTTTGGGATGACCTTAGCCAGGACAAACAGGGGGCCCAGGTGCTCCACTCTCCAGCAGTGAGCAGCATGTTCCCCGGTGGAGGCAGAGGGGCAGGGAGGTGGCAAGTGCCAGTGTTAGCTCAGCCTCAACCTGTGTCCTCACTGCCAACTGTCTTCTGCCAAAGAAGGTTCCAGGGTGATACACAATACAAGCCACGTCACAGAGTGTGGCCACAGGCGGGAAGAAGAACTGGAGAGAGATTGGAATCAACCAAATGCCAGGCACTTGAACAAAACCTCTTCACGAATTCATGCCCAGCCTCCTCCCAAGTGGATTTCTGTTGCTCTTGACTGAAGAGCTATCTCTGAAGCAGAGCGCAATGGTAGAATGGATTCGTACGGTCCACAGAGCCAGATGTTGGACATCAACTGATAAGAAGACAAGGAAGACTCAGTGTGTGCACAAGAGTGTAGGTTACCTGTCAGGGGAGACTGTTTCTATGGAGAGGTGTGGGCTGAAGCCAGATGGAGGCTGGCGAGTGCTGAGAAAGGGGACGCTGAGTATAGACAACTCTTTGAGGAATCATGAGCAGTAGAAAGCTGGAGGGGGCTGTGAGGTTAGGAAAGGTTTTTTTAAAAAAAATATATTTTTATTTATTTTTTACAAAGAGAAAGGGAGAGTAAGAGAGAGTTAGAAACACTGATGAGAGAGAAACATCAATCAGCTGCCTCCTGCACACCCCCTGTTGGGAATGTGCCCACAACCAAGGTACATGCCCTTGACCGGAATCGAACCTGGGACCCTTGAATCAGCAGGCCGACGCTCTATCCACTGAGCCAAACTGGTCAGGGCAGGAAAGGGTTTTTAAGATTTGTGTTTTCAGGGGAGAAACATGCAAAGGAGCTGGCAGGGTGGAAAGTCTAATTCGAAGTAGTTGAATAAGGATGGGCTGGCCCAGCCTCCGGGTTGCTGAGACAGGCATTCTCGTACTCCCTGTGCTCTCACCTCCCTGATGCCTGTCTTCACACAAACGCCTCTGTTTTATTGCCCCATATAAATGCTGTCCCACCCATTCCCTCAGGACTCCGGGGGACAAGTCCCAAGGGGGCCGGGCTGGGATGCTAATGGAGTGGTGGGGAAGCCTCTCACTTATACTCCAAAGGGACTACTGTATTTCCAGCTTAGACCCTCATCTATTCTTTTGGAATTGCTAAATGACACCCAGTTACACAGAAATCCTGGTGAACTCAGAAAGTGAGAAAACTTACCTTTTATAACAAATTCTATCTGGGGTGCAGCTCCGCTGGTGGGTGGAGTGGAATGGAAGCCAGTTCCAGGGAAAAGAATTAGGGAAGGGATTATAACATGTTAATTCAAGTTCTCTATGAGGGCTAGAGCCAACTAAGGCTCAGGCAGCAGCATCACTTTCTTGCTGTGTGACTTTTCATGGGGGAATTGACCTCTCTGGGCTTCATCCTTATGGCGTTGTGAGAATTAAGTAAAATTTCATTTGTAAAGTAACATGATGCCTGCCTCGTAACCTCTCTCTTTTCTTTTATCCACTGTGTGGTTTTTAAATGATCATCTCTCAGCTCTAAACCGGCCCTTCCTATTCAGCTTCATGCACTGGGACCGGAACACGGCAACCACATTTCGTCTCTACCAGTTGCTCCCTGAGGGCTGTGTTCAGGGCAGCGCTAGAGGGAGGCTGGGGGGGGGGTTAGGGGTGGGGGGCGGGGAGAGGAAGGGAATCCCATGGGAGACTCCGGCTTGCTGGCACCATCCTCAGAGATTAGGGTTCCAGACCATAGGGCCTGAGCTTCTGAGTTTTAATGTCTTCATCTGCTCCGGGTGGTGGGCGCCGTTCCTGTGGGGCTCTGTCTGGGATACTCAGAGTTACCATTTCCTCTTCTCATTACTCAGGTAGTAGCTTCATGACCTGTAACAATGCCAGTTTCAGTGACTGGTATGGCTCCCATCTCCTGGATGAACCCTGACCGATCGCACACTCTCATGGATCAGTCCCACTGTCCCCAGTTCTTTCCTTGTAACCCCATCAATACGGGCTTTCCCATCCCAGTGACTGCTCACCTCACTTGTGTCAGGATCTGCTGGGCCCTTTCTTAAGATGTCTTTCGGGGCCCTGCCTGACTCATTCAGGAAGCCTGAGGTGACAATCTGGAATCTGTATTTCTAATAAGAGCCAGGTATAGGAAAGAATTTTTCTGCTGCCAGGGACCAGGTTTTTCATCTTTCTTTTCAGGACCCTGGTGCTGTGCAGCCTCTGCGTGGAGGCTCACTGGGGTGCAGAGGTGCTGTGCGTGCGCCGTTCTGCAAGAGGACCAGAGAGGAACGGCAAGTGTTTGCTTTAGGTGGAAGGACTCATTAAGGGGTCAGAGAAGAGAAGGAGTCCGCAACCCTGCTGGCCTTCGAAGTCAGGGATAGGCCTAGAAACCCCAAGCCTGAAGTGCACTAAGAATGAAGTTAGCAAACCTTTGGGGAAGTGTGCTTAAAATAATAGCTTGCTGTTTCAGGAAGCACCTCTGCCAATGGGGGCCAAGCTAAACTGCTTGGTTAACTGCTCTGAACAATTCTGGAAGTTTTAAAATATCTGGTGGGAAAGGTAGTTTTTTGGCCCCTAGAGTTTTACTTCATTTGAAGTGGTGAAAACAGGTTACAAGTCCCTTCATCAGTACAGACTGGTTTGGAGAGAGTCGCTAGGAAGCTCCTTAAGGCATGGGGCTAGGAGAGGGGAGGGGGCTTGTATTAGTTTACCCCTCATAAAAAGGAGAAAGCCATGAGATGCTAAGTATGGATCAACCTATACTTGTCCCTAAGTTAGACAGTGCTTATCCCAGGTTGGTTTGAACTCTGTTAAATTGTAACAGCAGGAGAAATGGCTGTGAGCTGGTGCATCGGTGTTAGCGCCCCCTGGAGGAGAGGCTCTGAAGCTAGAGCCTGTTCCTTCAGGTACAGCGGTTCTCAACCTGTGGGTCGCGACCCCTTTGGGGGGTCGAACGACCCTTTCACAGGGGTGGCCTAAGACCATCGGAAAATGCAGATATTTACATCACGATGCATAACAGTAGCAAAATTTCATGGCTGGGGGTCACCACCACATAAGGAACTGTATGCAAGGGTTGCGGCCTTAGGAAGGCAGCCCTGGAGTTTGGGCCTGGAGCAGCCTTGCTCCTGTCTGCACACACCTCTCGGACCTTGTGCAGCCCTAGAAGCTCAGAGCCAGACACTCACCCTGGCCCAGCTCCTGCTGCAGCCCATTTCTCTGCAGGTGAACTTGACAGATCCAAGTCTGCCTGTCAAACTTTGGGCACCTCCACCTGAGGAGCAAGGCATCAGGCTGTGGGGAGGAGCACTCGGAAGCCATGGTATGTACGTGGAGGTTTGGATCATGGGTGCCACGCAGGTGGGGGGCTCATTCTTCTGAATGACGCTGATCCTGCCTGGCCACAGCACTGTGTGGGAAGGAGTCTGCAGGGTTGGGGGCCTGGCTACCTGCGGTAAGAAGAAGCTCACTGAGAAGCCACACAAAGGAAGGCGCTGTGTGCTGCGGCGGAAGAAACAGAAGGTTAGAAGCAGCCCGGGCCCAAGCCTTTGGCAGAGGGGCAATCTGAGAGCACCTCATCAGAGAAGTGGGAGTGTGATCAGCCAGGGCTCCCACGGGCTCCCACAGCACAAGGAGGCGCCTAACTGCTCACATTTCAGGAGGTGGGGGGCTGGCACACCCTCTTAGGCACCACTTACCTGTAAGACAAGACTCACGCTTGTCTCCAGTGATGTCCCTGCTCCCTCCAGGAGCTCAGCCAGGGACTGTGGAAGGAGCCAGCCCGAGATGAAGCTGCAGACTTGTCTCGCTCCGTCCTGCAGGCCCCTCCTCTGCTTGGTAGGAAGGTGCCTGCATTCAGTCTGTGGGGGTGATCAGTGGAGGCGGTGGAGAGCATTTCGGCTGCAGAAGCCGCTGGACTGGGCATGCTGGTGCTTACTCAGAACAGAGAGAGCGGTTCTGTGTGAAGCAAAGCAGACAGCACAGGAGGTGGCCGTGCAGAGGTAGGCAGTGGCTCCCGGCCCATGCCCCGGGAGCTGGCCTTCCAACCGGAACTCTCCCCGGCCCTGGCTGTGCCCGCCAGCCCTGCACATGGCCCACCTCCACCAGCTCCTAGAATCTGGGAGCAGAGTCCATTTAGCAAAGCAAATACCCCGGGGAATGAGCCACACGAGAATAAGAAGGTTGCACTGTGATGGGCACTCCATCAGCTGGTGTTAAATCTCCCCTAACCACCCCTCCGCACATCCCCTCTGTCTATGTCCATTCATACCCACAGCAGCGGTGTTACCTGTGGAGGAGGTGACAGGAGTGGGAATAGAGGGGAGAGATCCAGAAAGAGAGAGGGCAAAGGGAACAGATGTTTCTTGATCCACAGTTAGGGGTGGGTTTGGGGAGGTGAGTGGTAAAAACAACAGTTTATGAAACTCGAGCATGTTATTGGGTCTTTGGGGCAAAGGTGTCGCAGCATCAGGAAGAATGCCCTTCTCCCTGAGCCTGCAAGAGCCCAGTGCCTTCCTGAGGTCTCGCGTTTCAGGCACTTTAGAGAGAGCCCAGATGAGCAGAGCAGGCCTGGCAGCACATTGCCAGAACTTCTATGAACTAGAGAGACCAGGGTGGAGAATGGTAATTGGACAGCACAGTGATTCTGGGAGAATTCATGTGTGACCATGGCTGAGTCCAAGGTCTGTGTAAAAGGAAACTGAGGGCCGATTGGGTAACAGGGTTTCAAGCCCATTGCTGTGAGTACAGGCTGAGCTGTTTCTTAGGAGTTTGGGGGTTGGTTTTTGTGGGGACCAGTAATTGAATCCTGCTGGTAGGACTGGAGCACTTCTAGTCAGATGCCTCCCTCCCTTGATGGGAAAGCCTGTGTCCTTCCCGGATTTAACTGGGTCACAGACTGCCAATCAGGAGTCTATGCACCTGTGACGTGATCCTGATCCCTCCTAGCAACAGCTCACAGTCCAGAAGCGGACACTTAACCGAGGCTAGACCAATTAGCTTCTCCTCTGGGAGTCTGGAGTTTTGTAAGGACAGAAGTCAAAGGTCACACTGAAGCAGCAGGTCTTCCACGTGCACAGTCAACAAGGGCAGACTCAGTCAGGAGAGGGCGAGGCCCGAGGCTCCACATTCCAGCACATGTCCTGCGAAGGCCTTGCTGCTGGTTCCTGGACCACATTCTTTTTTTTTTTTTTTAGTGGCAGAGTTGATATTTTTTTAAATTTTTTTTTTCCCTCAGGTGATGATTTTTTTATTAATTTTTTATACATATCTTCCCATTGCCCCCCCTCCCTCCCAGGCATACACCAACCCCCCAGTGTCTATGTTCATTGGTTATGATTATATGCATAGATACAAGTCCTGGACCACATTCTGAGTAGGGAGGGCCTCTTTCTTTTTCTGATAGAAAATTTTGATCATATACCCCAATAATTGTACATTCATTTATTTCCAAATTATACAAATATGATAGTTACTATTATGTATATCCTAGAACATACAAAAATAGAAAAAATTAACATGAGATAAAACTAAATAGAAATAGAAATTTGAATATCTTGTCCTGTTTCTCAGGGGATGGTTTGTCCCCCCCATGGCTTGTGCACACCACCCTGGGGGCCACCGCTCCCAAGGGAGGGTGAGCAAACCCCCTTGAGAGCCTTCGCGTTTTCCTGGCTTCTGTCTTCCAGAGCTTTCCCTATGTGTTTCTGTTACTTGCAGCCAAAGGAACCTCACTGGACTGAATATTTGTGCCCCACCGCCAAATTCATATATTGAAACTCTAATCCCAATGAGATGACATTTGGAGGCCAAGGTCAGGCCTAAGAGGCGTGGGGAGGCTGCACTTGGGAAGGTGAGTCAAGGAGCAGGAGGACTATGGAGCATGAAATTGATCAGGGCAAGGGGTTTAGTGCTCAGGCCCTGGACAGTATGAGGATGCCCCAGGACCTCTTTTCATGCTTCATGCAACCTACAGGGGTGGGCAGCAGTCACTAGCAAAGCCATCTGTCTCTCTTCTACAGGTAAACGATTAGTCCCAGGCCAATGCACCTCACGGTCAGGGAAGAGATGGGGAAGACCCATGCTCTAACACTAGTAGAATCCTCCAAAATAATGCCTGAGAAGACGGTGAATCAGTGAGGTACTGATTCAATGGAAGGGAGACTGCTCCAAAATAATTTGAAATATAAAAGGCAAACAAGCATATGAAGAGATGCTCAAATTCATTAGTAATGAGAGAAATTCAAATTAAAACAACAATAAGGTATCACTTTACACCTACTTATGGCAAGATGAGAAAGCTCCATTTTGCTATGTTCGGGGTGGGGAAGGATGGTTTTAGGAGCTTCCATCCTGGGCATGCAAACCAGTGCACATGCTCTGAGCACCCGGGCAGCCCTAGGGCAGCGGAGCATCTCCGCCCTCTAAGTGCAGCCTCACTATCAACAAGGCTGTAAGGTGTTGTGAAGACGTGACAAACAGGGAACTGTGTTAGGCTCTCTGTTCTATGTTTAGAAGACAGCTAACACTTAGCTCTAGACCATGAATACCATTAACCTAGGCCTACTATTGCCAGAAATTCTAACTTTTCAAGAAAAGCTAAAAGTATTGGTTCTTATGTGAAATGCCTTGATTTGTACTTTGATTTTATATTTTGAATGATGGCAACTATTCTTCTAAATATAAAAGCATACAAGGACCAATATGTGCAGGTCCAAGAAGACACATCGGTGAGGCAGGTGTGCCCTGCGGAACTGTGCAAACAGTTCATGTCTTCACAGAGAGCATGCACCCAGCGAGTGAGGAGAGGGAGGGCATCAGCCAGGCTCCACCTGGAACACAGATGGCATTAAAACAGTGTCATCTGAGAAGGATTTATTGAGAAAAACCAATGGCAAAGGCAAAGGTGTGGGTAAGAAGGTGGGTCCTCAGGAGAAGGTGGGCTTGGAGCTGGTGACAGAAGAGCAGGGAGAGAGAGTTGTATAGAACAAACCTCTTTGAGAGTCACCTTTCCTTGAGGGACATGGCCAGCTCAGGATTACCTCTGAGAGAGAAAACCAGAGAAATAGGTGTCCTGACTTTTTTCCCTCCTGCTCCTGGGGCCTCCTCTTCAGCAAACCCAACTGTCAGTGAGAGAACATGGACAGCCATGTATGTAGTGCATTCCGCCCTGCTTCTGGGGCAGAGAGCGGGTGGAGGGTGGGAAGGAGGTCTGCAGGGACAGATGGAGATATCTGGCATAGGCAATGGAAACAACAGATGTTTGAGGATTTCTTTAAAAAAAATTGGTTTGGTTTTTTTAAATTGATTTCAGACAGAAGAAGAGAGAGGGCTAGAGACATAGAAATATCAGTGATGAGAAAGAATCATTGATCGGCTGCTTCCTATGTGCCCCTACTGGGGATCGAGCCCGCAACCTGGGCATGTGCCCTGACCAGAAACTGAACCATGACATACTGATTCATAGAGTGATGCTCATAATGGGGTCAGGGGTGCTGTTGGAGAATTTCTAAGACTTCTTGTGGTCAGGTCCAAACTCTCACAGTTGCTTTCCACACAGTCAAGTCACCATCCTACCCACATTTCCCCTGGGGAGGAGAGGGCCTGGAAAAGAGGGCTGCCGCCAGGGAGCTGGCCGATGGGCAGCTCAGGTCCCGGGAGAGGACCCATACTCTGCTAAGGGACAGAGACTTGTGAGTGCAGGAGGCTTGTTGGCAGCTCCACAAAGATGGGTCTGAATCTACTTTGATCCTTGATGTATCCAAAGCAACTCAAACAGTGCCTGGCATGGAGTGGACGCTCAACAGATAAACTCCTGAATGAATGAGATGTTTGGGCAATGTGTGGCCATCTGATTATATTCTCCATGGTGAGCCATCTTGCTGTGTTTCTCAGCATACAGGACTCCCAGGACTTTTGAGGTATTCTCATCTTTTTAGGAATTGCTCTTGGAGAAACTCCAGCATCAGAAGGGCCTGAATGGATAAACCACAACCCAGTATCACTCTGAGACTCCCTGACTCAGAGAAAAGCCCCTTGCCCAGCTGCCTCCTTCTCCCCAGCTGGAAATAACTCGGCATGAATGGCTTGTATCTCTGCATATTTTCGCTTGGCAAGTCAATCAGCAGTTGGATTAGAGGATTAGGCCCTAAGTGGCTGGCTTGTGAGAGATGCTGCATGGAGGTTTGGAGCAGGTGGCAGGGATGAGGCTGAGTTGACTGAGGCAGGTCTCAGGCCTTGGTCCTGGAGAAGCCCTGAGCAAGGAGAAGCGATAGATCTATCTCTCTTCTTCCTGAAGGTCCAGATTGGCTGATATCTTAACCTTGTCTTGAGGACTGCTAAATCAAAACAAAGAATTAGAAGCTTGATCTCATTCAGTGACCTAATATTCATTAAACTGTTCCCAGGTGCCAGGCACCGAGGACAGGACAATGGGTAATACTACATTCTTCCCACCCTGGCCTGAGCACACAGCTGAGAGTATGTATCAGAAGCACATGCAACTGTCATAATGCAGATTCTGGGCCACGTGCCTGGATATTGTGAATAGTAAGTCCAGAGTGGGGACTCGGAATATGTATGTTTAAAAGCAAGCACCCTGGATGGCTTTGATGTGGTAGAGCCTTGCTACATCTTCACAACCAACTACTCTACCAGGAATCTTGCACGTCGAGAAAGAGTTCCCAGTCCAGAAAACTAGCACCCTACTTGCTTCCCCAAAATGGAATTCTGTCTCATCTTCAGGTCATAAGCCTCTCAAATAGGCAGAACAAGGAGAAAAATCTCACATTGGCAAAATGACTCTTGAAATTGCTTAGGATGGCACATGTGATCTTTTAGGAAGACCAGCCCAGCCAGTTTCCCTCCACTCTGGGTAGAAGTCTCTGTTTCTGCAGTGGACATCCAATGAGTGGCCAGCCTGGAAGTCCTGCTGTTTAAAAAGTTGCCAATCTTTAAATACTCTCCACGGTGTAGCAATCTCTCTACAGGGCACACAGGGAACAGCACACTCAAGGCCACATTTCAAGCTTGCTCTGGGGTGAACATATATCGAACGAAGTGGCAGAAATAATTGCCTGTACTATTTAAGTTATTTCTTTTTCTTAAGGTTTTTTTTTAAACCAAGGAGTTAGAAATTCAATGTGCATGTGATAAAACTGAACAGATCATGACAAATGTCTGCCACTTGCATTTCCCTGTTTTGAGAAAGCTCAGCATCCAAGCCCACCACTTGCTCTGACGACCCACAGGCTCTTGCACCCAGGTCACGCGCTGCACAATTTTCAGGACGCTATTCACACAGACTGCACTCCCCACTTGGGCCCTAATTGTACCCAAAGGCGTGCAGGTAACTCCAAGTATCTCCTCCAGTCCTTTGATGAGATAGGTGGGGAGTAACTTGTTTCAAACAGGACAAAGTGAAAGTGCAGAAAAATGAAACGCCCAAGAGAATGTGAGTACAATTACAGAGGAACATGCATTCCTCACCAGCAAGAGTGCCAATTTTATTATTCTGAGTTCCACTGAAATTGGCCCAAGTCCCTCAGGCACTTCTTGCCTAGTTCCACTTGTTACCATGGGATAATTGGTCTAAAACTGATTACTGGGTCACTAATTATGTATCCGATTGACAGTGTATTTCAGCTTAGAGAAGCAATTAAAAAGTTCACCCTAATTAATCAGGGGTAATTAACAGATCTTAAATTTTGTCAAGAGATTAATTATCAAGAAATCCAGAACAAATCAATGTATATTCCAGGAGGGGGAGGAAAGGCTCAGTCATTGGAGCTGGAGGTTATGTGGGCCATTCATTCATTCAACAAATGTTTACTGAGCACCTACATGGTGACAGGGATTCCAGTGTCTTTGCTGATGGGGCCTCCCACTGGACAGGGAGTGTCAGGTACATGACCAGGCACTTTTTTCAGACGGTTGCAGAGAGTCTCTCTGAAGGCATAAGAACAGTGATACTCCTGACCAGTCATTTTAAGCACGTATTCTCTTCTGCATGTGGTGCTAAGAGCTTCCATGTTTATTTCATTAAGTATGTACAGTGACTATTGGACATAAAAGGAAATGCGTTCTTATATTTGTAGCCTCCTGCAAATCCTGGTGCCACTGACTCACCAAAAGAGTGGTTCCACTTTCCTCTTCTGAAAAATGAGCAAGTAATGGTACCTTAAGCACTATTTTAAGATGATTCATGGAAGATATTTTAAATAGTTCTTGACACATGGTACTTGCTTAGTAGGTGTTAGCTGCTGATATTATTTTCTACTGTCTTCTTACAGACCCAGAGGCCCTCGGCCCGCAGCAGGCCACACTGTGTGGCACAGGCAGGACTCCCTGTGGCCAGAAACAGTGGCAGTAGAATCCAGGATGGTGCCCAAGAAGGGAGAGGAGTTGGCCAAACTGTGAAAGTCCTGTGTCTCACCCAGCATATTTGGGTTTCCAGTAGGAAATGGATTTTGCAAAATAGAAAAAGTATACTGGGTTCTTAGGGAAACTTGTGACATCTATGGTCAGATACTCCATGGGCAGCAGCCAGGCCAGCTGGGTGATCTCCTCACCAAACATGCCTACATCCTTAAAAACACATTGGGCACACACTGCTCACTGCCAGAGGCACCCTCTTTTTTGATGGATGTAGAAAATGATGTGATGAAATATCATTCAAAAATCTACAACTACCTTTATAGCGTGGAAAGAGCCTTGGTCACCCAGGGAAGAGCCCACCTGAGCATGAAGCCAACACAGGATGGACAGAGTAAGTTCTGATGACATCACTAGTCCCCTGGACCTAGCTGAGCCAGACGCACCAAACCCTAGATCACTAGCTTTGCGAGCTAATCATTTTTTCAAAAACATAGGTCATTTTGATGTGGGACTTTTCTTTTAAAATATATTTTATTGATTGTTTGCAGAGAGGAAGGGAGAGGGATAGAGAGTTAGAAACATCGATGAGAGAGAAACATTAATCAGCTGCCTCCTGCACACTCCCGACTGGGTATGTGCCTGCAACCAAGGTACATGCCCTTGACCAGAATCGAACCTGGGACCCTTGAGTCCACAGGCTGATGCTCTGTCCACTGAGCCAAACTGGTTAGGGCAATGTGGGATTTTTTTTTACATGTAACCTGAGAATCCTGATTAGTATGGTGCTCAGGAGGTATTTATCAAATAGATGAAAACATCAGAACTTTGTTAGAAGGAACTTTAAGAAATCTGGGTTTGTTCACTTTTGTCATATCAAGAAGTTCAATGTGTCACTCAAGATAACATGTACTAGGCTTCATATTTCCCTTTGCAGCTTTAGAAAGGAATTTTATGTTTGTTCAGAGTTAGGAAGCATAGAAAGTAAGACATGCCTGCAAAGTATGTTTAGATATTGATTTTAGTGTGTTTCAGAAGTAGTGCATGTTCACTCTAGAGAATACAGAAAAGCACAAAGAAGAAAATAAAATTATTGAACTAGTCATAAATAAATAGCATGGCATACCAGTTTTTCCTTTGCATCCATGTTTTTGAAATAAAATTGGGATTATATTCAAATACTCTTGCAGTCTGTTTATTTTCATTAAAATATATTTCAATGATTTTCCAAGCCAACAAGTATTTTCCTATAGCAATATGTTTGATCACAATCTGGAAAGAATTAGAAGTTACAGAAATGTATAAAGAACAATCTACTAAATGCCTACGCAGCCACCATGTACAATGAACAACTGTTAATATTTTGTTATATTTGCTCAGTCATTTTTTTTTCTAAAGAAAAAGTATGTAACCAAATTTCCCCAACAGGAGTCCTTATTTATTTTTCACTGTGTGAAAGGCCTCTGAAGAGTACCCTTATGAACTATGGTGTGGGATGACCCCGCCCCACCTCTCAACGGGGAGCCTCAGAGCAGTGGAGCTGCTGGCCCTTTCTTTCCCTTGGGATGAACGGTAGTGCCCTGGCTCTCCATCCCGCCAGCGCTGGACTCTTATAATCCCCACCCTTTTTAATAATTCATTGGAGGAAGGTGACATTTGGTTATTGTCTTAGTTTGGATGTCTTTGACTCCTGCTGAAGTGAAATATGCTTTTTATGTGCTCTGGTCAATTTGCGATTTTTCTATGTGAATGGCATTCTCAGGTCCTGTGTCCTTACTCTGAGCATTTATTTTTTCTGTTTCATTAAAGATACTTTCATATATAGCAAATATATTCTGCTGTGCACCATTTGCCTTTCAATTGAATTTATGGTGGTTTTGTACATACGTAAGTTTTTATTTTTTATAATAAAATTCATTAGCCTTTTCCTTGATATTTTCTGCTTAGAAAATCCTTCCCCATCCAAAATTATAAAATTATTTACCCAAAATATTTTCAAGTGCCTTTATGGTTTTATTTTTACACGAAACTTTTAAAACCACCTGTAATTAATTTTTGTATATGGTGTGAGATAAAAATATTATGATTTCTACCTAAATGATTCTCATGTCTCCCATCATCATTTATTGAATAAGTAACTCTAATGAAAAATGCCAATTTTGGTACATACTACATATACATACATATATATATATATATATATATACACATACACATACACACACACACACACACACACTAGAGGCCCAGTGCATGAAATTCGTGCACTCAGTTGGAGGGGGGCGTGTCCCACAGCCCAGCCTGCACCCTCTTGCAGTCTGGGAGCCCTCAGAAGATGTCTGATTGCCGGCTTAGGCCTGCTACCCTGACAGGGACTGGGCCTAAACCGGCAGTTGGATGTCCTTAGCATTGCCGTGGAGGTGGGGAGAGACTCCCACCACTGCCGCTGCTGCTCTGGCCATCTGTGAGCCCGGCTCAGGGCTTCTGGCTGAGTGGTGCTCCCCCTGTGAGCACACTGACCACCAGGGGGCAGCTCTTGCATTGAGCATCTGCCCCCTGGTGGTAAGTGTGTGTCATAGCAACCGGTTGTTCTGTCATTTGGTTGATTTGCATATTACCCTTTTATTATACAGAATATTAATTTCTAGAAAGTTTATTCTGTCTTTAAAATATAGTGTCCTATCTACTCTAACATGTCCCCTCTTGGTAAAAATTCTGGTTATTCTCATACTTTTGTTTCTCTAAGTGGATGATTGATTCCTCACCAGATGAGTGTGAAGACAAACTGAGATTTTTCAGTGTAATCCTACCCAGGGCCGCCCACAGGAGATTCTGATGTCAGTGAGCCTGGTGTGGAGTCTGGGCATCCTTAAAACATAGAAAGTGAAATCACACATGTACATACACGTGTCAATATGTATTGTATGTAAAGGGCTCTCTAGTGACAGTAAGCCCACCTCTGCCCTCAGAGTAAGAACCACTGTTCCAGCTCCAAAGAAGCAGAAAACACTGTGAACAGATATAGTGAAATCTGCGATTGACAATTTCATCACTAAGCAGCGTCCTCCCCCTTCTCACTCCACTGCCACCAGGTGCAGGTGCTCCCTTGGGGCCACTGGGGTGCTCTGTGCAGTTGTCTGGGGGATTCAGTTCAGAGTTGGATTTTAAAGTCTCCTCGGGTCATGCTAACAGGTCCTCGGAATTAGTAACCCCTGATTTAGCCTTGGCCACTAAGTCCCCACCTCCTTTCCCTCGGGCCTTTGCGTGGACTCTCTGTCAGCCTCAAATATTCTCTCTGCATTTCTGGCCTCTCCTCTGACCTCGTCCAGCACTTACCTCAATTCCAGGCCGCTGCTCAAGTGCTTTCTCGGGGAATGCTCTGGCCCTTCTGGGTCAGGCCGCCTGGTCTGTACTCTCACTGCTCAGGTCCTCCAGGAGGTGAGGAGCTCTCGGCGCCTCTTGCCTGGGGCTCCATGTGGAGAGAGGGTCTACCCGCTGCATGGGCTGGCTGAATGGGCCAAGACGGAGTCATTCTAGGTGGAGTCCTGATTTCCTTCAGTCTAGCCCTGACCTTTGAAAATGATGCTGTTTCCTTTATGCAAAAAGGAGAAGCAGCAAGAGCCAAAAATGGAGTGAAGGGTCTCAGATGAGAACAAAATTTAGGAGATACAGTCAAGGGCCCTTGATCAGACCTCCTTCCCGGGGATCCTCCTTGCAATAAATCACAGACTCAGAGTGCAATGCCCTGAGGAATCATGGCCACGCAATGCTGCGCCGGATGATCATTTGCTGGATAGCGCTCTGCTCTGTGCCACTTGTGCCGATCACTAATCCTCAGACCAGCTCTGTGGGCGCCAGCCACCACTCTGCTGAGAGGAGCACACAGAGGGGCAGCAATTTTCCAGGATCATCCTTGTCATTAGGGGCAGAATCTGGCTGTTCAAAGCAGCAGGCCAGGGCCTCTGACGCTGGAGCCCACGAGTCCCCCTGGAGTGGAACCCTCTGCTGCTGCTCCTGGTCCCCAGCCCATCCCCCACCTGGGTTCTCCTGGCTGCCACTCCACACCCCGTATGCCCCAGTGCAGCCGCCTGAGTGATGACATAACTCTCTTGAAAACTCCCTGGCAAAGGGAAAGGGGCCATTCAAATGTGAGTAATTCCTATTGTAAACTCCCCAAAACTAGGAGTCTTGCAGGATGTATCTCAGTATAATGCACAGGCCTGGCACACAGCACACCATAAAGGTTTAAGGAATCCACTGGCTTTTCAGAACAAGGGGGCCAAACACACACACATGTCCACACACAGGAGTCCACATACTGCAGTTACACATCCTCCCGCACAAATACCCGCCCTCCACCCACAGGGACACACTGCACCCTCCACGTGTGTGCGTGCACACACACGCTGTGCTTTTTCCTGTGGTGGGGGTTTGCATCTCTGATCTTTGTCTCAGTCTTACATGTTAGGTATATTACTTCATTACTCGTTTTAAGTACATTGCTGTGGGCTCTATTTGGTCTTCGGCTATTTTTAAGACCAAATTAGGAAATTTAAAAGCAGCCGTTTTGCTTCCTCATGAAACTTATACCAGTGACTGCTTGGCTCTGGGAAAGGAACACAGGCTTTGGGTGGGGGGCTGCCTTTCAATGGGAGTGAGCTCCTTTTGCTCTGCTTAGATTCTTTTAACCCATGTATCTGAATTGTCTTTTCAAGGCCTAAAAATAGAGACATTTAGAAAAAGAAAAGGAAATGGCCACTTGCTTCCAAATAACATCGGCTTAGCAGAAGGCACTATACCTGGGTAGTTAGCGATGAAGGCCTATCCTGGAGAGTTCACAGACCTAAGAGGAGAGCAGCTAGCACCAGCCCACACCACAGCCCTCGCTGGGCTCAGGCTGCACCCTGGAGGAGCCCAGAGGGAGGTTTTCTCTCCATGGCTGCCCTCCCAAGAGCCTCTCTGTGGGGGCTGTTCTCTTTGCTGGCTCCCTGACCTAGATCTGTAAAGCTTAAGCCGGTACGCTCTGCAATCTACTCAGTAAGATGAAAATCTGTCCCTTCTTTTTCAGGCTTAAGTGGAATGATTAATTTGGAAGGTCTGGCTTGGTAGGGGACTGGCTGCAGCCCTTGAGCTCAAAGTTCTTTGCATCATGTCCTGTGATTTGAGAACTCTGGTCTCTAGTCCCCAGACACTATGGCAGCTGTTTGGAGCAGGGGCATCAAACCCAGGGAGGACGGGGCCTCCAAGGTGGATGAGGACTTCCAATCAGCTAATGAGAAAGCTGGGGCTTTCTTCTGAGTCCAGGTTAATCCTGCAGGGATTAACTTTATCCAAAAACTTTTTAATGAGAGTCCACTTACCTCCAATTTTATAGACTTTAAAGCTCCTGAAATTTAAAACTAATCAGCAAGCTGGTCTGCTTGGAATGCAAGGACTTCACACAATCAGAAGTTCAAAGGAAAAGGGAGCAGCTCAGTAGCAGCCCGTGCCAGCAGAGCGGAAAATATTAGCTGAAATTCAGCAAATGGCCTTGCTCTGTGTCCCTGCAAAAGGCACAGGGGTGTCAAGTCGGGTCTGAAATTGGGTTGTGGGGGTTGGCTCTGACTTGCAGATGTGTTTTGTTTAGTTCACAAAATAATTCTAAATTTTCAGAAATTTCTTGTGTAAATGTAGTTTTGGGCTTCTTTGTAAAGTAAGAAGCTTTAGCAGGAGCAGGCCTATATTCCTGAATTGGTAACAGTCTCCTTGAGCTGCCTGGTGGCTGTGACTTTGTGATGGCCTGTATGTGCACATTTGCCACAATCTCTACCTTTACCTATCATCCTTCCAGCTGACAGCCAGCAGAAAACCAAGGCCCTCAGCCCGATAGCCCAGAAGGACCTGGGTCCTGCTGACACCCACCTGAGTTTGGAAGATAACTGCCTCCAGTTGAGCCTTCTGATGAAACCACAGACCTGACTAATGCCCTGATTGCAGTCTTGAAAGACCCGGAAGCATAAGACTCAACTAAGCTGTGCCCAGACTCCTGAGCCACAGTAACCCTGAGATAGTAAACATGAGTTGTTTTAAACTGTTTCTGGTAATGTTGTTATGTATCAACTATTTACACTCCTCTTGACTTGGAATTTCAACAACTACACTCCTTCTCAATTTGACCTTATCTCTACCTCTAGTAATTTTACTTATGGTTAGAACTGCTAAATGGTGGATTCTCCCACATCTGGGTTATTTTCCAGGACTGACTTGTTTGAGGAGGAGGGGGAGAGTGTAACCACACTCAGTTCACACTTTTTTTGTGTCACTCACCAAATGCATTGCACAATGAAAGGTGTGTTTCTTGATGGTAGGGACTCTGTCTTGACATCCGCAGTGCTAGATATACTGATATGTGTTCAGTAAATAGCCATTGAATGAGTGGGCATAGCTGATGGCTGAATTATCCACCATAGGCACTTTCTTTCCCTCTTCAGCTTTATTCTTCATGACTAAATCATATTCTGTCCTTCGAAGATGCCAGAGTTTAGAGAATTAGATTCTTTTTGGCATTCATCCTGTTTCCCAATTTTTTGCTAATATAACCAATGCAGCAATTAAGCATTCTAATAGTCAAGTATTTGTGTCCATTTATGATTATTGCTGGGTCAAATTATATGCACAGTATTGTGGTTTTTAATAATTATTAGAATTATATTCACCTTCCTAATATATTCACTTTCCCAAGCACCTACCAAAGCTAGATAGTATTTTTCTTACCAATTTAATAGCTGGAAATGGTATCTTGTTTTTATTTGCATTTATTTGCTTATGAATGAGGTAGAGTATTTTTATTAACTATTTCTATTTTTTTTTATAAATCTACATTTCATGTCCATTAACCATTTTTCTATTGGAACAGTTGCTTTTTATCTTACTGATTTGTAAGAGCTCTTTATATATTAGGTGTAAATGATTTACACCAGTTTTTAAAATTTTGTTTGGAACACATTACGAAGTTTCTATTTGATGAAATTTACCAGTTCTTCATTTTATACTTCCTATTACACATAGAAAATTGACTTTTAATATTTTACATTCATATTCCAATCTTTTCTGTCGGGAAGTGGTTGATCTACATCAGAGCTGTTATTAAGTTCTGTAACTGATGTATGGACTTTCTTGTATTAGTAATTTTTGGCTTAAGCGTAATTGAAATCTAGTCATGGAGAATCAGATATGGTTCCCTGCAGATTCACACCATAGATTTTTAATTAAAGCCTGTTTTCTTTGACCAAGACACTAGAGGCATTCCCCCTCTTCTAATGGAATGAAGAGATTCCTTGGAAGACATAATCAGCCATGAGAGTGAGAGGCAGCAGAATTGGGTCAGTGATACCATTAGACAACAAGTGGCAGACTGGACAAGTGTTCAATGTTGAGGATCCTACAGGAAATGAAAGTGTCCTGATAGGTGATCAAATGGGATCAGACATTGGTTGAGTTCAGGCTCAGTGCTATGGACTATGCCAGTGTCTTAACATCCACTGTGTTATTTAATTATCCTACTAACTCTACAGAATAGATATTATTATTCATATTTAAAAAATGAAGGAACTAAGACTCAGGGTTAGCCCTTTCTACCATCCTAGACTGCTGCTTGTTTCTCATGTGACACAGGTGATATTCAAGGGTGCAGCTGGCAGGAGCAGAATGGCCAGCTGTGGGCCATCTTTCTGGTGAGATGCCATGTGACATTGGTTGGCTAGCAACATGGGCACATAAAAGAGAAATTGGTGAGAGCTTCATGAACTCAGCCTATGGAAGAAATGTCCAGTCAGCTGCCTGGCCTGTAACTGCACATTGACTTTCTTGCTAGAGCTTTCTAAATGCGTTTTCTTATCTTTAGGGATGGGTTCATCCTATGTTAACCTGCACTCGTTGTGGAAAATTACATTGATCCCTCTTTTTAACCTGTAGGATTGATGTCATTTTCTTATCCCTTGGGGGTGACCCATAGTGGACCCAATGCTCTCTTCAGTGTCGAGTATTGGAAGTGCTGTGGTGTATCTGTGATTTCTCTGGTGCTTCTGAATAGCACTCACAATCCCAAGTTTGCTGAGGGATAAGGTAAGTTCACCACATGGATTCATTGAAGACAAACAATTCTGAAACCGTATTTCAGTCATGTATCCCACACATATTAATTGAACACTTACTGTGTGCCAAGAACCACTTTGATGCTTGGACTGCATCAAGTGAATAGATGCTTATAACATATCAAATGGCCCAAACTGAGAAAGAACTCGCCCTCAAAAAGCTGACATTCTAGCAGGACAGAGAAAAAGGAAGAGGAGGTGAGGTCACAAAGGTAAAGAGTGGAAAGAGCGTGCAGGGCCATCCTGCTTTTCCTTTGAATGACAAGAGAGACATTGCAGGGCTTGCGCAGAGGACATGATTTGACACATTCATTGTAGGTAAACAAAAGTCAAGGCAGTGAGGTTAGTAGGAATCTGGTGGAAACTGTGAGATGATGGTGGTGTAGGCAGGGAGACAGGAATGAAAGTTGGGTTGGGAGTGTATTCTGAAACAGAGCTAATGGGATTTCTTGACATAGCTGATGTGGGATGTAAAAGGAGAGTTGCCTTTAACTTGGAGAGGAAGGCTATGTGAGGCAGGTAAGGAGGGAGGAGATATAGAGGTCAGTTTTGGACATTTGAAGGCTTATTGTTTTTCTTGTAATGCTCAACACTCTATCACGGAGTGTGGTTGAGGTGACTGGAGCTTAGACAACTCAGAGGGAACTAGGAAACGCACAGAGAAAGTAGTGAGCTGCGCCCACAGGATTCTTTTCTGAGAGTCCCAGGAAGAAGCTGCAAATGCAAAGGGCCTACGGCACCGCTGCACTGATCCTGCTGGGTCTCAAGAGTCTGCCAGGTCTCCCGAGAGTCTTAAAGCCACACAATATCTGTCCTCTCTCCATGGAGCCTGAGGAGTGGCTTGCTACCAAGCTAAGATGTGGCCAGGGCATCATTGATAGAGCAAGTGTAACTGAGTGAGTTTTGGGACAAATGACAAAGACAGGATTGCAGGCCCAGGAACTAAGACCAAGATCCAGGCATGGAAATGATAGTCTTCTCTTGGGGGCACTTCTAGTGCTCGCCCTCCTCTGGCCCTCAGCGTGCCAGAGGTGATGCAACTCTGTTCCCCATGAAGTTGGGCAGGGTCATGTGATTCGTTCTGAACAATGAGCTGGAATGGAAGCGACTTCACTTCTGGGCCAAAGCCTTTAATTATCCCTGTCCCTCTCACTTCCCCTGCGCTGTGATGAAGGAGGCCTGTGTTCCAGATGGTGCAGCCATAAGGTGTCAGGACCTCCGTCATCAGGCCCTGACATGACACCGCAGAGCAGAGCCCCCGCTTGCCTTGCACATGTACAAGGAAGTCGAATTTTTGCAGAGCCACTGGCATTCCAGAGTGAACGTGTCATCACAGCAAAAGTCAACTCTCTCAACTCAAACAGATCTTAAAGACAGAAGCAAATTACACCTTACTCTGTTTCCTCCTTCATCTCTCATCCTTTTAAGAAACATAAAAACTGTTAACCCTCTTCTAATGCTCGCGATAATACAGCAGTGTGTTAGGACCTCACCCATCCTGAGACTCCCCCCGCCCCCATGACACTCAGTGCTAGTACCTCTGTTAGAGCACTAACCACATCTTATGCAAATCATCTGTGTGCATCTGAGTCTCCCACTAGACTGTCAGTGTTAGAATCCTCTTTCTCCCCTAAGAATTGGAGGGGACAAAAGAAGGATACAGACAGACTAAAGGTGCTGCACTGGGTCTCTTCCACGTTTAGCCCAGTGCTTTCAGTTGACTGCAGGTACTAGAAACCCACTCTTGCTAGTTTAAGTGAAAAAGGAAATCGATTGGAAGGATAGAGTAGTTCTTGGAATCCAAGGACCTGGGTAGCCCAGGACAGCCCTGGGGATCTCACTCAGTAACAGGGACTTTATCAACGTTCTCTCCACTGCTCTCCACGGCTCCACACAGCTTCCAACTCCCCGACTCTGCAGCTGCCAGTTGGCCTTTCCAGGAGAGAGAATCCAATGGCCTGGCTTGTATTAGGTATCTCCCCCTGACCCCAACACCAATGACCAGGAGAAGCACTAGAGAGTAGAAACACACGTTGATAAAGTCCCTGTTACTGAGTGAGATCCCCAGGGCCGTCCTGGGTTACCCAGGTCCTTGGATTCCAAAATAATCTCACAGAAGCTCATATCAGATGGCATCTGGTCTGACCTCCAGGAAGAGCATCTATTGCTTCACAGCTCTGCAGACTCTCTCAACATGACTCTGCCTAATAAATGCCAGCTAAGCATATCCCTGGAGCCTGCCTTCCATGTCCCAACTCACCACAAACTTCTGCAGAAATACCTGGATACACATCTCTTTTTAGAGACCAGAATATGCCCAGAAGTTTGGGTCACCTTATTGGAACTTAGCTGGCTCTTCTGTGGCCCCCAACAACTTTCCTCCTCACTGTTTCTCATATCCAGGACACCTCACTCCTCTCATGGGCTGTGTCAGTCTCTGCTCTGGCTGATGGCTCAGCCAAGCCCAACTGTTAGCTGGGAACTGACAATGAGTTTCTCCATATCTGTTCCATAGGAAGTGTTGGCTGAATCAAGCTGAAATGGATTACAAAAGTTAGATGTGTCTCCTCTGTTCACCCTTTTCTGGAGTGGGAAACTGGAAGTGAACTGGAGTCCACAGGGAAGAGTGTGTGCAGCATCAATATTGAAAAGAGATCACCCCCACGTCCTGACCATTCATTCCCATTTGTGCATTCACTCATTCATTCAACAAACATTTCCAGTTACCTATGATGTCAATGTTTTTCTAGGTCTGGTGATATTAAAATGAAACAGATCTTATCTTGCCATTAACTCAATCTAGAAGGGGATACAGATATTTAAACAGGCAACTGAAATTCAGGTGATCAAATAAAGAGTAAAATCTTATTAAAAGAGTATGGCTTGGGAAGAGACTTTGACATGCCCTAGTTGGTTTGGCACAATAGATAGACATTGGCCTGAGGGGTCCCAGGTTTAATTCCAGTCAAGGGCACATGCCAAGTTCCCTCAGTGGGGAACATGCAGGAGGCAGCTGATCAATGATTCTTCCTCATCATTGATGTTTCTCTCTCTCTTTCTCTCCCTTCGTCTCTGAAATCTATACACATATATTTTAAAAAGAGGCCATGGCATGAATCCTGCCTCCATCACTTCCTGGCTGCATGATCTTAGACCAGTCATTTGATTTTCCCAAGTCTTCGTTTCCTATGACAAAGGAAGGCAAAGTGATGTCAGTGTTGCAGTGCTGCTGTGTTAGATATAACACCTAAAATATCTAACATATCATAGATTGCCAGCAAATGGTAACTATTAATATCATTACATAACCTAGGATATTTTTTACATACATATGTTTTTTCCATAATTTCCAGGACCTATAATATTGCCTAGCACAGTGGTCAGCAAACTCATTAGTCAACAGAGCCAAATATCAACAGTACAATGATTGAAATTTCTTTTGAGAGGCAATTTTTTAATATATTTTATTGATTTTTCACAGAGAGGAAGGGAAAGGGATAGAAAGTCAGAAACATCGATGAGAGAGAGACATCGATCAGCCGACTCCTGCACACCCCACACTGGAGATGTGCCCGTAGGCAAGGTACACGCCCCAGACCAGAATCGAACCCGGGACCTTTCAGTCCGCAGGCCAACGCTCTATCCACTGAGCCAAACGGGTCTCGGCGAGAGCCAAATTTTTTAAACTTAAACTTCTTCTAATGCCACTTCTTCAAAATAGACTCACCCAGGCCGTGGTATTTTGTGGAAGAGCCACATTCAAGGGGCCAAAGAGCCGCATGTGGCTCATGAGCCACCATTTGCCGACCACAGGCCTACCACATAAGTCCTCAATAAATATTTTTGAGTGAATCAGTCAATGAGTCAATGAACCACCATTTCTTGTGCACTTACCTCATCCTAGGCATCCATGTGTGTATCTGTAAAACAACTTAGAGAAATACAGCAATAGGAGTTAAGACCTTTGTCTTTGGTATTAGGAATATTGGGTTCTAGCTTACTATGAACTGGGGCTCTGTCTGAGGTGGGTCTCTAGAGGCAGAACCCAAGGAAGGGTTTCTGCAAATGATGACGCTGTTCTCCAGAGAAACTTGTAAGAAAGGAAGGAGATGCAATAACGCAGTGTAAGAAGCTAGATGAAGGCCTGGCGGTTTCTGGAGCCTCAGTTTGTCTTCTACAGAGAGCTCTGGAGCGTGCATTTCACAGTCAGTGCTGTCCTAAAGAAAGGGAGCTGGCTTTTGTACCCCCACATCAATCAGCTATTGGCTGGGGGTGGCCTGAAGGAACACTTCACAATTTCTGAAGTAACCCTAGGCATGGTGGTTCCCGCTGACTCCAAGGCCATTCCTAGATGCTAGAAAGGAGCTGGGTGCTCTGGGGTTCTGCGTGAGGAGCCATGAGCAGATGCTATAGACTTCCAAGTACTCTAATTAAAACAACAGCCCCTGCAACTGATGGCACATGAGGGAACTAAGAGGTCAGAGTTTAAGGGACGCATCGGAGGTTACCCAGCTCTACATAAGGAGTAAATTCTAACAATATCAAGTGTTCATAACAATATCGACCGTTACTGAGCAGTCAGGTTCCTGTGTGCTGGTCAGGGGAAGAAATGCTGTGCATGCACCATCTCCTTTACTGCCCCATCACAAACATAAGGATAAGTCATCACATTATCCCCGTTAAAACGAGAAAACAGTGCTCAGAGGGGTTACACAACTTGCCCAAATCACACTGCTAGCAGAAGCATGGCCAGGATTTGAAATGAGACATGTCAGTTTCCAAAGCCAAACGATATTAACCACAACTCTAGGGAAATACTACTAACTATTAATGTAGTTTTTATGTGCTCCACAATTTTCCTGCCCTCTTATCCCATTTCCTGCCCTGTATTCGAACAGGGAGCAGTCTCTGACCCTTCGTCACAGGACATTTGTAGTGAAGTGGAAATCAGAGAAGAGGGTGTCCTTTTGGGATTTCTCCCCTCCCCACTTCACCAAAGTCTAAGTTTTAGGGAAGAGGGATCTAAGAACACAGAATGCAATGGCTTGAAGAAATGGGAAGATTTATTCTAGTAAAATTAAGGTCTGCTGGATTGTGGAAGAAGTGGGTAGGGAGAGGAACAGAGAGAGGGCGAGAGAGAGGGTGCGGGGTACAGGGAAGCATCCTTTGGATCCCTGAGCAGCAGGGAAGAACCCACTTCTCAGCAGCACAGAGAAGGAAAGCTATGTAGTGTTTCCCAGTAGATGAACCACAGGACATCTCACTAAGCCTCTCACCCTGCAAGCATTACAAAGAGTCACACAGAGGAAGCAGGCGAAAAGAAGCCATGCAGACAGTGACAGGAAATGCACCCAGAGATCTATAGACAGATCACCGAGATTCAAACACGGCCATTCTCTAATGCAAAGACATGGATGTGGTGACCCTAGGACAGACCAAGCTAACTTTCTGCAGGTCAGAGGGACAGAGAACATGCGTGGTCAGATAATGAAGCTGAGCTGGAAAATAAAAGGAACGTTTATTGCACACCTTTCTGAAGTTTCAAATGTTTACCTATCACCAGTGGGAAGAAATAGGCCTTAGGAGACAGCGAGGCATGGCCTGTGTTATGGTGAGTGCTCCCCACTCACTTCCTTGCAGTGAAGTCAGCATTGCTGGTCATTGAAAGGCAAGTGCTTACCTCTCTGTTTGAGTTTCTTTGCCTACTGTCCCTATTATGAGTGTGGGAGGTATTGAATACTGAAGTCTAAGTAAGCTAAGCTAGAACCCTGATAAGAGTATTGCCACAGTGGAAAGGGGTTGAGAAAATTGTGCTCATCATCCACCCAGGGAAGTAAATTGAGGAATTTGTTAGTAACCAAGGCTCTGGGTTAGAAAATTACAAAGCAGACTTACTCATGGAAAATAGAAGTGCCAAATGTGCAACTCATGTTGATGTTGAAAATCAAATTATAGCCCAGCCATATGGCTCAGAGGTTGAGCGTCGACCTACAAACCAGGAGATCATGGTTCGATTCCCAGTCAGGGTACATGCCTAATTGCAGCCTCCATCCCCAGTGTGGGGCATGCAAGAGGCAGCTGATCACTGATTCTCTCTCATCATTGATGATTTTCTTTTCCTCTCCCTCTCCCTTCCTCTCTCTGAAATGAATATAATAATAACTAAAGCCCCAGTGCATGACATTTGTGCACTGGGGGTAGTCCCTCAGCCCAGCCTGTGCCCTCTCCCAGTCTTAGACCCTTTGGGGGATGTCCGCCTGCTGGCTTAGGCCTGCTCCCCAGTCCTTAGTGCGGCCATGGGAGTGGAGATGGGAGAGCCCCCCACCCCCCGCAACACCATTATGCTCTCCAGCCATGAGCCTGGCTTCTGGCTGAGCAGCGCTTCCCCTGTGGGAGCCCAAGGGGGCAGCTTCTGCATTGAGCATCTGTCCCCTGGTTGTCTGTGTGCATCATAGCGATTGGTCGTTCTGCCATTTGGTGGATTTGCATATTAGCCTTTTATTATATAGATAACGATAATAATATGTGTGTGAAATCAGATTATACTCTTGATAAGCGGTAGATTTCTAAAGTGATAAAATCACATTAAAATTTGTTTTAGAGTGATAAAAAAAACCCAGGGCTCTCTGAAGACATAAATATAAAACCACTCTGTAATACCATTGCCATAGCTTTAAGTTCCATGGGACTACCTGATATAAACAGTACCCACCAGGATTTAGCTATAATTAAAGAAATATAAAATGTAGCAAGAATCATCAACTATGAGGAAGAGTCAGCAGACAACACACACAATAAAGTTAACTACTTCAAGAACTTTAAGTAGCAGAATGGCAATCTAAAAGACACTGTAAGTCCATTTAAAATTTTTATTAAGAAAAAAGAAAAAAATAGCAATAATTCTAAAAGAACAAGTTAATATAAAAATGATAACAAGCAGACTTGAAAAAGAATTAAACAGAATGTCTGCCAATAAACTATGTGGGCACAGAAAATAAAACCTCAATAAACATGTTAGCAGATTAAACCCTGCTAAAAAGAGAATTATTGAAGTATAAATTAAAACTGAGGATATTACCCAAAATAAAGCTCACAGAGAAGAGGATATGGGCCAGATGAATAAATGATATGGAGGACAGAATATGCAGAGAGTTCTAGAAGGAAAGAATAGAGATGATGGGAAACAGGCAATATTCAATGAGAATTTTCAGAATTTAGGAAGCATAGTGAATTCTGAACATAAACATATGTCTACATATAAATCCAACTGGTTAAAACTGAAAAAGAACAAAGAAAATATAAAAAAAATTATCTACAAAGAAAAAACAGATTGATAGCCACAACAGAAATCCAGAACAATGGAATAGTCCCTTCAAACTCCTGAAGAGAACCCTGCCAATCTATAGTTCTATACTTAATGCAAATAAAAACAGTGGGAGACATCTCCAGACAGAAAAGATGGAGGGAGTTTAATGCTCCAGGAATGTGTTTCAGTAAAAGTATAGTGAACATGGAATGAAAAAATAGGATGCCAGAGCATTAGTAAGCAAACAAACTGATGACATCTGGGAGTAACTAAGAAAGCATCTCTCTTTAAAAAATAGTAATTAATATTGGGGGAGAGGGTAAAAGCTAGGTGGAAATCGAATAATCGGGTAACAAAATGAATCAAACGAAAGGAGGGTGATGAGAATTAAAGCTTCCCAAGGCCTCTGTGTTACTCTGGAACAGAATAGAAATGGTGATCAACTGCAGAATCTGGGAAGCATATTAAATCTTAAAGGAAATGGCTAAGAAGATAGAAATAAAAGCATAACTTCTGAAACAACAGAAAGGAAAGAATGCCTGATTAAGCATGAAAATAGGACATATAAACTATAAAACATTCTATCTAATAAACAGGGAATATGCTAATTGACTATCATATCCTCACAAAGATAATGGCACCCACAGCCACAAGATGGTGGCATCCAGTTGCCTCAGCCCTACGGGGGAGTGGAGGGGTGGCAGGCACTGCGTGCCTCATCCAGCCAGAGTCACCCAGTCTCTTCAGCCCCCTCAGCCCACCTCATCCAGTCTCAATCCCCCAGCCTCATCCAGTCTCAGTCCCCCAGTTCTTCAGCCCTGCAGGGGAGGGCAGTTGGAAGTGATCCAGCCAGCAGGGGAAGGCAATTGGGGACAGTCATGTTGGCAGGGGAGCAGTTAGGCATCAATCAGGCCAGAAGGAGAGTGGTTAGGGGGCTTCAGGCTGGCAGGCAGAGTGGTTAGGGGCAATCAGGCAGGCAGGTAGGTGAGTGGTTAGAAGCCAGCAGTCCCGGATTGTGAGAGGAATGTCTGACTGCCAGTTTAGACCTGATTACTAGCAGTCAGACATCCCCCAAGGAGTCCCAGATTGGAGAGAGTGCAGGGACACCCCCTCCCCAGGCTTCTAGTGTATAATATAAAATAAACTCACTAATATTATCAACTGTGATTGAAAAATTAAAAATATCTCAAAATAAGATGGTCGAAATAAATCCAAATGTACAATCCCAATCAGTATAAATGGATTATTATTACCAATGAACACACAGGGATTTTTGGACTGGGTAAAAAAAATGTATCTATATGCTATTTATTAGAGATTTACTTAAAAGGCAATTTTTGAAAGTAATGGGATCAAAGAAGATATCCCAGGTAAATGCTAGCTCTGCGGCATCTGTATGCACACAGAGCTGGAGCAGGTGGGGGTGGAGTGCCTGGACACCGGGTGCTGGGTGGACAGTCGTGGTGTTCACTGTCTGGCTGTCACAGCTCATGAAGAGCAATTTCACAATGAAAGTGATCTGAATGCAAGGCGTGCCTTCAATCAGCACTTCCCAGCAGAGGCCCCAGCCAGCAGCTTGGCTCGGCTGCCTACAGAGAGCTTGAGGGCAGTTAGCGGGGCCGGGGACAGAACATAAATGTATATCACACATTCCCACAAATCCACAGAGATAAGTTCCCACTCCAAATCCACAGATTCACACAAAAGCACCTAGACCTATAGAGATATGTACGTGCAGAGAAGGGGCTCTGCGGTCAGAATCACTCCCATCTGCTTGTCCCTTGGGCTCCTGGTGGGCGGGATGCACAGGCCTGCGGTGGGGGCTCCTGGCGGCCAGACTGTGAGGAATGACCATTTTGCTTCCTGATACCTGTGTATGAAATCTGACCCTAGATTGGGATCACAAGTTCAGGAAGCTTTATGTGTCCAATGAGTTTTCGCTGATCTTAAGGGCTCTTCGGTCCTATCTCAGCCTACATACTGGACATGGGGAATGAACCTTAGTGATTCAGAAACACTGAAATGCTACTTCTCCTATCCCACCTCCTTGTTTTATTTAGAAAAAGGCAAGAAAAGGAAAAGCAGGCATTTGGGAAAAGGCTTCAGTGATGGCTGTGTTTCTCTCCTCAGCTCATAGGGCAGTTATGCCAAACTTGGTGAGTGATGGCCCAGATGACAGAGCAGAGGGCCTCATGGGTGCCTCTCTAGGCTAGAGAGCTGCCCACAAGGTTCTGTCTAAACTGATTAAAGCACGCAGCATAGTAGATGGCTACAAAACCAGGAGGTGCCGAGCAACTCACACATTATAAAAGAATTGAATTAGCAGTGATATTTTTAGGCCTGTGGCTTTTTTCCTGGCTGAGGAAATAAAGAAAACTTTGATCTATTCCACTTGGAGCCTGAGGAAGACACCTGGCCAGAATATTGCCTCTAATCTTATAGGTTATTTTCAGATGTTGCTGTGGCTTCTTGAGGTGGGGGCTGTGTGCATTCTGAATGGATGTACCCTGCTTCTGGTACAGCAACCCTGGGAGACAGATCAGCAGGTCAGAAGGGGCCCCTGAGACCTGTGGGAGGCAGCGCTGCCCCCTAGGTAGGGCATTTACTCGCTGTTCCTCAATATGCACATGCCATGCCTAGTGGAAGCGAAATATGAAAGAGGTGGGGAAATGACAGGACAACAAATATCCTAATATATAAAAACCCTGGGTCTATCACATCCAGAACCACTGGAGGCTCAACTAACCAGAAGTCACTCTTGAAATCAGGGCTGGATTGCCTTAGCAACCTAGCACTGACTATGAATCAGGCCTGGACACAGGCCTGAAGAGAAAAGCAGGGTCTGATCCATAGTCTCTGTGGCACCTGTTGATCAGCACTTGCTTGTCTCTTTCTTTCCAGGCCTGGCTAGCAAATGCTCCTCCATTTCTCTCCAGGCTTCTACCAGGGCTGCTGATCAGCCCCACCTTTCTGATCAGGCCCTGTTGATAGGCCCAGAGATGCTGACTGGCATAGAAACCAACCAATCAGAACCAAATCTGGGTGAAGTGTGAGGAACTAATGACTGCCTAGGAGGCAGAGCTTTTGATGCTGCCTGACAGAACTTGACTAATCAAATCCAAATTGGCTGGCAGAGGAGAGTAGTTGGGGGTAAAATCAGGCCAGCAGGAGGAGACAGTTAGGGGTGATCAGGCAGGAAGAGACAGGGCAATTAGGAGCAATCAGGCCTGAAGGGGAAGGCAGTTGGGGGAAACCAAGCCAGCAGGGGAGGATAGCTGGGGTGAGATCAGGCCAGCAGGGGAGGGCAATTAGGAGCAAGATCGGCTAGCAGGGGATGGCAGTTGGGGGCGATTGGGCTGGCAGGGGAGCAGTTAGGTGTTAATCAGGCTGCCAGGGGAGTGGTTAAGGGGTGATCAGGCTGGCAGGCAGGCAAGCTGTTAGGAGCCAATAGTCCCGGATTGTGAGAGAGATGTCTGACATCCACCGAGGGGTCCCAGATTGGAGAGGGTGCAGGCTGGGCTGAAGGACACTACCCAAAGTGCACAAATTTCATGCACTGGGCCTCTAGTAGAATTATAAAAGACAAAACAAGCAAAAGTTTTTCTGTTCTTAAATAAAAAATTATTTGTTTTTCAGGAAAAAAATTAATGAAAGGAGACCTGCCACTAATACACACTAAAAATGTGAAGAGAAGAAATTATGCAGCAAGCACTCAAGCAGGAAAATAATTATCTGAAAACACAAAAGAAAAACACTATATATATATATATTTTTAAAGATTGGGTAGCCCAGAGCTGCCCTTCGGTAATTAGTGTCAGATAGACTTGGTGGTGCTTGTCTGACTTTGAGAAAGGAAGACTGTCCCTTGCTAGATGCATACCCTGATGGTGTTGAGGAAGGCCTATTAGGGAGCCCGTCAGAGGGTATGTGTTGCAAATCTCTTCAAGTGAAAAGACCCTGACATGTAGAATTGTGAACCCTGCCCTGAGGGTCAGGGCTTTTTCCTAAGAGTTGTAAGCAAAGAGCTGTTGTGATTTGATGGATGTTAAAATACACACATGCATCATCAGAGTACATGAATGAGGAGGTTTTGCATGCACTGAGCAAGAAGTGATGCAGGCCTAGACCGGTACGTGATGGTGAGATTTGAGATCATTCTAGAGTGATGTTGAAGAGAACTTGCTGAGAAAGTGAGGGTTCAAAGAATTCCAGATTTCCATTGGAAACCAAGAAGATGGTTGTGATTTATCGAAATGAGAAACAATGGTAAGGCAACAATTTGGGAATGAAGATCAATGAACTGACTTTGAACCTGTTACATTTGAAGGACTAAGACTTCCAAGGAAGCACTTGGCTATGCATGTCTGCACTCATGTTCTCAGCCCCATACTTCTCTGTATCCACTACACCATTCTCTCAAATCTTTCCATTGACCCCCTGGAACTCCTATATTGTGATCAGTGAATCCCCACCCTGTTCCTCCCTTGGTCTTCCTCATTCCAGTAAATGGCGTGTCCACACTGAATTCTTGACCCCCATGCCGCTCACACCTGCTTTCTCCACAAGCACCTCCGACCTGCCAGCTGCTGAAGTCCAAATCTTGAAGTTATCATCGACTTCTCTTTTTGTCAACATCCTACATCCTACACTCCAGGAAATCCAGTAGCTTTCCATAGGACTCAAAATATAAATCAGAGGTCTTACAATATCCCATAAAGTCCTACCACATCTGGACCCTCTGATAGTATCTCTTGCTCTTCTCTTTTTCACTTAATTTTACTTAATTTGTTGCAACCACATTGGCTGCCTTGCTGAACACATCACCCCAGGGCCTTTGCACTGGCGTTTCCTCTGTCTGTAGCACTCTTGCCCCTTTCCCCACTTACCCACGTGGTCCCCTCATTTCCTTCTCGTCCTTCAAATATCCCCTCATCGGTGAGGCATGCCTTGATCTGATGATAAAGCAACATTTTTTCCCTTCTTATCACCCTTGGCATACTCTCTATATTTATTTGTTTACTTATTTATTGTTTTTCTCCACTAGAGTACAAGTCCCATTAGACCATTATCTTTGTTTTGTTTACTGCTGTACCTCCACAGTGCTCAGCCCATGGGAGATGCCCAATCAATATTGTTGCTATATGTTGTTGCTAGTGACTAGGAATCAAGTAATCTGAAATTTGGTCTCAATTATAACCTCAAGTAACTTCCCTGAGATTAGTATTTCTTAGCTGGGAGGTGGGGAGAGTAGTATCTGTCCTGCCTAGGTCATGAGGCTGCTGTGAAGATGGCTTAGACATTAGAAAGATCTAGACATTTTTATAGGCTATAGTCCCATGGCCAAAAATGCAGAGCAGAATGCATGGAACTTAACAAAGAAAAGTGGTAATTTCCTATGCAATCACTATGGGGAAGAAAAAAGAGTGAGGAGCCTAAAGAAACTAGTGTGTTCTCACAAGGGATTCTACGACAAGTTCTGGTCTTAAAATGATTGGTCCATAGAAGATGGAAGGGCAAGAACAAAACTAACGGTGAAGACAAAAGAGTGGTGAGCAGGGACAAGAGTGGTCTTATGGAGGTTGTGAAAAAAAAAAAAGAAGAAGAGCTAAGGCTCAAAAAAAAAGCTAAGGATGGGCAAAATTGAACCCAGGAGTCAGCACCTCCCCTCTCCCTACCATTCTGTTTGTACAAGGAGACTCTACTGTAGGTCACGGTCTGTTTGACCTATCTCCTCCATTTTGCTGTGAATTCTATCCTTCATGACTCACTTAAAATGTTAATAGTTCTAAAATATATGAAAAGGGGATTCCCACACAACTACCAAGGAGAAGTAATTGACTCCATGAAGGGCAGAAACTGAGCTTCATTCATCTTTGTGAGCTGGGACAAAAAGCAGCCCTCAATTTTAAGGGGAGAAAATCCAGAGATTAGAAAGACTCTAGTCTCTATTTCCAAAAGAGACAAATTCCACGATGCCAAAGAGAGTTAAATGCAAACCCTAAATGAATCCTTACAGTTTGCTTTATGAGGGCGTGGAAAATAAAGACATGTATGAAGCTGACTTGGTTTCCAGTTCTGAGGGGGTTCATCCAAGGGCTGCCACACAGAATTTGTGAATCTCAAATCTTTTAAAACTATATAATGTATTAAAAGTGTTTTGAATTGTGGTAAAATATATATCAGAACATTTACAATTTTAACCATTTAAGTGTGTGTCTTAGTGGCATTAAGTATACTTATATTGCTATGCAATCAACATTACCATCTGCCACCTCTAGAATTTTTCACCTTCTCATATGGAAACCCAATAAGCAGTAACTCCCCCAACCCCTGGTGACCTCTGTTCCTCTCGCTGGGAACGTATGACTACTCCAGGAACCTTGTGTTGGAGGGAACTTTCAGTATTTCTCTGTTTGTGTCTTGCTTATTTCGCTAATGTTCTCAAGGTTCATCCATGTTGTAGCCTGCGCCAGGATTCCCTTCCTTATTAAGGCTGAATAATAGTGTACTTGAGTTTTAACAAAGGCCACTTTTCTCCCAATACCTGTGGGTAAATGACAGGATTGTGGATGAGGGAGGGAACACTGAAGCATCACTGAGTCCCTGTCACCTGAGGAGGAGCTGTTCAGGGAAGTCCCACACTCGCCTCGCCAGACTGCCCGGGACAGCATTTCTAACAATGACTTCACTGAGGACACGGGAGGGCTGCCAAGCTGTGTGAATGACACAAAAATGGGCATAACAGCTCTTCTATTGAATGATAAATATGGAATCAAAACCTCTAGTCTACTAGGAAGATATATGGAAACTGAGGAGATGAGATTTAAGAGCGTAAGTGTCGTGTGCTAAAATTAGGTTAAAGTGCATGCATGCATGTGTAGCGTCTTTCTCCCCCAACCCCACCCCCGGCAGAAGATGAGGATGGAATAAAACAGCTCTAAGAGCAACATGGCCACGAGTTATGGGTTTTAATTGACCACAAGCTCAGTCTGAGTCAACAGTGGGATGTGGTTGCCAAAAAAAGCAACTAATGGGCTCAGCACTAATAGAAGCAGTGCCCGCACGAGGCAGGAAGTGGCCGCCTGGCTGGGCAGCCATGCCTGGAACGCTGAGCTCAGCTCTGTGCCCAGTGGGTGAGGGAGTCCAAAGTCCAGGGCGTTGGGCAGAGGACAAACAGTCTGAGAAACAGTCATGTGAGGAGCAGGAAACAAATCAGAGGATTTGGCAGATAGGAGAGAAGACTTCTCGGGGGCCCAGGAGGTCACTTTAAAATCTGGAAGGCTTGCTTTCCTGTGGTGTCCACAAAGGGTACGGCCAGTCATGGCTGGAAGTTTAGGGAAGGGTACCTTCTACTTAGAAAAAGAAAGCACCCATCAAATGAGAGGGGCACTTGCTAGAGTGACCTCCTCACCATTGGAGACAGTTAATTGAGTTGTTTCAGAATAGTGGTTCTTAGGGGCATAGAGACATTGTCAGTGGCCACCACAGCAAGGCATCAGGCTGCTAGCCTCTAGGGGGCAGGACCAGGGATGCTTCTAAAGTTCCTACAATGAAGCCATAGAGTGGCACCCGGGACAAAGCTCTGTCCTGCCCCAATGTTCATCTCGCTGAGTCTGAGGACCCTGCTTTAGAAGAAATGACCACCAGGTTTTAGCGCAGAGGCCAAGCCCCCACTGAATCAGCCCGCAGCGTGTGTCTTTCTACGTCACTTGACACATTTAAGAACCCTTAGATTCCATGTACAAACCTGGAGTTCTAGCCTTCCTGTCTCAAAGCCCTGCGTTCCACAAGCGGGCCACTCACTGCCTGCGTGGCAGCAGCGCGTGCAGTGAGCAGCTGGTGCAGGTTTTGGATACACCAGAACTCTCACAGTCCCCGCTCACTCCCTGCGTGGCCCCACAGGCTTGTGAGTTTGTGACTCCTCAGTCAGGGGTTCGCAACTGTCTTTGCATTCAGAGGACCTGGGGAGCTTCAAGCAAGCCCCTGCCAATAGCCCGGAGTCTCTGGGCGGGACTCAGGCTCCAGAAGGTTCTAAGAACTGCAGCCTCCTACTGGAACGGCAGCCATCGGAGGAGGTTCTGAGGCAAAGAAACTCATGGCCAGTAGACAGAACTTTTGTTTGTTTTTGGTTTTATGATTTTTAATGAAACATTTTAGCAAACTGTTTCCTAAACTGGAATTTAATTTAGTATAAAAATACAATCACCTCATTTTCTTTATCTTTCAGTTTTCTTTTTTCTTTTTTTTATTATTGTTGACAGTATTACAGATGACTTCCGTTCTCCCTTTTACCCCCCTTCACCCAGCCTCTATCTATCCCCTTAGGTTAGTAGATAGAACTTTTAAAAATATTTTATTGATTGATTTGAGGGAGAGAGAGAGAGAGGAAGAGAAACATAACTCGCTGACCCACTTACTGATGCAGTCACTGGCTGATTCTTGTTTCTTCTCTGACCAGGGATTGAACCCGCAACCTTGACATATAGGGATGACACTAACCAACTGAGCTGTTCTCTCAGCACTGGAACATCTAATCGTCAAAGAATTTGAACAAACAACTGGGCTGCTTCAGAAGTGATTTCCATATTTTGGGAGGCAACAGATCAAGAGCATTTTCCAGAAGAAATCCCTACTTTGAAATGCGTGAAGGGGGTGATGAAAATCTCCGGAGTGTCTCCGAGCACACAGGCCCAGGTTCCGTCCTGGGCAATTAGACACTGGACAAGTTGGGTGAGGCTGCCCGGTGCCAAGAGAAAGCTTTACAGGTGGTGTGGCCTGCTGCAGAGGATCCAGGACCTCAGCCGTGGCAACGCTCAGGCTCTTAAGACACCGGTGCGTACCTCTGCCTCACACTGAGCTAGAAGCACAAGTGGCATGGCACAGGGAAGGCGGGGGCAGGGAAGGTGTGAGAGGGTAGGGGGCCGTTTAGCACACAAGGATAAGTTTGGATTGAAAGTGCAAGATTCTCTGAGTCAGTCTAACGCAGAGGCCTAAAGCCATGGTTGGCAAACTGCAACTCGCAAGCCACGTGCGGCTCTTTGGCCCCTTGAGTGCAGCTCTTCCACAAAATACCACAGCCTGGGAGAGTCTATTTTGAATAAGTTGTGTTAGAAGTTTAAATTTAAAATATTTGGCTCTCAAAAGAAATTTCAATCGTTGATATTTGGCTCTGTTGACGAATGAGTTTGCCGACCACTGGCCTAAAGGATTTAAGGAAAGAACTATTTTCTAGGTTCTAGCACTTTTTCTGACACACTTGACATGTGAGGTTTGCTTAAATAACCTCTCGGAAAGCAGCTGAGATGCTTGTGTGAGAGTTCTTAGCTTTGCAGCAGACCCTGGTGCTGCCTGCTGTGAGCTAAACAGAATTACATTCAGTGGGCACCAGACAATGTAAGAAGGTTTTGAAACATGCTTACTTAATAAAGAATGGTTGGTTGATGCCAATGAATTATTAGAAACTATTATAGGTATTAAAATGTATTGGCATGTGAAAATATCCACAATGTAGAACTCTGTGAGAACATTAGGTTATAGAACAGGATTGCAAGGTCTGATTCAATTTACTTTTATACTAGCATATATTTACATTAATACTTACATACAAAATCTGGGGGAAACCTGAACCTCACATCTTATAAAAAATTAACTTAAGAAGGAGTGTGAATTAAATATAGAATGTAAAACCATAACACTTCAGAAAAAAGCGTAAGAGAAAACCTTTAGGATCTTGGACTTCAGGCCTGGTGCTGGGGTCATGGGCCGTGTGCCAGGATGTAGAAGGAAACACCAAGGAGTGTGACTTGGTCAAATGAAAACATCTGTTTTGCAAACGAACTGTTAAAGAATAAAAAGGCCAGCTGCAGACTGGGGGAAGATATTTGCAAACCACGTGTCCAACAAAGGACTAGCATCTAGAAGATATAAGAACTCTCAAGACTCAACAGTAAAACAAAATTTATAAAAAGACATGATGAGACTGTCCCCCAGAAGAATATGGAGATGGAAAGCAAGCACATTAAAAGATGGTCGACATTTATTAGCTATCAGGGAAACACTTTACAACCACAGAAGGTATCAGAATGGCTAAAATAAACAACAGTGCCAACACCAAATGCTGGGGAGCACACAGAGAAACTGGGTCCCTTGTACACTGGAACATGATAGAGCTACTTTGGAAAATGGTTTGGCAATTTCTTATAAACTATGATTTGATCCAGTGATTTAGCTCTTGGCCATTGACCCCAGAGAAATGAAACTTATGTCCACATAAAAACCTGCATGGAATCTTCATAGCAAATATGTTTGTAATAGGCAAAAATGTCCTTCAATGGGAGAGTGACTAAAGAAACTGTGGTACATACATACTACAAAATACCACTTAGAAATAAAAAGGCATGAATGATACAGCAACAATATGGGTGGATCTCTAGGGAATTGTGCTGAGTAACAAAGTCAATCTCAAAAGATTACCTACTGTCTGATTCCATTTGTATAACATTTGAGAAAAGATACAGTTTTAGAAGTGAGGGGCTGCAGAAGTGGGGGTACACTTTTGAAAGGGCAACATGAAGGATCCTGTAGTGATGGGTTTATTCTACATGTTGACTGTGCTGGTGGATACACAAACATGAGATAATGCTGTGCAACACCAAACACACACACACACACACACACACACACACACACCAGTAAAACTGGGCAAATAGGAACCAAGTCAGTGGTTTGTATCAATATCGACACATCATTGTGAGGTTGTGTTATAGTTTTGTGAGAGGCTACCATTGGGGGAACTGGGTATTTGGATTTCTCATTAGTTCTAACACCTGCATGTGAATCCACAATTATCTCAAAATTAAAAGTTTAATTTAAAAAAGAGAAATATGCATTGGCATGTAAAGATGTCCACAACATAGAATTTCATAGGAAAATAAGGTTACAAAATAAATACAGATATAATTTATGTTGATCCTTTTGTGTATTTATATTAATAGATATAACATTTGGAATATATGTGAAGTGACACATCAATTAAAAGAGAACACAAAGCTGATGTGTCATTCAGAAAAGCACTGAGATGTCTGGAGAAAGAGGAGATGGGTGCAGCCAGTGGCAGCAGCAAGGCCGCCAGGTCTCTCCTGCTGGGAGCCACCGCTGCTGCCCATCAGCATCACAGGTAATGGACTCTGGGTGTCCCCACTCCCCCTGCTACCACTTGCTTCCAGAACTTCAATGTGGCTGCAACCATTACCACAAGGGAGAGCAAATGGGCGGGGGGAGAGCAAAAGGGGGTAAGGGAGAGAGAGTGCTCCTTCCTGTGTCCTTTGCTCCTGACTCAGCACCTGGGCCAGGGGCACAGGCACATGCTCTCATTTTAAGGACCTAGAGCAAGGACACAAATGGAGGCCCACATACTCTGTGCTTAAACATCGGACAGCTATCAACCAGATCTACAAACTATTAAAGAAAATAGATTCTATTATCCAATTCTGACATACGGCTTCAGAGCACCCTGGAAGGCTGAGTTCGGACTTAGAATCTGACTCTGGAGTCCTTCACTTGAAGATGACGGTATTGTTGTCAGAGAAAAGCACAGGTGGTCTTCCCTCGCTGTGAGTGGGAGTGTTGTTCTTGGGATGCTGTTGGAATAAGCATCTCTGGAGGCCCCCATGGGAGAGTGAGGTGTGGTAGGAAGCTTTATTTCTATGAAATTACACCCCTGTGTTTCTAAGTCCCATTTCCTCCTGGTCCAGTCACAGAAGACTTGTGGCTGGGGTTTCAGTAGAGCTGGAAGCAAAGCCAATGTCCAGAGTTTTCTCCCCGTGGTGGAGCCAGGTCCAGTTCAGCCTCAGGCTGGCTGCAGCCCCTTAGCCCATTGTGTGTGGGGCCCACACAAGGGGTGTGCGCTCTCAATAATAGAGTCCCAAGACCATCAGAGGAATCCAGAGACCGAACTCCTTTGTTTAGGGGATTAAGTATTCCAAATGTCAAGTCCTTGCAGTGGCCACACTCATTCTGGCCAATGACTTGTTCCCAGGTGTGATTGACAGCAAGCACCTTCCCTACTATCCCGCTTTACTGGGCATGCATCTATCTTCCCTTTGTTCCTTGCCTACCATTAGTAACTAAGTGAATCACAATGGTGTCATTATGGGGCAGCCAGCTCTGGTCTATAGCTCACCCCCCTTCTCTTTGCACCCCTGGTTCACCTACCCTCAAGATGCCTCATACACAAGCATGGAAACATTCAAGCTCCACCCCCTACCAGAAAGCTCCATTTCTAACCACCCTTTGGGCCTCAGGGTGTGCATGCTGGTGGCGAGATCACATGTTGGCCTTGCTCACTCTCAGGAGAAGGCCCGGGGGGGAGCTGGGTGGGCCTGGAAATGATGTGAGGCTGTTGGACCAGGTGTTTCTGGATCCAGGAGACCTGGAATGTGATACTCCCCAGGACCCACGGGTAGGCACATATCTTTGGTCCTGTGGACTCCTCAATTTAGGAGAGGGGACACAGGTAGAGTCTAGGTTCTCCCTGGCTGCAAGGAAATGCAGGAAAGTGAGATCTAACACTTTCAGCTTTTCAGTGGAGATAGGTTTTGCCTACCACCAAGCTCACAGCATGAACACAGGTAAGGTGCTCAGAGCTGGGTAGCCTCAGAGAAAGACAATGTCCACCAGGATGCTTTAGCTCCTGGGTGCTCTGCCCAGTCAACTCAGTGGTGCACAGATGATGATGCAACTAATGGTGGTGATGGCGAGGAGGGTGATGACAGAGGCTGGTGTTTACGGTCAGGCATTCTGCCAATCTTCACGCACATTATCTGATTGGACTCTCACAACTCTAGGCTGCAGCCCTTTGTTACTGACCCTCCAACAGAGAAAAGAAACCTGAAGTACTAAGATAGCCTTGTCAGTCACTGGGCAGCAAGCAGGAAAGATAGGACTGAACTTAAGTGTGCGGGGCTGCAGGGCCCTCAGGCTTTCCCACTGCCCTGGTGTCCTCTGGAGAGTCCACCACAGAGGTAATTTTGAGCCTAAAAATCAAATTGTGTGTTAGTAAATATTGGCCTCGATTACAGAAACCTTGAATAACGCCCTCTACGGACATCTGATCCTAAATGAGGGTACCCACTAGGATGCACCAAGTGTCCCCTGAGCTGGCTCTCAGGTTGAGTTCAAGTGCTTTTGGATACCCTTCCTTCTCGCCAGTCTTTTTTAGGACCGAGGATTCCCAGTGGTCAAAGTTCTGGGACAGGACTATGAACCCTCAGGAAGAGACAGGAGAGAGCACATGTGTCCTGGTGGTAGAGAAGGTGGCTGGCTTTTGTCTCTCTGTCTGTCCTGCCAGGTGGGAGGCTGGGGTGTCGTGGTTTGGGGGACCATATGAAGAAAAGGTTTTTTCAGTTCTGCAAGTGGCTGTAAGGGAAGAGAGGACTCTGTGTGGCGGCAGTGTTTGGGGCAGATGAGATTCGGGGCTGAGTGCGGGGGAGAGGTAGATCCGGGGCTCTGGGTCCAGGAGCGAGCTTGCTCTTCTAGGAGCGTTCCTGGGCAGGGCTTCTGGATGCGTGTCAGTCACTGAGCACACTTTGGAACTACAGCTTTCCAGTCAGAACCCAGTCCTACCTAAACAAGTCTCTCAGAGGGGCTACTGGTCAGCAGAAGGTTGGCCTTGCTCAAAAGGAGAAAGGTCCAAAGCCATGTCTGGATGCCCTTTGGAAAAAAGATAGGCATGGGTCACTGAGCTAAAAGTAAGCACTGAGCTGGCGCAGTGTCACCCGGGGAAGGGATTGGGAGGAAGGCACCAAGGCCATGTCAGGTGTCACAGCACCAACTCACAGAGGACACTGTGCTTCCACCACATGGCCCATCCTGCCGATGGCACTGAGACTCCCAGCCTCGCTCCATGTCCTGTGTACCCCTTCCCCTCAGCTCCAGGCAGGGAGAGCAGGTCCCACACTCACCTCCAGCAGGCTGAAGAAGGCCATAGCAGCTTGTTCTTTTTTTAATATATATTTTATTGATTTTTACAGAGAGGAAGGGAAAGGGATAGAGAGTTGGAAACATCGATGAGAGAGAAACATCAATCAGCTGCCTCTGCATGTCTCCTGGGGATGTGCCCACAACGAAGGTGCATTTGAGGGGAATCGAACCTGAAATCCTTGAGTCTGCAGGCGGACACTCAATCCACTGAGCCAAACCGGCCAGGGCACAGCTTGTTTTTTATTTGTGAGTGCATTGCTGGTTACCTTCAATTTTGGGAAATGATACTGGTTTTTAACTTTTATTAATGATCAAGGTCACCTTAAAATATCGATTTAAAAATATTTATTTAAGGATAAAGGCGAGATCACAAAAAGACATTTTACAGAAATAATTATCTTGTTGGTATTTGGGTGTGCAGAAATTATGCAGATGCCACATAAATGATGGAAATTTTGTGGAAACTGCCCTAGAATATTCTTCTCATAGGAATCCGAACATGGGAAAAAGGGTGCAGGAAATTAAGGAGTACTATCCCCATCTTTCCCCTTCTCCTTTTCTTCTTTCATCTTATACTTGGATGAAAGGGGTGGGGCATTACATATCACCTCCTTCACTATGTTATCTGACGGGAAATGAGCTGTGGTCCTTGCATTAGACAGGGGTGGGTAGGTGGGAGGCAGAGAGGATGGGGGAGGTTGGGTGGGGATTAAAAGAGAAGCCATCGCTGATGAGGACGAAGAAGCACTTCCAAGGCCTGTAATGAAGCCATTACTGTGGGAGCAAGGAGGTGCTAGGAAGTTGTGCAAATTGCACACCTGTTACTGTGGTGGAGAGGGAGCAGAGGCTGAGGTGGAAAGGAACATTTGGGAAGGAGGAGGGACCACCGGGGGTGCGAGCACCACTGCAGGTGGGAGACTGTGCAGGGGTCTGCCTGTCCTCTGTTTACAGGCCCAGAGAACGCAGCAGCTTGCCTCGTGTGCCTGCTGCCACATCTCCATCTACAGATGGAGGTAATACAGAGGCTAAAAATGGAAACTAGAGCTGGTGTGAAGCTTTGTCCTGGCAGTTTGTCACAGAACAGTCAAGAATCGTTCACCAGTAAGTGTGATTGTCAAGGTCATCCGTGACCTCTCTTCTATTCAATCTAATAGACACTCAGCTGGCCGGGTTGCAGCTTGGCCGGCCAGGAGGCCAGTCACTTGGGGCATGAAGTTGGCCACCGCCACTTGCGATCAGCCAGCTGCAGCAATGGTTTGGCTTCCCGTGGGCTGCTGGAGGCTGTTAGTTCCAGCTTGAGTCAATAGCCTACATAAGTATTCAGCTTAAACACAGTACTGGTAAGCAATGGTTCTTGACCCTGGCTCCACACGACAATGACTCAAGGAGCTTTATAAAAATAATACCAGTCCTAGAGCTCACCTAGGACCAACTGGTGAGGCTCAGATAGCCACAGTCCTTTAAAAGCACCCAGATTGATTCCAATGTGCAGCCAGGGCTAGAACCACTGGGCGAGATCAATAGGCCATGATCAGACACACATGGGGTGCCTATTTGTTCCTTCTCTAATCTGTGATGTTCTCTTAGCACACTCTGATTTGGGGTGGGGGTTGGAAATAAGAAAGAAAGAGGCTATAATCTATTTAAACAAAAAGCACTTAGTACATTTTTAAGACTGCTTCCAGTTTTATATTTTTTAAAAAATGCTGTAACACATCAGTCACCACATGCACACACCTTTGTGCACACCCAAAATCTGTCTTTTCAGATAAATTTTTACCCATAGTAAAAAGTACAATACTTTCTAAAGTCTGTAATACACTCTATTGTCTTTTGCCAAATTGTCTTTTAGAATATTTTTTTTCCAATTGACAATTATTCAACAGTATTCTACTTTGCACTTCTTTAGTGATCTATTTTCCCACTTTTATCTTAGTCATTTGTATTTCCTCTTTTCTGAAACAGCTCTTCACATGCTTTCATTATTTTTCCACTTGGAGTTCATTTTTTCTTACTGATTTTTAATACCCTTTCTACTTGAAGGGTATTAAATGTTGTGTGTCATGTACATTCATTGCCAATATTTTTCTTCCTGTCATTTTCTTTTAATTTTTTATATGTTTTTGATTTACAAGTGTAAGCTGATTAGCCAAAATGTACCAGCTTTATCCTTTATATATCTTCCACTGCTTTTATGTTTAAAAGTTTCTTTTCATCTCAAAATGTCCTTATAGTTATCTTATGCCTAATTTTTAACATTAAATACTTTCATTCATTGGAATTCATGTTGGCAAACAAATTGCCTCAACTCTAACATCCAAATGCCAGCTTCCATCATGCACTGAACATAAGTGTGTGAGCTTTCTCTTGCACCCTATTGATCAATGTGTCTGTTTTATCTTGATCTGATACTACAGTATTTAATTACTATAACTTTATTGTTTATTTTAAGATATCACTAAAGTATATCATTCTCACTTTTCTTTTTTTTAAATTATTTTAAAAAATATATTTCATTGATTTTTTTACAGAGAGGAAGGGAGAGGGATGATAGAGAGTTAGAAACATCGATGAGAGAGACATCGATCAGCCGCCTCCTGCACGCCCCTTGCTGGGGATGTGCCCGCAACCAAGGTACATGCCCTTGACCGGAATCGAACCTGGGACCCTTCAGTCCGCAGGCTGACGCTCTATCCACTGAGCCAAACTGGTTCCAGCTCTCTTTTATTTTCAAAGGAATTTTGTTTATTCTTCCTGAAACTTATTTGAATGTTTTGGAAAAGTCTTATGAAGTTATTACAAAATTAATGCATATTAAGACAATATTGTTTGCAAATATTAGCAAACAGATCTATGGAACCAAAGAGAGTACAAAGATGAGAAAAGTATTTTAATCTGTGGGAAAGGAGAGGACTATTCAATAGTTGATTTTAAAAAATATATATATATTTTATTGATTTTCCACAGAGAGTAAGGGAGAGGGACAGAGAGCCAGAAACATCAATGAGAGAGAGACAAGGATCAGCTGCCTCCTGCATACCTCCCCACTATGAATGTGCCCGAAACCAAGATACATGCCCCTGACCGGAATCAAACCTGGGACCCTTCAGTCTGCAGGCCGATCGATGCTCTATCCACTGAGCCAAACTGGTTTCGGCAATAGTTGATTTTGGACAATTTCTTATCCAATGGAAAAGCATTAGAATGCTGCCTCAGGCTATATAACAAAGTAAGTTCCAGGAAAACTGGCAAAGTCCAGTTTGAACAGTTGATTTTCAGAGAAGGGCTCCTAAATGGCCACAAAACAGGAAAAGATTCTTACTCTCAGTGATGATCAGGGAAACGCAAATACAAGCAATTAGGCAACATTGTTTCTTGCCATATGATGGGCAAATTTTAAAATATAATTCCTTAATATGTAGAATTTATGAGATTGGGGCAATTGCAGTGAAGTCTGGGTTAATATAGTCATGTTGGAGGGAAATTGGGCGAGTTCTGTTAAAATGTGAAACACCACACCTGTGGCCTATCAATCACCAGAGAAATCCCAGGACCCACACCCAGCAAGAGCAAGTATAGTGGGGATCTATCCACCACTAATAGACAGACATGCCCTCTTTTGGTTCACAGATAACCCCAACATGACCACCTGCAAATGATCCCGGATCCCATATGCCAGGTTACTTTAACATTTTTGCTTTTAACCCCATACTGTCCTGTGATCCAGCAAAGAAGGAGTTAACGAGTTAAGGACTAGCATAGAGTGAACTCTGGTGTTCCCCTACCCCTTCAGGCTCCAGCCCGGAGCCCACAGCCCCTTCTAGCTGGCTGTGATCCCTGTGTTGGATGTTCATCAAAGTATTGTAAGAACAACAGACTGGGGACAACTTCTGGCAGAAACTGCTCACTGCCTGCCAGATGTACACTTTCTCCTTCACACCAACAGAACCTATCATCATCACTATCCCTCGGAAGAGTGCATGTCCCAGCTTCCCTTGCAGCCAGCTGTGGCTGTGTGAGAGTGTGTCCCAGCTTCCCTTGCAGCTAGGTGTGGCTGTGTGAGAGTGTGTCCCAGCTTCCCTTGCAGCCAGCTGTGGTTGTGTGAGTACATCTCCCAGCTTCCCTTGCAGCCAGCTGTGGTTGTGTGAGTACATGCTAGCCAGTGAAAGCTGAGCAGAGATTAGTGGGACTTCTGAGAAATCTTAAGAGGGTCCTCAAGCAGTCTCCCAGACTGAGGATGTGATTGTGGGAACTGCAGCACATCTTCAACAGAAGCGGGGACACATCCAAGTTCCCTGAGGGCTAGAAGCCTGGGTGCCTGAAAACTTTCTGGAGGCTTCGTGCAAACCCAGACAGCCTGTTCTGGACTTCTCTTAAATGGGAAGCCTTTTGGTATCCTATTCAAACTGCTGTATCTTTGTGTCTCTCTCAGCCAAGTTTAATCATAACGATGCAAAGCTAAATGCCTATTAACAGGGAAATGGCTAATTCAACCATGATACATAAATATATAAGAATTGGAAACAAGTGGAGATGTTTTATATATATATATATATATATATATATATATATATATATATATATGATAAAATACTTTTCAGACTGAGTTAAATATACAGGCATTACAAGATCTAGAGCAACCAAGTGCCCATCAGGAGATGATTGGATGAAGAAGATATGGCACATATGTACCATGGAATATCAGCCAAAAAGAGTGAAATCTTGCCATTTGTGACAACATCGATAGACCTGGAGGGTATTATGAAATAAAATAAGTCAGACAAAGAAAGACAAATACCATCTGATTTCACTTACATGTTGAGTCTAAAGAACAAAATAAACAAACAAAACAAATACAGACTCAAATAGAGAGAACAGAAGGAGGGAGCTTGGATGCTGAATGAAAAAGGTAAAGGGATTAAGAGGTACAAATTGGTTACAAAATATTCACGGGGGTGTAGAGTACAGCATAGGAAATATAGTCAATAATATTGTAATGACTAGGTATAGTGCTAAATGGGTACCTAGTCTTATTGGTGGGATCATTTTGTAAGTTGTAAAAGTGTCTAGCCTGAAACTAATATAATATTTAATTACAATTGTAATAGAAAAAAGAAAAAATCTATAAGCATTAACATGCTTAATGAAAAAAAAAAAACGAGTTACAGAACATCCTAACTATTTATGTGCATTGCTCCCCAGAGCAATCAAGCGTGCTGCTTTTCCCTACATTTCTATACACAAAAGTATAGAAACAAGCCTGGAAGCACGCTCCCCTGACTGTGGTAATGTTGGTAGCTTTGAGGAGCGGACAATAATTGCAGGGGGCTGGTAAAAGGGCACTTTATCTTTGGCTGCACTATGCCACTCTTTTATAAAAGGAATGATTCTTGATGACTTGGATGGTACAAATTCCCATCTACCTACCAACTCACTTTTTGTTTGTTGTTGTTAACCCTCACCTAAGAGTATTTTTCCATTGATTTTTAGAGAGAGTGAAGTGGAGGAGGGGAGACCCGCAGAGAGAAACATCAATGATTGGTTGCCCTTGACTGGAATCAAACCCAGGACCCTTCAGTCTTCGGGCTGAAGCTCTATCCACTGAGCCAAACCAGGTAAGGCCCAGCTGACCTTCTTGAACTGTGTACCTGCCCACTCCTACTGCCTACAGGGTCTGCTGGGGAGAACTGTCAGGGCTGAAGATGTGAACCTGGAGGGGCAGCCACTAAGCACTTTGTCAGAAAAGTTTAGATTCTTTCAGAGCCCCTCTGTCATAGAGACTGTGTTTCCTATGATACCACTGTGTCTAAAGGAAGGAGTAATGGTATTAATCTACAAGGACAAATCAAGTGAGAGGACACAGCAGCAAATGAAAGATTACAGTAAGAATTGGAAGCAGGATATGGCCCAGCAGTGGCCGAATGCCTGAAGTAGGAATCTTAAATGGCTCAGTACTTGGAGTGTCAGGTGCTGGGGTGAGGTTCAAGGAGGGAAGAGGTACAAGGCTGAGCAGCTGGACTCCTAGGCATTCCTTGCCATGCACACAACAAGAAAATTGTGCTTCATTCTATACACTGATTCTATAGATAAACGGATTAAGATGTGCTCCCGGCAGGGAAGCCCCAAACAGAGCCATGGGAAAGGAAGGTGTATTGGTATGAACCAAGGGGAATAAGGTTAAAATCACCATCTTACAAAGCATGGGGTAAAAGTAGGCTTACAAGTGTGGGTACACTAAACAGTTTGTTCTTGTATTATTATTTATTAATTATTATATTATTTTCCACATGAACTATAAACCAATTTTTGCCCACCACTGTGCTCATAGATTCCATTCCAGGGTCTTCTCATTCTTTTTCATGTTTAAATGAGGCCAGTTCTAAGACTGTTAGCTGCTTAGAATAGTTTGGGGACAGGGTAGAAGGCAAAGATTTGGGCAGCTGGCAGCTTTTGGGGGTTTATTGTCTCAAAATAATTTTTACGAAGTTGACAAGTCTTTAGTCCCAGAGGTGGATCATCTCTCTAAGTGACATTAGAAGCCACAGAGGGCTTTAAACAGAAGGACCCTTTTAAGGGTTGAGATGACTTTAGGAAGACCTGTTGGGACTGTATCAATCCTGTCTACTCAGGAAAGCAGAGCCACTCTAGGTATTTCAAACAGAAATAATTTAATACAGGAAATTGGTTCCAAACATGATGGAAGGGTGGGAGGAGCCAAAAGGGAAGGATGCAGTTGCTTAGCAAGTAGTACTTAGGCTGCAGATACCAAAGCGGAGATGATGATACCAGAGCCCATGACTGTTACATCACTGTGATTGCTGGAGCATCTGCTACTATTACTGCTGCCTCAGGAACCAGAGCCACATCCACCTTGCGGTAAGCCCAAAGTCACACTCCTGCTAACACTGTAGGATTCTGTCTGAGAGGCTCAGGGTCTGTTACTCCTGTGCGTTTTGTGCTACTGATACTACAGAAATGCCCACTTCAACCTCCATGCTACATGAACAAGTAATTTGAAACCTACACTTAGCCAACATGTCAGTTGCTGTTAATGCCATGTGAGCTAATTCTAGGAGAACATGGACTCTCCCAACCTTTTCCAGTGTCCTGTCAGGGCCTCCCATTGGGCACACCTAATTAAAAAGCAGCTGGCAAAACCAAAATAGCTAGCCTTGGATGCTGGGGAATGTCATTTTCAGTTCCCAGCACTTTGCAATCCAAAGGGGAGCATGGAAGAGAGGGAATAGTAATGAGAGGGGAAAAAAAGACTGGGAGTGGCTATTGGAGGAATTAGGTGAGAAAGGAAGGTGGCTTGGACTAGGATGATAGCAATGGAGGTGGTGAGAGGCAGTCAAATTCTGTATATTTTTCAAGGTAAGAATCAACAAGATTAGCTCACATATCAGACATGGAGTATGAGAGAGAGAAAGGGGGGAGGGGAAGGGAGAGAGGGAGAGGAAAAAGGAGAGGGAGAAGGAGGCTAATTCTGGATTGTTCTTGGTCTTAATGAAAGATTAAGTTCCTATGTACTTAGATGACTAAGATCATAATAAAAGCAGGTCTTAAGGAAGTAGGAAGTTCAGTTATGGACAAGTTTAGTTTGAGATGCCTATGAGACATCAGGTGGAGATGCTGGCTAGACAGTTCAGGGAAAGAGATACAAATTTGAGATGTAGTCGTATGTAAGTGGTATATAAAGCCATGGGACTTATGATGTTACTGTGGTAGATAAATAAGAGATGATGCCCAAGGACTAATCCCCATGATACTCCAAGATAAAGGTCATGGAGGCAAAAAGAAACCATGAAAGGAACTTTAGAAGAAGCAGAGGGGTGAGAATATTAGAAGAACGTGGCATCTTGAAACCCCAGTGAAAAAAAACCTTTTAAGAAGAGTGTCAATTGTGTCAAATGCTGCTTATAGGTCAAGTTCAACGAGGACCATGAATTGACTTGAGATTAGCACTGTGGACATTATTGGTAACCTTGAGAAGAATGGTTTTAGAGGAGAGGTGGGAGCATAAGTGTGATTGGAATGGACTCCAAGATGAGTGGAGAAAAGAATTTGGATGCCCTGGTGAGTAGAGAGCCAATGCCTACCCACATGCTGCTTAACTATATGTTTATTTCTATGTGTTTATCCAGTAAGCAAATACTGGACAGCCACGCTCTTGAAGAGCTGAACTTTGTATGTTGATGGGAAAGGCCCAGTGGAGAAAGTTAAAGCTGGATTCAGGAGAAAAAGGGAAAGGCTGCTGGAATCAGTCCTTAAAAAGACAAGAATCAGACCTAGTGCACAAGTGGCCTTATCTAAAATCAAATCATTACCAGGAGAGAAAATCAAGCATGTGAACATAGCTATAGGTAGGTGGAAAGGTGGTAAGTAAAAGTTTTCTTCCATTTGCTTCTATTTACCAGTGAAGTAGGAAGCAAGGTCATTAGCTGATGAGAATAGGAGAGATGTTAGAGTTCTGAGAAGAGGAGAGAAGGAACTACATCAGAGAATGGGACCACGAAGGGGCTAGGGAACTAACTGTAGGATGATTGCAAGGAAGTGTTAAGGGTCCACTTGAGATTAGAAATGATGAGTTTTGAGTGATTCTGGTCATCATGCCTGAGCATTTGCTGTGTTCAGCAGCGTAGGTGTAGGCCCTGGGCACTGGCTGAGCAGAAAATTGATTTTAAGCAAGAAATACAGCACAGTGAGAGAGTGCTAAGGGGACTGATGATATAAACAACAACAACAACAAAATGAATATCATGTTTCTCCATGGAATTTAGACCCAGTAAAGAGGGAAGAGAGGACAGGAAGGCAGTGCTCAATAAACAGAGATTCACCTTTTAAGACAAGTTGCACTAGATCCTCATGACTAAAATTGTTGTCCTCCAGGTAAATTGGGTATTTGAGGGTCTTCCCTATATATTTACGCAACAAGCAATGTTGGACTCTTGTCATGAGCTATGTTACTTCCCTAGAATCATTTAAAATATCAAGGAAATAAGCTGGAAACAAAGCCAGACCAGTCTTAAGTGATTATGGAAAATAGAGATTGATTTTATTTTATTGCCAATAAAATTTTCAAGTAGGTTGAAAGATGCCAATCTAGTTAAGTACATATCCGTATCAATCAAAATGGCTTAAATTTAAAACATAGTTTATCTATGGATATCATTTAAAAGTTTGCAGCATAACAATGGCTAATGTTTATTGAGGACGAATTGTTAGCCAGGCTCTGATGAAGCGCATTGCATTTGTTATCTTGTTTAATCCCAGTAGCAGAGCCAGGATTGGAGGCATCTGGTCCAGAAAATGCACTTCTAACCATTGTACTCTCAAGGAAAAGCTCAATTCAGGGATTCGAACATTATTCCCAGGACTCAGTCTTTCACTCTCACTCTGTTTACTCTGTGTTTAATTAATTTCCCATGCATGTCAGGTCCCCTCCATTCATGACAGCTCAGGTTTAAACGATCCTTATACTAGCAATTTCAGAGAAAGTTATTTTCCTCTTCTGAAAGTACTAGATCTACATCAGTCTGTTTATAATGTTAGAAAATAGATTCACAATATTGTTAAGTAAAAAACCCTCAGGCTTTACAAAACAGTAGATATGGGCTGACTCATAAATAAATATATTTGCAATTGGAAGGATATAAATAAAACACTAACAATAGCTATTTCTGAGTGTCATGATTTGGGGGGACTATATTTTATTTTTGCTTCTCAGTATTTTCATTTGTTTTTACATTAAGGATATATTATCTGTATAAAGAACGATTTGAAGGTAAACAAAAATTCAATAGTAGCAAACAAATGTATCTCACTATATGTTCTCTGAAGCTAGGTCCTTTCCCTTTCATCCCTTTCTGTGCTGCTAAGTTCTGTGTCTCAGGAAATTGATAAATCAGGGGTGGCAGCACCCAGTAACAGTCTTACCTGCTTCCATTTGGTTAAAGACAAGAAGAGGAGGAATACCACCCCAGGCCAGCTCTGCCACATTAGTATTTTCTTAATTTATTTTTTAATCCTCTCCGGAGGATATTTTCCCATTGATTTTAAGAGAGAGTGGACAGGAGAGGGAGAGACAGAGAGAAACATCGATGTGAGAGGGACACATGGATGGTTGCCTCCTGCATGCCCCAGACCAGGGCTGGGAGCTTGCATCCAAGGTACATGCCCTTGACTGGAAGTGAGTCTGTAAACTAATGCTCTATCCACTAAGCCAGACTGGCTAGGGCTCTGCCATATTATTGAACATGGGAACAGGCTCAGTGTCTTCCCTGACACTATAAGCACTTTGGGTCCATTTTGAAATGGAATGTTAGTTCTTCTTGGCAAGCCCTCATGAAGTAGCATTTAGTGGTGCATCATGAAGGAGAGAAGACAAGTAAACTGAGGGGGTCCCAACTGAACACACAGCCAAACTCTAAGTACCAGGCTGATTTGGAAGTAGCTGTTTAGTCCTGCCTCTAAGGAGTTTTTGTCTCATTAGGAAAGCAGGGCAGTAAGATAGCGTAGACTAAATGATGCCGGAGGGAGGTGGGCTCCACAGTGCTGACCCCAGGGGAGACCATGGCGAGAGCTGGTCGTCAGCCTCCCCATTCATGCTCTGGCAGAGGTGCCCCATTCTCCAACATACAGCACATATGACAACATAGAAAATCCACCCTGCTTCAGACTGCTTCCTAACTTCTCAAGTACAGATGGGAATAATCTCCATCCAACTGCATAGGGAGAGGATCAAACTGGGCAATGCATCTAAATGCTTAGCCCAATACCTGCAGCTGAGAAAATGCGCAATAAGTGGTGCCTATCATTAGTATGAGTATGTTCACGGACAGCAGAATTAAGCCAACATGGAGATGACAGCACGTTTGGATTCTTACAAAGTACTTAAAATGGCTCCTAATCTTGTAGATCTGGTTCCTTCTGCCGGCAGTATCTGGTTTCTTGAACCTTTGCCCTGTGATTTTATCCAGGGTACGGAGTGTACTAGCATGTAAAATCTTCTCACCCTCTCTCCCAACCTCTCTCCTAAATGTAGAAATGCATTTACATCCTCCTGGCTTGGATGGGAACTTGGCACCTCACACAACCTGCAGACCGCATGGCTCCAATTCACAGTCCTTTGCTTCATAAGAACCACCCCCTTTAGAACATTTTCTCACATTTCACAGAACTCAGCTCGAGAGAGGAAAATGTGAAACTTATATTGAACTAAAACTGGTTAATAAGGCTTGATTGGTCCAAAGACTTTAGGAAAAGAAAATGTCCTTGTTTTATAATTTTCAAAGTCAAGGTCTGAAATGCAGGGTATCAGAGTGAGAAGAGAGATTCGTGATAATGCTGATGCAAGAGGCAACGGCGTCTCAGCGAGGGAGGATCAGTGCGTTCTGTGCTTGCCATTCTGTGACACACCAGCTCCCCAGCTCCTCAATCCTGCCAGCTCTCCCAACATTCTTTTTCAGTATGAGCTATTCTGAATTCTTCTTTTTGCTTACATTAGCCAGAGTCTGTTTCTGCTGCTTGCAACTCTGTAACCCCTACTGATTCCTAAGTAAATGGGGGTGGGGAGGCAGGTATGAGTGAGAAGGAAATGAATAAGGAACAGAGAGCAGCAGAGAAAATGGAGAAAGCTGCTAGATCCTATGACTGCTTCAAATTTTGAAGGGTTCCAGTCCTAGTCCAAACGTATCTTTTAAAACAAGTCTCCACCCCACCTCCGTCATCTCCCATGAAAATGTTCTCTATTCCTTGTTACCGATGTGGGTACTGTTTTGGTATTGGCCAGGACACGTTAATTGCAAGTAATAGAAAGATAACTAATCAATTGAAGAAAAAAAACAACAACAAAAACAGGGACCATGCTTCTGGTGTGGCTAGACTTAGAGTTTCACAGGGTGCTGTCTGAGCCGCCACCTTTCAATCCTGCTTTCCTCTGTGTTTGTTTCAGTCCCATTTCCCCTCCTGATGGCAGAGGTGGCCACTGGAAGCTCCAGGCTTACTTTGCACTAGCTCATTATCTCAGACGAAAAAGCGTTTCTCTTTTGCAACAAAAGTCCTGTGGTTGATGCTCACTGGAGATCTGAGTTGCTTTCAATAAAGTATGACTAGAAAATTATAGTTGTTCGGGCTTGGTCATATGCCTGCCCTTGAACTAGGATCAACCCACACAAACCACACAGGAAAACAATGAGAGAAAGCCTTTTTTCCAAGGACATTAGTATTACCAGTGCTCTCCATAACTTTTCTTCAACCCAAATGTTAGCCAGGTTTTGAGCCTTGCAGAGTGAAGACTACAGTCCAAAGCATCTCTTGAGGCTAGAAAGCCTCAGGACAGTGTTCTCACCAACTGAATATAAGTGGTAGCAATGGATGCAACGTCTGGGAAATGTTCTTTGAGGGATGTGTTATGTCCTTCTCTGTCCTGGCTTCCTTGCCTTTGTCTGGAATGTGGTCATGATGGATGGAGGTGAATAAGGCACCTGGACCACCCAGCCATGTCGGAATGGAGGAGACACATGTTGGAGCTTGGGTCCCTAACACTGTGGAGCCACCAGCCCTGACTCACCTTCACCTTCTTCCAGGTGATAGAAAAAGGAACAAGAGTGTCTTTCTATTTTACAGGTGAGAAAACTGAGGTTCAGAGAGGTCAAAGTACTTGCTCCGGGTATAGCTGGAATTAAGGTGAAGCTGTCTGGATTCAATCTTCCTACTTTCTCTTTTTGAATAAATGAAAGCTATATCATGATTCAAGATTCAAGTAGACATTTTTAAAAAATGGAAGTAGTGAGCTGATGAGATCAGATACAATGCAATCAGGTCAAATGTGTAAGGACCTACATGTTCAGTCCAGAAAAGCCCATTGTACAAGGACAGTGTGCAGCTGATGTGCCTTAATCAGCAGCACTTGTAAGAAACACTTAAGAGATGTGAGTTAGCTACAAACTTGAGGTGTTAGCAGTGTGATGGGGCTACAAGAAAGAGGTAAAGCAGCCATAGGTGGCATCGCCAGAAACAGTTTACAGAAGACAGCTCTGAGTCCTGTGAACCTTTCAATCTATACCCGTGATTCCTCCTTCAGTCCCAGGTGTCAACAGTTTACACCAAAACCGGTTTGGCTCAGTGGATAGAGCGTCGGCCTGCAGACTAAAAGGTCCCAGGTTCGATTCTGGTCAAGGGCATGTACCTTGGTTGCGGGCACATCCCCAGTAGGGGGCGTGTAGGAGATAGCAGATGGATGTTTCTCTCTCATCGATGTTTCTAACTCTCTATCCCTCTCCCTTCCTCTCTGTAAAAATAATAACATATATTTTAAAAAAGAGTTTAGAAATGATCTAGACAAATTAGTTTCACTCTAGGATGGCAGTAAATGAGGAATAGTCAAAGAAAGTTAGGGAACTGCAAAGCATTGTAACACAGAACTTGAATCTTGGAGTCAGACTGCCTGGGCTGCCTGGGCTTAATCCCAGCTCTGTCAATTACTGAGGATATGCTCATTGAGCCCTGATCTCACTGTCTGTAAATGAGAAATATAACAGTATCCTATCCCTTTGGAGATAAAGGAAGGAATGCATGTCATGTGATTTGCACATTACTGGCACAAAGCAAGCACTCCATAAATGTTAGCTACTTTCGGGATCAAGAAAGCAAAGTGAGGTGGGGTAATGGTAACAACCTAATAGGCTGTGAAGAATATTAAATGAGTTAACACTTGAAACAAACTTGGTAGCAATTATTATCTGCAATAGAGGGACTGACCTAAGATTTCCATGGATGAGCCTGGGTTTAGGGGCAAAATATACCAGTGTGCAGAGCCTGATCAGAAAGATGCTCAGGTGTGTGTGAGTGAGTGTGTGTGTGTGTGTGTGTGTGTGTGTAGGGGGAGGGGGAGGGAATGAGGGTGGTCACTCAGACATTCTAAGAGGGTACTCACTTGGCCACCTGGGAAGTGTAGCTTGGCATTGTTATGGACTGACAGCTGCTTTCTGGGCCATCGTCCTTTAGGCCTGTTCTGATGACCTCTGAGTAGGGTTGGTTGCTCAAGTTTGCTCTGGTCATGGCCACTGAGGCTTGCCTGGGAGCAGTCACAGGGATCATTCCAAGTGGGGATGCTCCTAAGTCCTCCCCTCTCTTTCCTTCTCCCTGGGCCACTGTGGGAGCAAGGACCTTAGAGACCCTGTGGAAGTCAGGACAGCTCCCAAGCAGTCCGCCGCTAGGGGGCGGCAGCTAAGAGGGATCCCGCCCGCGCGAGGAGTCCGCTCCCTTGGGGCTCGCGCACCCCCAGCCCAGCGAGAGGTGGAGTGACAGTGGGGTGGGGGCACCCGCTTCATGGGTGTGAGACAGCCAGTCGCTGAGTGTGAGTCAGCGCGTGGGGGGAGGGGGCGAAGGAGCTCCCTGAATAGTCACAGATTCACACTCCTGCTCCGCTCCTCCACGCATCCCGTCTAGAGCCTGTGTCCCCCCCCCCTGTCGCGGGTGTCCTCATCCTGCGTGTGTCCCCGCGAGTGGCACGGTGTCTGAGCCCAAGCTGTGAGTCTGCTTGCTGAGTGGGGGAGGGAGGGAAGGCAATGTCCCTGTGGGGGTGTCTATGCCAGGTTAGGGGATTTCTTCCTCCCCACTCCACGTGGGTGTGGGGGTGTGTCCCTGCATGTGTGCGCGGGTCCCCGCGGTGGGACCGCTCAGCAGGGCAGAGCGCTCGCGTCCGCCCGGCCGTGTCTGGGTCCGGATGCTGGCGCCATCTCGACCCAGGCTCCCACCCCGGCGTGGGGAGGCAGCGCGTGGGGTGTGCAGCCTCCTGACGGAGCAAATGCCTCCACATCTTCCTCCACGCCCCACGCTGACCAGGGCGCCCTCGGGCGCGGCCTGCGTGGGAGGGCCGGGTGTGTGTCGGGGCGGGCCGGAGGACGGGGGTTGGGCCAGGTCCCCGGGCGGGGCGCGGGCTCGGGGGACCGCGCGGCTGACGTCAGGCGACTCCTTAAATAGAGCCGGCAGCGCCTCGCTCGCCTTTCCCGAGGAGCCGGAGCGCGGCCGCCGCCACGCCCAGCCCCGCCGCCGCCGCCGCCGGGTCGCGAATGGGGCTGCGGGCGCCGGGCGCGCTCCCAACCCTTCGCGTCGAAGGGCCGAGGAGCGCTGGGAGTTGCCCCGCCGCCTAGGACGGCGCGATGCGGGAGACGCTGCTGCCGGCGCCCCCAGGAACCCCCGCCCCCCGCCCCCCGGGCACGGGGCGCGCCCCGCCGGCAGCGCGGGGAAAAGACGGCAGCCCCACGGCCGGCCCGCGGAGTCCCGGCGGCGCCGCCCGAGCCCTCTAGGCGGCCGCAGCGCCCCAGGAGCTCGCCGCCAGCGGCCCCTCGGAGACCATGCTCCCCCGCGCGGGCCCAGGGAGCCATGGCCTTTAGGGTCCCGGGCCGCGCGGGGCCACCTCAGCCGCGGAGGGCGCGCCGGCTGCTCTTGGTCTTCACGCTCTCGCTCTCCTGCACTTACCTGTGCTACAGCCTCCTGTGCTGCTGCGACGACCTGGGCCGGAGTCGCCTCCTCCGCGCGCCCCGCGCGCCCCGCGGCCCCCGAGCCGACGTCCCGCAAGTTCTCCCGGAGCCCCGCCCCTGTCACCCCCCGGGGCCGACGCCCCGCTGGCCCGCCGCGCCCGCCCCCGCCCCGCGCCTCGCGGCTGCCAACCTCTCGGGCTCACCGAAGCCCGGCACCAAGCGGCTGCCCCAGGCCCTGATTGTGGGCGTGAAGAAGGGGGGCACGCGCGCCGTGCTGGAGTTTATCCGCGTGCACCCGGACGTGCGGGCCTTAGGCACCGAGCCCCATTTCTTCGACAGGAACTACGGGCGCGGGCTGGACTGGTACAGGTAAGGGGGCAGCGCCGCACTGCCCTGCTTCCCAGGGGGCTTCATGCTCAGAGCCACCCTGCCCTTTCTCTTCTGCTTCACCGGCTGGGTCAGGTGGGTTCAGGCTGACACCTGGGGGGGTTACCCAGAACTTCCGTTTCTTCTCTGGACACGCGGTTTCTGGAATGGCAAAGGGCCTTGTCCTTGGAGGGAAGGGAGGGCTCTAGTCAAATTCAGGGCGGGCAGCGGGCTGACTCTGTGTCTAGCCTTTGGGGTGGAGCACGGTGCCCCGGGAAGGGGCAGGGAGGACGCCTCTCACAGCCCTCCCCTAGCCTCCTCCTCAGGCCTTTCCTAGCCTCAAAGGGCTCGGAAGGATGGAAAGGAGAACAGGAGGATCCTTGCGACAGGGCTCTGTGCTTGGGGAGGTCCCCACAGTTCCAACGGGATGAGCGAGGGCATCCCAGAGGTGCCGCATGAGGAAGTTCTTTCTGCAGGCTCACTTCCAGCCCCAGGTTTTGCTGCTTTAGCTGGGCTCAGACCCGGTCCCTCTGACTCAAGTTCCTGGTTAGATAGGGAAAGGATTCCTGGATGTGAGGCTTGGCTCTCCCTTAGCTTGAGCAAATTGCTATAACACTTTGAGCCTTGGGTTTCTTATCTGTCACACGGGGCACAGAAGCAGTCTGTGCCCTGCTGGCTCCAGGCCTTTTTCCTGCTATAAGTGCCACCCTGGGCGATGCTTCTACAGCCACCAAGATGGGGCGTTTGGAATGCAGGCGAGCTCTTGGATGAAGATCAGCCAGGGTTGTAGGGACAGCCAGTCCACTCCTCCGCTGACTGCTGAGGGTGAGAGTCACCCACACTGATGTGTCTGGGGGTAGCCTGAAGCTTCTGGAAGGTGGACACTGTTCAGTGTCCATTTACCAGGTGTAGGCTTGGCCCATGTGTTGGCTGAGCGGGGTATCTTGGGGATGGTATAATGTATAGGTTCCCCATAACACATGGCTCACAGTCTTCTCGACATCCCCCTGACCCTGAGAAGACTTTCTAGAAAGGTCTGCCTAGGACTGGAACTGGGGAGGGTAAGATGGTAACTGCACAGTAGCTGAGGCTAATTTTTTAAATTTGTATAAAAGTAAACCCATTAGCAAGTAGAAAGTTCTGGGCAAAGGACAACTTTATTAGAAGGACTCCACTGGACTTGCAAGAAGGGCGGGAGGCAACGGGCTGACTTCCATCTTTGCTGGTTAGCTTTCAATGGGCATGGTTGTGGGAGCAAGGGTGGCACATATACCATCCTTGGGAGAGAGACAGGTATGCAGTCTGTCTCCAGGAGAGCCATGCTGGGATAGCTGGCTGGGGGTAGCCCAACACCATTATGCTGGCTCAGTGGAATAGGGTGACCCAGAAAGGCAAGTTTGGTGCTTTCCATGTTGTGACCCACAGATAACCATCTGAGCATCTGAGGTGAGCAAGGGCTGAGCCAGAGCCTGATCCCAGGCAGGGGGCGCCACTGCATGCACCTGCAGAGCCCTGTGTGGGTCAGTCATGGCCACACTCTACTGCACTCTAGCTTTTCCTGGGGGAAAGGCTAGAGATCATTAGGAAGCCCTTTGCCAATGTGAAGTGCTTTCTATGTGCAAAAATCACAAAATGCTGGGCACCTGGCAGTTAGATATTGTGTCCTCCAACAAACACTCGTGCCCTGCATAGGCTCTGCGCCCTTTTCCTGCTCCACTCGGGTGCCGAGACTCAGGCTTCCTTCCCAGGGCCGTGTCATTCAGGAATGGCTGGGGTTTTTATTTTTAATCTTGGCATGTGTGATTCGAAGCCAGCTTAGCTATGAACCTTCAAGATGGAGCCGTGCCTCTTTTTTTTTTTTTTTTTTATGTAGCACATTTGGATTCTGCTAAAATTCTCAGCTCATTCTGGGTAGGTTTTATTTAACATCAAGCACGCTGACAGCTCCACGTCTCAGGCTCTGACTTAACCTCCATTCTCCCTTCATATTTCTAAAATAACAATTAGCCAGGGGGTCTGCTTGTGAATTGCCATCTATGCTAAGGTAATATCATTTGGATCTGTTTCCATAATTTTCAGAACATTTCTCTGTGTTTTACCCTTCATCATCACTCAAGTAGTAAGCATTCATTGCAGAAATGAAGGGGATTTCTGAGGTCCTTTAAAGCCCACGGTCCACTTGATTCCTGAATTCCACAAGTTGAACAGCAGGTGACATGATGCTGCTGCCTGCCTGCTGCCCCAACTGTGTCACAGCTGTGAGAACTGGAACCCCAAGGAGGAGCATGTAGAACATGGTCACAGACAAACTGATGAAAGTTAGCACCAGAAGTCCCAGGCACATGTGTGTGCCAGCACGTGTGCATTCTAGCAGGTACTCTAACCATGGCTCCACACGCTTGCCACCAGGAAGCCAGGGTCGACTGGTAGACTTGCCCAGTGTGCCTTTGTACCCTCAGTGGTAGACTACTTTCCAAAAGTGGAGTTGCAAAGTTCCTGGCAGTGGGTCTCATGTGACTTGTCCCTGCTAAGCCCCTGAGGATAAGTTCCTGGGGCTGAAGCCCAGATTGGATGGACAATGGGAAAACTAATAGCTTCACCCTCAACCCAAAGGAGAGACTTTTTGCTGTGGGCAGAGACAGAGATAAAACAGGAGGTGACAAGCAGTGCCTGAAGATGGGTGACATAGCTAGAGAGACACCCTCCGCGGAGACCAGGAGACAGAATGTGCACCTTCCTTGCTCCCAGCCTGAGCACTCTCTCTTGGGAACCAGTCCAGATCAGGCCACCCAAGCAGAGTCCCGCCATCTGCAGTGATATCTGCTTTAAGTATTTCTTGAGATCCCCTCACCTATTCTTCTTGCTTGGTTCCCTTCTTTCAATTTCTTTCCCACGGAGGCATCTGGGCCTGCAGGTAGGGTCAGTTAGCTGCCTGCTGGTGGGCAAAGCGAAACCACACTGAGGAGGGACCCGGACAGCACCTGTCAGAGGCTGGGTGTGGTCACCTGGATGCTGTGATTAGAGGCAGAGTGCTCTTTCTGAATCTCCGAGTGCTGCGTGTAGGAGGGCGCCTGCCTAATTCTCACAGGGGGTGTTTTGAAGAGTGAATGAAACACTGTATGTGAAAATGCCTGGAACTCTGTGGTCCACAGAGATAAGGCAGAATGTTACCGCTGTAGCGACTGTCACCCTACCCTTGCACTGTCCACACTCCTGTGATCACCTCAATACTATTAGTGTACAAAGATGAGTTCTGCTGGGCTGCTGTCACCAGATGGGGCTGAGGAGTTAACTAATTGCTGGGAAACTTGTTCCATGAGACGAGAAAGGGTCCTGGCCTTAAATTTTCCTTTCAGTTCTGCTTCAATTTAATTTTCATTTTTGCTCCCTCCCTTTGATAAAAAGTCACTTCATGTTTCTCATTGTCAGTTTGCTCACCTTTAAAATGGAAATTCTGCCTGACCTGCTTCACAGTCTTGTGAAAATCAGTAAGACAGCCCATGTGACAATGCTTCCCAGATCTAAGATTATGCTTTGCATGCTGCCATTCACCAAAGGCTGGGAGTGAGGCTGTATCCTCAGACTCTTCATTTTCTTATTTTTTTAATTGATTTCAGAGAGAGGAAGGGAGAGGGGGAGAGAGATAGAAACATCCATGCTTGAGAGAGAATCATTAATGGGCTGCCTCCTGCATGCCCCCTGCTGGGATTGAGCCGTGACCAGGAATCGAATCATGACTTTCTAGTTCATGGGTTGATGCTCAACCACTGAGCCACACCAGCTAGGCCAGGGCCTTCATCTTTTATAAAGAGATACAAGCTGTGCCTCGTCTAGTAGTTTTTTGGTGTCTTGAGGAGGCTGAGTTTTGCTAGTTTTCGGCGATAGATGGGGAGCACTGGGAAGAGGAGGTGAGCCTTCTCTAACACACTGAAATGCGGCAAGAGCAGGGTAATATGTGATCCCCATTGACTCTGTGCTCTGGGGGCTGCATTGTGATAGATGAGCCCATTCTGTAAATTTTAGACTCCAGTCCACTGCGTATTTATTTGTTCATTGTGGATGATGTTCTGGGACCATGTGAGGAAGAGAGTATTTGCCCCAGAGGCAATGTTCACATAAGAAAGAGAATAAAAACACAGAAAAAGGTGTATTGCTTTATCCAGCTCACTGTAGTCAGGAAATTAATCTTTAAGGACAAACTTTAGGAAGGAATAAAATCAAAGGCAGAGGCCAGGGGAATAGTTAAAATAGAGAAGGCTTGAAGCATCTTTAACAAAATGATCAAGACACAACACACACTTTTCCACGCTGTTGAGTGTGCACAGATTCCTGGGTGGGCATCCCCTTACACACCATTGCATATCCGCAAGGAGTGTTTCGGCCTCGGTCCAGGAGTCGCGCACACAATTAAATGAAACCGCCCATAAATCCCCACTCCCTTGGCAGCTCCTTTGCGGGAGCATGTTGATGATACAATAGTCCCTCCACGCGCCCAGCTCTGGTCAGGCCCTGGGCGAGCAGGACTCTTTTTGAAGAGCTGGCTTTGCTCCCCAAATCTCAGAGGGACAGTGGAAGAAGTTGCAATGAAAATTTTTTAAAAAGCACAGCTTTCCCCACAACCTCAGGTAAGGCTGTTAGGTTAAAATGTGAAAATACCACTTACCGTAGATCTAAAAAGCATACCCCTCACATTTAGCATCTGACATTAGGGTCTACCTTACGATGGGTGGGGTCTCACCCTCAGTGAGATAGCAGTTTCCCTGAGGAGGGGAGACCTCTGGTGATGCCTGGCTGGGCGGGACCAATTCCTTGCTGGTCTCTGCAATCAGCAGGCTTCTTTTGGCCAAAGAGGTGGGCCGTTTTTGGTGCTGATTGTCACCCTGCCCTCTCCATGAAGGTGTCTGTCCTGAAATGAGGGAGCACGGAGGCTGACATCCACCAGCATGTGAGACACCGTGGGGGCATATTCTTCATGGCTGCTAGCCACCAGCTGCCTGCGGGCCCTCGGGACCTCCCAGGTGAGCGGTCACCTGTGTGCTTGCTGGTGCTCCCTGCACAGGCATGCGGGCAGCAGAATCACCCCTTTCCCGGGGAGAGCCCATACATCATTCCCAAGTGGCTGAGTGCAGGGGTAGGGGCATGGGGAGAGAGAGGAAGCCCAGGGCTCTTTGTTGGGGGTCCCCTGAGGGTCCTCTGGATGGGAGGACTGAGGGGCGGGGGGGTAAGCACAGGCTGAGTCGGGTCTGAAAGGTCACCCAGCAGCCTACCACTGGGACTCATGGTCCTCCAGGGCTCACCTGGGCGGGTTCTCCATTGAGTTGTCAAACGCCCACCATGGCAGGCTCAGCGCCAGGCCAGCTCCGCCTCTGTGTTCTCACGGTGGGCGGGCAGCAGTGATGGGCTAAAGTGCTTTGTAGCCCTGGGCAGCTTGACGAGGTGGGAAAGCCACCAGCGAGTGGAAATAACAGCATTTCAGAGGTAATTGCTGCCCGTCACACCCACAGCTGGGCGGCAGGGGGTAGCTGAAATGCTCTTCCAGGTATGGGGCCAGGGGCAGTGGGTTCCTGGCTATCCATCTGCAGTTTCTTCTCCAGCTTGAAGCCAGGGGCACTCACAGCGGCTCCGCTGCACTGGCTCCAGGTGTAAGAGAACTGGGGTCTGTTCTGGAAAAGGCATCTCTGGGCAGGCATCACTCCTCTGCCCCTGTCAGCAGGTTTTCCAGGCTTCATATGTCCTGGTGCTGTCTTCCTGATCCCTGCCCACCTGGCATGTCCTCTGTTATTCTTTTATTATCATTGGGTAAGTTAACACATTCAAAAATTGTAATTTTTCCATAAAGAACTGGATCATTTTCCCTTCAGTGTATACACTTTAGAATAGAAACTATGTTCTCATAATGCAAACTTCAAAAGTGACAGAGGAGAGCTAATGAAACTGCCCTCGTTCCCATCCATGTCCGCCATGCACTCCTTTTTCCAGGTACTTCGGGGGGGGGGGGGGAGGTGTTTTTGTATGCCCTCCTAGGTGTGCACTGTGCATTTGTAAGCACAACACACATCATGCAAATATAGTTAAAATGCATTTTAAAATGTATTTTTTAAAACTACTTCATTTGAAAACCACCCCAAATGGTGGTTACTTGCTATGATTAGAAAGTAATCCTATCTAATAAAGAGGGAATATGCTAATTGACTATCACTCTGTCACAAAGATGGCTGCACCCACAGCTGAGGCCAAGTTCCCATAAGGAGCCTTAACAAGCAATCATCAGGGACCTGAGGCTATGCCATCCCCCATCCCCATGGGGCTTGACAGGGGACCTCAGGCAGTGTCACCCTCCCAGCAGAGCTTGACAGGGGATCTCAGGCTACGCCCCCCACTCGGCAGGGCTTGACAAGGGATTTCAGGCTGCACCTCACACTGGGCAGGGCGTGACAGGGGACCTCAAGATGGGCTTTCTATCTTGTGCTGGGCTAGGGGACCTCAGGTTGCTCCCCGTGCCCCAGCACCAGGTTGGGGGACTTGACTCTGGGTCCCTTGGTGTGCTCCTGTCAGGAGGGAGATTTTCATATACATTTTACTAATTTTTTAAATCTCTGACACTTCTATTATAGAGAAAGGGCAAATAGCAATATTAAATTATTTCCTCTAATTAATCTCCTTTTAATGTGCATGAATTTTGTGCACTGGGTCACTAGTCCTAAAAATAAATAGATTGAAAAAACAGTGCTCTTGGATTTTGCTGCCTGAGGTGGCTGTGAGTCCCAGGCCTGCCTGTCTTTGTTTAAAAGAGGATGTTTCGGAAAGACCAGTTAGAGCGGTTAAAGAAACACTAATAATGCCAGGCATTCCCCCTGTAATCAGAAGGTTTGGGAGTGAAGTGAGAAAGATGATGCGTTTTCCCCCATGAGATTCGGTGATAGATAGTAGGTCTTTGTCTGAACCTAAAATTACTGGGAGGGGGTGTATGCCAGCCCCTCAGGGAGCCTGCTGGAGTCTGTAGGAAGCCAAGCTCAGTGAAGCCATCGCTGTTTCCAGCTTTTAGTTTCTTTGATGTGTTAATGATAGGAAGAGACAAGCCAAAGGAAAACTCCAAACAAACATGAGCATTAGGAAAAATACTTTGGCCCTGGCGGTGTGGCTCAGTTGGTTGAGCATGGACCCTGACACTGAAGGGCTGCCGGTTCAGTCCTCAGCCAGGGCATGTGCCCCGGTTGAGGGTTCGGGCCCCATCAGTGCTTATGGAGGCAACCCATCCATGTTTCTCTTTGACATTGATGTTTCTCTCTCTCTTTCGAAAAAAAAAAATCAAGAAACATTTTTAAAACGTATTTTAACTTGCAGTATTTGCAATATAGTGGGCCTCAGAAGAGCAGGGACCCTGCATAAGAGCATGGCGGGCATTGGAGGTTTCTTCACTGCTCTCTCTGGCGAAAAAGCGACAGTGTCCCCATGACTGTCTCCCTAGGTCCGTGGTCGGCAAACTGCGGCTCTCGAACTACATGCGGCTCTTTGGCCCCTTGAGTGTGGCTCTTCCACAAAATACCAAGGCCTGGGCCAGTCTATTTTAAAGAAGTGGCATTAGAAGAAGTGTAAGTTTAAAAAATTTGGCTCTCAAAAGAAATTTCAATCGTTGTACTGTTGATATTTGGCTCTGTTGACTAATGAGTTTGCCGACCACTGCCCTGGGTGGTCTAGTATCCGCAGGCATCAGGTTACAAAAGTCAGCAGCAAGTTAAGGGAAAGGGGCTCGTGCCTTTTTAAAAATGATGAGGCTCATCGAAAAGAATGGCCTGTCACCATTTGAGACAACATGGGTGGACCCAGAGGATATGATGCTGAGTGAAATAAGTCAGACAGAGAAAGACAAATACCATATGATTTCACGTATATGTGGAATCTAATGAACAAAATAAACTGGCAAACAAAATAGAAACAGAGGCATGGAAGCATGGACAGACTGATGGTTGCCAGAGGGCAGGGTTGAGGTGGGAGAAAGGGGTGAGATTAGGAAGTACACACTGGCAGTTATAGAAAGTCACAGGGGTGTGAAGTACAGCACAGGGTAGTCGGTAGTGTTGCAGTAACTACGTATATGCCATTTGAGTACTGGAAATGTATAAATAACCAACTGCTCTGCTACATACTTGAAGCTAATATAAAATAATATTGAATGTCAACTGTAATGGAAAGATAAAATAAAGTTTTTGAATCAGGATTTAAAGTTGTAAAACAACAGAAGTGTGAGGCCCACACGGGACAGGGTGTCTTTAAAAGCCAGGCTGCCACTCTGCGCTCCACTCCGCATGCTTGGCATGAGGCTTGGTGCATCCCAGGGCAGAGTCACTTTGCTCTCTCCACAGTGTCATCTCAACGAAGGAAGAGGAAAGGCAGTGCTGTGTCCCTGGACACAGAAAGGAGCTCCATTGATAAAGTTGCCCAGACATCCCGTATGTTCAACGGAAGCAATTCCGAGGGCATCTGAGCGCAGCCCCCCAAGCTTGCTTCTCCTCGACCAGGTGGCCATAGGTGCTGAAGGGAAGGCTGTGCGAGTTCAGGGTGCCCTGGCCTCGGCTCACTGCTGGGTGAGGGAGCCCCTGGGGTCCCCTCTGCTGGCTGGGAGCTGCCTGTGGAGGAGGAGCAGAGGCATGGATGAGATGCCCTCGGGAGGACAGGGCAGCATTGCAGCAGTGATGCAAAGCTTGGGCTCTTGAATCAGGTGAAGAGTGGGGATCTCAGTTCCACCTCCTGCCCAGAGTGTGTCCACCAACCCATGGCTTCTCTGTGCCTCAGTACCTGCCACATGGAGCTGCTGTGGGGAGGACAGGCCTGAGCATGTTACTGTGCTCAGAAATGTCTGGCATGTGGAAGGTGTCCATATGTGTTAGCTGCCATTGTTGGTCATTGATGTTTGGCATCAGACTTTTGCTGAACTAAGTGATGAATAGGACACAGACCCTCCACTGACTTCTTCATTGTTTGATGGGGTCATTACATGATCATGGAAGTTTTTACAGAAGTCAGATGGTGGCAGGAATCATAACAGAGATACAAGAAGAGCTATCGCATGAAGAGGAGACAGAAGCCACCTGCACGGTCGTGGGAAACCGTCCTGGAGGAAGTGGTGCATCACTGGGTATATAGGACTTTTGAATATAGGACTGTTGAAGGGGGCGGGTGGTCTTGTAAGGATGTTTTTTCTAAATATATTTATCCTATGATTTCACCTTTGCTTACAATCAAGTCATAAAATAAAGTTGGTTCAGATTACTTGAGTTTTGCATGCATTTATTGGCCACCTGCTGTATGCCAGGCACTGAGCCAAACCCTGGGAAATGAAGATGAGAAAGAAGATCTCTTCTTTAATGAGCTGAAGGGGCAGAGAAGTCTGATAGCAAGACTGTTGAGAGGGAGAACACTCCTGGCATGTGGGGTCACAGAGGAGGGGCTCTCACCTGGGGCCGGTCAGAGAGGCTGAGGGAGCTGATGCCTCCGCTTTAGGGGCTTGCATTGCTGTCGCCTGGATCTGGTGCTTCTCATCTTGTGGTCTCAGCTCACATGTTACCTCGCACACCTTCCTGAGCCGCCCGCACTGCTCCGCTGCCAGTATCACCTTGTTTTATTTACTTTGTCCTTCTTGCTGCAGTCTCACATTATCCTATTCTTTGTTTTTTCCCGACTCTCCCCCACTAGACTCAAAAGTCCCTGAGAGCAGGGATCTTGTCTGTCGTGTTCAGTGCCTGGCAAACAGTGGGTGCTCAACTGACAATTGTTGAATATATACAGTTAGGTTTAGGGATAAGTAGGAATCGGCGATTCTATGCCAAGGCCGCACGCTGGTCCCTGGTCTTTTGTAGGCTTTTCACATGTGGGTCTAGAGAGACTGGGTGAGAGAGTGCAGGATTCGGATGCTCTGACCCCTCCTCATCTCCTATTCTGTGCTGGGTACTGTCAGAGTCCCCCCAAAGAGAGAGTAGTGAAAAACAAACACCCTGCCCCATGGTGCTCACTTACTGTGGGGTGGGAGCAGAGAGACAGGAGATGGATACACACATCACATCCATGGCACACAGGGACCAGCACGGGCTGTGGGGAGCATGAGGGAAGAGGTGGCAGAGGGTGCAGTCTAGGAAGGAGAAAGGAAAGGACTCAGTGGGAAGGGGCTATGCAGCCAAGACCTTACATTCCCCAAGGCTCTCGGGCTGCACTGTAGGGGGTGGAGGCAGGACAACTGGTCAAGAACTTTTGCAGTGGCAACAATGGGACGAGGTAGACAGCTGCAGGATTGCCGATGGGTTGTGTGAGGCAAAGGCGGCAGTGATGATGATCTCTGTCAAGGGTTTGATGTCTTTCCAGCCTTTACAAGTGATGGGCTGGCATTTGAATCTAACATACTTCCCAGTCTGTCAGTAGGTGCCCTTGAACTAACTGAAGAGAGGAGTCCTGTCCTGCAGCAACTTAGGGGCTTCCAGGCCACTCGCAGGCAGGTGGCAGGTAGCACAGTCCTTCTTTTTAAGGCTCATTGAGGCCTTTTATAAGGAGTTGCTCTGAGACAACCTCTTAAGGCTCTTGGACAGTTGAGTTAGCTTTGTCACAAACCAGAAAAAGGCGCATGTCACTCAACATCTTGCTCTTGTTCCAGCCTTATGGACACGCCCTCAGGAAGGTGCCTTGATGAGGTTGCTAGATTTAGGGATTTGTGTGTGTGGGTTCCTTCAAACAGAATTGAGCACCGTAATGGATTCCTGCGAGCTGACTGGGACCCGAACCCCTCGACTTCCCCAAGAGCTTGGAGGAATGCTTTCTGCTTTGGCAGCCTCTTTGCACTGTGTTGCTGCTTTGATGGTTTTAATGAAGATATGCAATCATCTCACAGCTTTCATTCTGCTTGAGCAGGATAGCTTAAACTGGAGGTGGCATTTCCCAGGATCAACCAGCATTTTCAGAAGTGGTGGGTAAGCCCTCCCCAGCTTATGGCCACTTCTGGCTGAAATGCGGTGGAACCTGAATTATTATTTCTGTGAAAATGGGTTAAGCCATTGCAAAGCTCTGTGGTGGTAAACTTGTACTTTAAGCTCTTTTCTTGTATTTTCTTTGCGAACCAAACATTCTGGGCCATATGGCCACTCTCCCTCTGCCAGCCATTTCTCTGGGAGGGAGAGAACCTGACTTCCTTCCATTGTTTTCCCTGCCAGGGGTGAGAAGAGGAAATGGCATAAGTGACTGCGGGAGGTACTCACGTCAAAGCCATTTTTGTAGGCACTCAAACCTGGACCTCATTCAGATGATAGCTGTGCAAACAGGGCTGTCTCTACAACACAAAGCTCTGAGCCCGCTCGGCCATTCAGGTGGTGGATGCCCAGGGGAGCGTACAGGAGGACGGGCAGCCCTGAGCTGCTCTGGGCAGGGCCTGTGAGCTGGGTCCAGTGACCAGCTACAGAGCTGGCCTAGGGAGAGGCAATTTGAAGCAGTGATGGCATCACAAATGCCACATCCCCAGGGATTCTGGGTGTGAACAGGAAGAATGATGCTGGCTGTTGGATGATGGGGGGAAGGAGGATTGTCTCATTTAGACAAATCCCATTTAGAGAGAGTGCTGGTCTCGTTGGGGGGCACTTGTCCCATTTAGAGGGGAGAACAGCTAATCAATCCCAACAGGTTTTTTGCCATCCCTATATTGCCAGATCTTCTAGGTTTTATTGTGTTGTGTTTTTTTAATTTAAGAAAAGAAGCTTGAAATATGGCATTTTAAACAATGTGAATTGTCAGTTTATAGTTGTGTCTGACTGACTCATGACTTTTGTAGAACACGTGGACCCAACAGGACACGTTTGTGGCTGGTGTTACTGTCGGCTGTTCTTCAGTGACCCTACGAGACTGGCCCTTGGAAACAGGCCTTACCGCTTTCTCCCAGCCTCTGGCACTCAGAGCTGAGGGGTGAGCATGCCACCTTGCTAAGCTCGGCTTTCTTCATGTGAGACGAGGGTTTTCAGCGTTCCTGCCTCCAAAGGTTGTGGGGACTCAACGTCATAAGTGCATGTTAGGTCTTATTCCTGGGTTGTGGTGGAGGAGGCATGACCCTCACTACGCTGATGGGTATGCTAGGAAGACGAGAGGACTGACATGGACCTTGGTCAAGGTGAAGAGAGTGGGGTCTTCGCAGGCCACAGGGAACCAGAAATCCCTACTGCTCCTCATGTCACGCATGTTTGTGCCCACAGAGTCCCTGGGGATATGGTGTTTGTGATGCCATCACTGCTCCAAGCTGCCCTCCCCGGGCCGTTCTGCAGCTCGTCACTGTGCCCAGCTTGCAGTGCCAGCCCAGAGCAGTGCTTGGCGCCCACCCTCCCACACACTGCTGTTGTGGTGGATCATTGATAGGACAGAGGTGCTCAGAGGTGCATGACTTAGAGACAAACTTGCTTGCGTGGACGTGAGCACCTCTTTGAGTCGGTGGTTTGGTGTAGATAGAAGTTGAGCCTGGAGAGGGGGGTCTTGCTAACAAGAAGAAGCTAAGGGCTGGGCCAGAAAGATCAACCTGGAGAAATTGCTATTCAACCTTAACCAGTAGTAGGCACCTGCAGGATGACGGGAGAACCTTGGGATAGTGGTACCAAGGAAGCTAGAGGGAGAAATGACGGAGCAAAGAAGGCAGTCACCCTCCAGGAGGATGAATTGTATCAGAAGTGACAAAGTTCCCTTTAGCGCCAGCTGAGCTTGGGTGTGAAGGTGGATCCTGGGATGGGGGCCCCTGACATGTGGAGCTTTGATGGGAGGGCTGGGTGATCACATGGCCTTGGTCTTGCCTTGGGCGGTCTGTCTAAGATTCCTCTCCAGTCAGTGTGTCATCAAAGTTCCACCTAAAATCTGACACGTTGTTCCTTAACCTTCAGCCATTTGGGTGCTATTTTCATGGTTTATTTTGGGTGCATCTAGAAATACTTCATTTCCTTTACATGGTATTGATGCCCACTCATACCTTTTGATTTAACTTATTTACTTAAACATGAAACTTCGAATCACCATCCTAAATGAGAATCACCCATTGTTGGAAATAGAGTAGTCATAGAAACCAAATGATGCAATGAAGTCCCAGCCTCACGCTGCTGCCTGTGCCATGTTCTGCCAGAGGCAGCCCCTTTTTTCTGTTAAAGACAGAGAATAACAGCTGTGAGAGGGTGTTAACAACATGTCAGCACCTAAGACTTTTTCCATAATGTAATGTAAAGCTTCGGATAGAATGAAAAAGGGGAGGCAATTATTTCCTAATGATGTGGTTATGTAGCATTTAAAACCATGCCTGTGTGCCATCTAAATGTGCTTTTAACCACTATTGCTTCATGCCCTGCACTTTGGGAAATGCCAGCCTAACCATCTAGATCCTTCTTGCTTTGAGGTCACTGGATCATTTTATCATACTTGAGTGTCATGGTTCAGTATCAGCTTGAGGGGACTGGTGGATACTCCAAAGTCCGGGTGGTTTGCAAAGCTGAGGTTGCAATTTAATTGCAGATCAGTGGAGCATCCTAGGGGAAGCAAGTGCCTCGGAGAAGCTGCAGAAACAGACCCAGCCATGTGGTGTTTTCACATCTTTTTTTTCCAGGATCAGTTTCATGTAATTTAGGACTCTGGGTTTGATAAACTGCAGTATGTGCTCTTGAAGATATTACCTGAGGCCTAATGCAAAGTTTCCTTTCAATCCCAAAATAAATGAACCTTTATTTATTGTTTCTTTAAAAAAATTTTGAAGATTGGCTCTCAAAAGCACTGTGCTGAGTGAAAGAACGGTTGCGCTGTAGGATGCCATTTACATGACACTCATGAACAGAGAAGACTAAAGGACAGAGAACAACCTGTGGGTCCCTGTTTGGGGAGAGGGAAGGTGGGTACTGTGACCATCAAGAGGCAGGTGAGAGAATTGGAGGCCATGGAATATTCTGTACCCTACTTGTGTGGTAGTCACATGAATCTATACATGTTACAATTCATAGAGCTGAACACCAGTAAAAAGTCTGTCTTACTGTAAGATATTTTAAAATATAAAATAAAAAGTAAAATTTTATATTCAAAATATCCATGTGCCCTGGCCAGAGTGGCTGAGTTGGTTGGCGAGTCCTCCTGTTCACTGGAAGGTCATGGGTTTGATTCCCGGGCAGGGCACATACCTAAGCTGCAGGTTTGATCCCAGGTTAGGTTGCATAGGGGAGGCAAAAGATCCATCTCTCTCTCTCTCTCTCTCTCTCCCTTTCTCTCTCTCACCTCCTTTCTCCTCTCTCTAAAATCACTTAACATGTTCTTGTGTGAGGATTACAAAATGATAATAAAAGTTAAAACATCCATGATTAGACAACTCAGCTACTAAAGGGCATCGTTCACCCCTCAATAGTGATTCCTAATTGTCAGAGAGACCCAGCTCCCAATTTTTCTAGTTCACAAACCTCCCTAACTTCCATCCAGGTTATCAGTTAGAATCAAGGATCGTAGTGGCCTTTAAAGTTTCCCTGTCATACGCCCACACGCGTGACTGACACTGTGGTCTGAAGCAAAGGTCCAGAAGATTCCATTTAGGTCTGGGGCCACTGTGGCCAGCACAGATACCCAGCAGGCACTTCACAGTCTTCTGACAGCATGTCTGTCCTGGTTATAACCAGCTCAAAGATTGAGCTAGAAGTATCGCCCTGTCTACCCCACCCTCCACCCTGAGTCAACTCAGTAGGGACAAAAAGGTCCTGAAACCATACCCTATCCAGCCAGAGTCAGGAGGAGGTACCCCAGACAAGAGGCCCACACTTTACTCTTCCAAGCCCTTGGTAAGGCCCCCATGCTCCCACAGCCCCCATGCCACAGACTCCACTCCAGCCACTGCTAAGGATAGCCTCCAATTGTGTCCTCTCTTTCCCTGGCATCTGAAATTGGGCACAGAGACCATGTGAACAGCACAGAGGTCATTGAAGCCTGGCCTGGTGCCTGAGTGAATTTCTTTTTTTGGGGTGACTACATCACTACCTGACTGTTTGGGCGGAAGTCATCTGGGCTGGAGGCAAAAATATGAGTGTTACCTCCTGTGGGCGATAATGGAACTCATGGAAGTGGCTGCAGTTACTCAGGAGCCTGTGTAGCTGAAGAAGGAGATCACAGGTGGGGCATGACCCGGAAGTAATTTAACACAGTGATGGGGATGCAGTGATGGGAAAGTGGAAGATAGGGTAATTTGGGTCATAAAGCTCAGTAGAGCACAAGTGTGTGCCCAGACAGTTCAAGGGCCACCCTCCGACAGTGCCAGCTTTGGGGAGAGCTGGATTATGTTGTCTGGTGCTACCACTCCCCAGTGACTGGTCTGCTTGGTTATTCATAGTAACCGATTTCAAAAGAGATGATCATGCTACTTATCAAGATGTCTAGCATCTGTTATGGTTACCATTGTCCCCAACATATAAAAACTTGTACTTTTTCTGATTATAATCCTATCTAATAAAGAGATAAAATGCTAATTGACTGCTATGCCCTTACAAGATGACGGTGCCTGCCCAGTCCCCTCAGCAGCCTCAGTCCCCCAGTTCCCTCAGCCCCACAGGGGAAGGCTTTTGGAGGTGATTGGGCTGGCAGGGGAGTGATTAGGGGGCTATCAGGCTGGCAGGCAGAGTGGTTAGGGGTAATCAGGCAGGCAGGCAGGAGAATGGCTAGGAGCCAGCAGTCCAGGATTGTGACAGGGATGACATCCCTCGAGGGATCCCAGATTGGAGAGGGTGCAGGCTGGGCTTAAGGGACACTGCCCCATGCACAAATTTTATGCATTGGGCCTCTAGTTTATCTATAAGTAAATAAGAAGCAAGTAAAGGTATATCCACATGGTACAGGCAGCTTGGCAGCTAAAGAAATATACACTAAATTGAAAAGTTCTGAAGACTATTGCTCAGTTAAAAATAACAAGATGAAGAACACATACTATCTTAAGTGGAGAAGGTGGGAAGGAACAATATGTATCCCAATGTTGACATTTAAGCATAAATTAGTTCTGAGAGGACACATAGGAGGAGACTAACAGCAGCAGTTCTTGGGGAGCTGGGTGCACAGGACCAGAAGGGGGGACTCTTCCCTGCCTGCTGGGTGTTGGAGCCATGTCAGTATATTCTTTGAAAATTAAAATGAGAATTGTACATTGTGGGAAAGTAGGAAATTGATAAAAGAATTAGAAAGTTATACAAAATTATACTTCTGGTTTAACTGCTGTTAGAATTTTCTTTGTACCATTTGAGACAAATCATGTGTATGTCTTATATAGCACTTTATATATAGATACATACAAGTATATATTATTATGTTTTAGACATCGTTTTATAACTTGCAATACATTTAACAGCATGGCATGGCTGCCTTGCCGTGACAGTAAGTGTGGATCTACAGAATCATGTTCAGCGCTTACACAGCACTTAGCTCTATAGCCATACCATTAGCTGTTTAACCAAATCTCCTAGCAATGGAAGTTAGGATTGTCCCCACATTTTATTATTAAACAATAAAAATGACAGCAGCAAGCGTTCTGTCTATTTCCAGGCTCAGGAGAAATCTCTTACAGAAGAGGTTGGAGAAGAAGCCTACTTACACACAGACACACTGATTTTGCCACAGATTCTCCCCACCCTTATGCCCCCTTCTACCCCTGGGTCACCACCTTTCAAAGTGGATGGCGAGCTAGTCAGTCTTCGCAGTCTGATGCATGAGCACAGCCTCCTTTTAACTGGGAAACTTCTGGCTGCTTTTAAAAATGTTTATTGCTCATTTGTATGTATTTTCTGAAATGTTGGTTACTGTTTTTCCTGCTGGAAATTTTTATTTTTATTTTAAAAAGGGGATGCTTCATGCTTGAGGCTCTTATTTGGGTTGCCTCTCACCATCATCATCTCAGACATGTTGCTGGTGGGCGAACAGACTTTGGCTGGCTTTTAGATTCTCATCTCATCATTTTAGACAAGCACCTATCCTCCGTAAAGGAGTTCACATTTTTGTGTGTGTTCTTACTATCAAGATATTTGGACATTTTTCTCTCATTTATTTTGTTCATTTTCATTGTTCATTCCCTCCTCTCCTGACTCTCTATTATAATTAGTGAGGAGTTATTTTATCTTTTTCTTTATTGAAGGAGCATTGGTTTATAACATTATAAAACTTTTAGGTGTGCCACAGAACCTGATGTCTGTACCACCACGCCATGCCACAGCCAAAATCCAGCTTCCGTGGCACTATGCAGTGGACCACCACTAGCTGCCCCCGGCTTCCCTTTGCTAACCACCCATCTATTGGCAGCCTCTGTGAGCTCTTCTGTTCATTTTTGAGCCACATGTAAGTGAAATCATCAGTATTTGTCCTTATTTTACTTAGCATAATACTTCAAGGCCCATCTGTGTTGTCGCAGATGGCAGGATTTCTCATGATTTCAGCATCATTCTCAGGGCCGAATAATAGTCCATTGTATACACCCAGTCATGGCTATTGTGGCCTCGTGGTTATTACCTCTCATAAAACGTTTTGGAATTCTTGGTGTGAGTTAAACGCATCTGCAGCTCCCAGTGCCAGCACAAATTTCTCCTATTTTTATCATTAGCAGGACCAGAGAGGTGGGTGGGAAGCTGAAGCCGGCATTGTAACCATCTTTTATATCCTGGAACCAGGGGGCTTATTTGTGGTGTTTCTCACTGGGAGCTGGTGTTTCTCACTGAGACTAAATTCTTAGTCTCATGCTTGTTGACAGCCTCTTTCTCCTCTTTCCTCCCTCACACCATTGAGCCCTCAGTGCTCCTGTGTCTCACCGAGGGGGTCAGGGTGGCTTCATCTGCCCAGAGTTCTGGAGGGTCCCCTCTCCCCAGCTTAACACACACCGGCTCCTTATCGGGACAGCGGGGGCATGGACACTCTTGACCTTGCAGTAGGTCTGAGTTTGGATTTTCCTGAAACCAGAGACAGATCCAGGAATGTGAGTGCAAGTAGTTGATTTAAGAGGTGATCCCTGAAGGCAGGGATGATGGAATGGCAGAGGGACAGAGAGGCGGGGAGGTTGATTCTGAGAGCTGTGGTGGCTGGGACCCAGTCCCCTGGAGAGTCTCGGGAATGCTAGGGAGCCCTAGAAGTGCCTTAGCATTGTCCCTCCAGGAAACTCACTGGCTGAGAGTTTTCCCCAAAGTGCTTTCTTCTTGGTGGCTCCAGCCTGGCCTGTGTGGGAGAAAGGCCACACCTCGGTCCTGGAGAAAGCCCTGGACAGCCTCAGAGAGGGGCCAGGGCCTGCGGCCCACTGGGCGCTGCCGGGTTCACAGGACCCACCACCAGGGCTGCTGGAGCCCACAGCAGGTGAGGCGAGGTGGGGGTGGGCAGGCGTATCTGACAACCTGGCAGCCCCCTCTTGCTCAGGAGCTCAAAAAGAAGCCCGCGGAGGAGAAAATGGCGGCGGAGTAGACGGACGCGTCTGGAGCTTTGTCGCTGGGCAGAGGGAGAGAGAGCGGCTGAGAGTTGCATTGGGAGTGTTTGTTGGCAAGCTAGGAGTCAGTTGTCCCCCAGGGGAAGGCGGGGAACTGCTGGAGGGGGCTCTCCCGGCCAGGCAGCCCCACTGCCACGGGGTTTTTGTCGGCCGGGGCCACCAGCGCGAACGCGGAGCCCGAGCCATCTTGCAGTGGGAGGTGGATGTCTGCGGCGGTCTGAAGCCTTCGGCTGGGCACCCATCGAGCAGCCAGGGACCCGGGGACCCAGAACTCCACTCTCCAATCGGCGCAGACACGCGGCGGAACCAGAGATCCACAGAGCACACGGAAAGGTCAGATTGCGCCTGACTTAAGGGGGAGGTGGATGTCTGGCGAGGTCTGAAAGCTGCGGCTGACGGAGGCACCCACAGAGCAGCCAGGACCCAGAGCCGGCTTCCCAGGCAGCACAGACTCGCAGGAGGAGGATTCAGAGATCCACACTGCGCGTGCGGAAGGGTCAGACTTAGCCTGGGCCAGGGTGCGGTCTCCTACCCCCGCAGGGCAGAGACACGCACACTGCGGGAGCCGGGCTGCGGGAAAGCTGCCTCTGGAGAGGTCCGCAGAGGTGGTCAGGGCGTGATCCCTGAGTGTGAAGGCAGACCCTCTGAGCTGTTGACAGAGGAGAGCTCCGGAAAACGACTCTTTTTTTCTTTTTCTTTTTCTCTGGGGCAGAGGGACAACCTGGGAGTTACTGCAGTGTCCAGGCTGCAAAACCCCCACAAACTGGTTTTGGGAACCACAGAGTAGCAGGATCTGAGCACAGCCTAGAGAGGTCCTGTGCTTTGTCTCAGAGATCAATTCCGAAACACTGCCACCCAATGGATGACACACAAATTGACTCTCGCATAACCACAAGAGAATAAAGAGATTAAAACACCAAGGGGGGAACACAGGGAACTGCAATACCTCCCATACTGGGAAACAGGAGTGCCAAGCAGAATAATAGTGGAAGTGAAGAACCATTCTATTTTTCTTCTTTTTAATTTTTTTTATTTTCCCTTTTTTCTTTTTTTTAAATTTTTAATTCTTTATTTTTCATTTTCACATATTTTAATTAAAAGAATATTTTTTTTCTTTCTGCCTCAATTGATTTTGCCTTTATAATTATTACATTTTTGTTTTAAACTAGTATTATTAATTACTACTAGTACTTTACCGTTTTTGGGGAAAAAAAGTGTCATTTTGTTTTCTCTTTATTTTATTTCGGGATTAGAGTTCTACATTCTAATTTCATCTTCCCTTTAGCATAATTTTACTCCAACTCAACTCCACCTTTATGCCAACACTTTCCTCCTAACTTCCCCCATTTTGCTGTCTTGTTTCTCTTTCCCTTTTCCAACTTTAGATTCTCCCTATTTTTACCTGGTTAAAATTTCACCCCATTTATATATCTAATTTCAAATCCCCTACTACAAGTCCACACAAACCTCTCCCCTCTTGTCTTCACTAGCCAAAAAGTTGTTTTTTCTCTATGTCCTTTTGTTGCTGTTTGCCTGAAAAGTGATTATATCGATTTTTTGAAAAAATTTTTTGAGAGACTGCTTTAGTTTATTCTACTTGTTTTATTTTGCTTTTTGCTTGCTTTGTTTTCTACCTCTCTTTTCCCTCATCTCCCTCGATACCAGTTGCTATTTGCAATTTGCATTAATCTCTAGGTACTGGTTGCTGGCCTTTATTGGGATTAGTGACTTTTTTATTGGAGTTGTCTCCTGACATCTATATTTTGTTCCTCTTTTCTCTCTTATACACTTTCTTTTCTCTCTGACTTTTTTCTCTTCCTCTTTCCTTCTCCTTTTTCTCCTTTTTATTTTCTTATTTTATTTTATTTTATTGTTCATTTATTTATCTTTTTTTTTCTCACTCTCCCAATTTGATTTTGGCACTTCTTTCTTTTCTTTCTTCCTCATTTTACTCTTCTTCTTTCTCTATTTACCCCTAATTTGTCCTTCATTGGTGGTCACCTTATTTGTGATTGTTAACATCTTGAATACATCTCTACTCAGTGCCTTGTGTGCTGTACCTGGTCATGTTGTAGTTTGTGCCTTTCAATCAACGTAGGAGAGAGCACTACATAACCAGACACCCAGAGAAGAAAGACCATGGGCAGAAAAAGAAACAGCCCACAAAAGACAGAAAGGCAGGTTTCACCAGAAAAGGAAGTAAACGAAATAGAACCACAAATAAGCCTACCAGAGAAAGAGTTCAGAGAAATTATCATAATGTGGTTGAAAAGAATGGAAGACAAATTTGACAATATGAGTAAGAGCCTAGAGGAGGTGAAGAAGCATGAAGAAGAAACGCAGAAGAAACTAGAGGAGGTGCAGAATAAATAAGAAGAAATGAATAATGACATCACTGCTATAAAGAACACAATAGAAAGCATCAAAAGTAGACTAGAAGAAGCAGAGGACCGCATCAGTGAGCTAGAAGACACGGTAGGAAAAAATACCCAAGTACAGCAGCTTCTAGAAAAAAAAGTTAAAAAGCAAGAGGAGAGTCTAAGGGAACTTTGGGATAACATGAAACAAAATAACATCCACATAATTGGGGTTCCAGAAAGAGTGGGAACTGAACAAGGATTAGAGAACGTGTTTGAAGAAATAATGACAGAAAATTTCCCCAATATAGAAAAGAAAAAACCCACACAAATCCAAGAAGCTCACAGAGTCCCAAGCAAAATGAACCCCAACAAACCGACACCGAGGCACATTATAATTAAATTGGCAAACACTGACGACAAAGTAAGAATTTTAAAAGCAGCCAGAGATAAACAGAAAGTTACCTACAAAGGAACCCCCATAAGACTAGCTACTGACTTCTCAACAGAAACTCATCAGTCCAGAAGAGAATGGAATGAAATATACAAAGTCATGCAAAGGAAGGGTCTGAATCCAAGAATACTGTACCCTGCAAGACTCTCAATCAAAATTGAAGGTGAAATCAAAAGTTTCACAGACAAAAAAGGACTAAGGGAATATATTACCACCAAACCAGCAATGCAAGAAATGTTAAAAGGTCTGCTGTAATAAAAAGAAAGAGGAAGCGAAGAAGGAACTCGGGGGTAAGGACTAAAAATGGCAACAGATAAGTACTTATCAATAATAACTTTAAATGTAAACGGATTAAATGCTCCAATCAAAAGACATAGGGTAACCGATTGGATAAGAAAACATGATCCATATATCTGCTGTCTGCAAGAAACCCACCTTAGGAAAAGAGATGCACACAGATTGAGGGTGAAGGGATGGAACATGGTATTTCAGGCAAATGGAAATGAAAAAAAAGCTGGGGTAGCAATACTTATATCTGACAAATTAGATCTCAAAGTGAAGGACATAACAAGAGATAAAGAAGGCCACTTCATAATACTAAAGGGAACAATCCAACAAGAAGAAATAACTCTGGTAAACATATATGCACTCAATATAGGAGCACCTAAATACATAAAAAAACTCTTGGAGAATATTAAGGGAGAGATTGACAGCAACACAATCATAGTAGGAGACTTTAATACCCCACTGTCACCATTGGACAAAACCTCTAAACAAAAAATCAGCAAGGAAACATCAATCCTAAATGACTCACTAGACCAGATGGAATTAATTGACATCTTCAGAACATTTCACCCCAAAGCCACAGAATATACATTCTTCTCCAGTGCACATGGGTCATTTTCAAAGATAGATCATATGTTGGGTCATAAGAAAAGTCTCTTCAAATTCAAGAAGATAGAAATCATATCAAGCATTTTCTCAGACCACAGTGGCATAAAACTGGAAATCAACTATAATAAAAACAATAGAAAGAAATCAAACACATGGAGACTAAACAGCATGCTTTTAAACAACGACTGGGTAACAGAGAGATCAAGGAAGAAATAAAAAACATCATGGCAACAAATGACAATGACAACACAACATTACAAAATTTATGGGACACAGTGAAAGCAGTCTTGAGATGGAAGTTCATAGCCCTACAAGCCTACTGCAAAAAACAGGAAACAATGGTAATAAATCACCTAAACCTAAAACTCAAAGAGCTAGAACGTGAGCAACAAGAAAAGCCCAGTGTACTCAGAAGGAAGGAAATAGTGAAGATCAGAGCGGAGATAAACAACTTGGAGACCAAAGAAACAATTCAAAAAATCAACAAAACAAAGAGCTGGTTCTTTGAAAGGATAAACAAGATTGATGGACCCCTAGCCAGGCTCACCAAGAAGCAAAGAGAGAAGACCCAAATAAACAAAATCAGAAATGAAAGAGGAGAAATAACAACAGACCCTGTGGCAATACAAAGGATTGTTGAAAAATACTATGAACAACTCTATTCCAACAAATTAGACAACCTGCAAGAAATGGACATTTTCCTAGAAAAATATAACCTCCCAAAACTCAATGAGGAGGAAGCCAAACATCTCAATAGTCCAATAACTATGGAAGAAATTGAAGCAGTAATTAAAAAGCTTCAAGCAAATAAAAGCCCAGGTCCAGATGGCAACACAGGAGAGTTTTACCAAACATTCAAGGAAGAATTAAAACCTATCTTCCTCAGACTATTCAAAAACATTCAAGAAGGAATACTACCAAACACCTTCTATGAAGCCAGCATCACCCTAATACCAAAACCAGATAAAGACAACACAATGAAAGAGAATTATAGGCCAATATCTCTCATGAACATAGATGCCAAAATCCTCAACAAAATTTTAGCAAACTGGATCCAGTAGTACATCAGAAAGATCATACACCATGACCAAGCAGGATTCATCCCAGGAATGCAGGGATGGTTCAATATCCGCAAATCAATAAATGTGATACATCACATAAACAAATTGAGAGATAAAAATCACATAGTCATATCAATTGATGCAGAAAAAGCATTTGACAAAATCCAACATCCTTTCTTGATAAAAACTCTCAGCAAAGTGGGAATAGAAGGATCATACCTCAACATCATAAAAACCATATATGATAAACCCACACCTAACATCATACTCAATGGGCAAAAACTAAAACCACTTCCCCTAAGAACAGGAACAAGACAGGGATGCCCACTCTCACCTCTCCTGTTCGACATAGTACTGGAAGTATTAGCCATTGCAATTAGACAACAAGAAGAAATAAAAGGCATCCAAATTGGAAAAGAAGAAGTAAAGCTGTCCTTATTTGCAGATGAAATGATATTGTACATAAAAAACCCAAAGGACTCCATTCCAAAACTAATTGACTTAATTAATGAATTCGGCAATGTAGCAGGATACAAAATTAATGCTAAGAAGTCTGTGGCATTTCAATACACTAACAGTGAAATTATAGAAAGAGAAACTAAAAAAGCAATCCCATTTACCATCGCACCAAAAAATTAAGATACCTAGGAATAAACCTAACTAAAGTGGTAAAAGACCTATATACAGAAAACTACAGGACACTGGAAAAAGAGATAGAGGAAGATGTTAACAGATGGAAGAGCATACCATGCTCATGGATTGGGAGAATCAACATCATTAAAATGTCCATACTACCCAAAGCAATCTACAGATTCAACGCACTACCCATTAAAATACCAATGACATATTTCACAGACCTAGAAAGAATTCTTCATAGATTCATCTGGAACAAAAAAAGATGACAGATAGCTACAGCAAAACTGAGAAAAAAGAATAAAGTTGGTGGGATCTCAATACCAGACTTCAAGCTATACTACAAAGCAACTGTTCTCAAAACAGCCTGGTACTGGCACAAGAACAGACATATAGATCAATGGAATAGAATAGAGAACCCAGATATCCACCCAAACCACTATGCTCAATTAATATTTGACAAAGGAGGCATGAACATTCAATGGAACCAAGATAGCCTCTTCAATAAATGGTGTTGGGAAAATTGGACAGATACATGCAAAAAATTGAAACTGGACCACCAACTTACACCAAATACAAAAATAAACTCAAAATGGATACAGGACTTAAGCATTAGAAGGGAAATCATAAAAATACTAGAGGAATCCACAGGCAGCACAATCTCAGATATATGCCGAAAGAACTTCTTCACTGATACTGCTCCAAAGGCAATGGAAGCTAAAGAAAAAATAAACAAATGGGACTACATCAAAATAAAAAGCTTTTGCACAGCAAAGGAAACCATCAACAAAACAACAAAAAGGATCAATGCATGGGAGAACATATTTGCAAATGCTATCACTGATAAAGTTTTAATCTCCAAAATCTACAACCAACTTATACAACTTAATAAAAGGAAGATCAAGGATCCAATAAAAAAAAATGGGCAACGGACCTAAATAGAACCTTTTCAAAAGACGACAGAAGGAAGGCCAAGAGACAATTGAAAACATGTTCAAAGTCGTTAATCATCCGAGAGATGCAAATCAAAACAACAATGTGATACCATCTTACACCTGTCAGAATGGCAATCATCAACAAATCAACAAACGACAAGTGTTGGCGAGGATGTGAAGAAAAAGGAACCCTTGGGCACTGTTGGTGGGAATGCAGACTGGTGCAGCCACTGTGGAGAACAGTATGGAGTTTCCTCAAAAAACTAAAAATGGATCTCCCATTTGACCCTGTAATCCCACTCTTAGGAATTTATCCTAAGAAATTACAAACACCAATCAGAAAGGATTTATGCACCCCTATGTTCATAGCAGCACAATTTACAATAGCCACAATTTGGAAACAGCCTAGGTTCCCGTCAGCAGATGAGTGGATCAGAAAACTGTGGTACATCTACACAATGGAATTCTATGCTGCCATTAAAAAGAAGGAATTCTTACCATTTGCAGCAACCTGGTTGGAACTGGAGAGCCTTATGCTTAGTGAAATAAGCCAGTCAATGAAGGAGAAGCATCAGATGATCGCACTCATTGGTGGATAATAAAGAACATTATAAACTGATGAACAAAAGGATAGATACAGAGACAGTAAAGCTTCAAACAGACTGTGAAATTACAGCAGGAAGATTAAAGTTAGGTGAGGTAGATAAGAGATCAATCAAAGGACTTGTATCTATGCGTATAATCATAACCAATGAACATAGACACTGGGGGGTTGGGGTATGCCTGGGAGGGAGGGGGGGCAATGGGGAGATATGTATAAAAAATTAATAAAAATATTAATTAATTAAAAAAAAAAGAAGCCCGCTTCTCAGACTTGAAGGGCTCCCCAGGCCCCGGACCTCAGCACTCCTAAGACCTACTTTGCTGCTCAGTACTGATCGCTCAGCAATGACCTTTAAGCCCAGTTTCCAGGCTGGACTTGGTCTGGACAGAAGATCCGATTCTCCTCCTACCTTGGTCTCTTGCTAAAGGCTCCTGTCCGGCCTTCAATGCTCTCCTTGCTTCTGACCAGGCTTCCTCCTCCAGGGTGGGCGCTGTGTGGCAGTGTCAGCACAACCACCGCTTCCGGGGCTGCCAGCCTCCTGTGTGGCCCTTCACACAGGACCCTGCCTGGTTCCCCTGAGGGGTGAGTGCCACTCAACAGCCCTGCCACCAGGAAGGAGCTGCTGTGCAGAGCCTTTGGCCCTGGGCCAGGGGATCCATGTTCCAGGTCCAGGAAGTACATCAGCTTGCTCGGACGTGGGTAAACGATGCGTGTGCTCCTGCTGTTTCCATCTGTAGAATCTAAGTGTTCGCCTGGACTTGTGTATTCTGAGTGGATCTTAAAGAAAAATAGAAAGTGAGAGTGCAAGAACATGGCCAGAATTTGGGGGTTGCCTGTGAGGGCCTGAACCTGGAGACTGTGGGCTTCCAGGTCTGCTGTCTGCCTCTAGAATCTCTAAGCAAAACTGCATGGAATTGCCAGGACGTGGCTCTGCTCCCTGGGGGCGTCCGGGGCAGGGATGTGTCCCCCACAGACTACCGAGCGCACCCCCAGAGGCAGAGGCTTGAGGAGGCTTTTTCGGCGGTGGGAGCTTCTCTCTCAGGCCACAAAATGAGCCCTTAAAAATCACACAGCCCCATCGCCTCTTGGCTGCTCCTATGCCCTTGTTTCTTTTAGTCCAGGTGGGCTGTAGCAGAGTAGTTCGGGCCAGCTGCCTTGCTGGAGAGAGTCGTTAGGAAGAGCTGTCGATTAGGTGTCCTCAGCTGCTGACACCCAGAGCCACATTGAGGGAAGGGCAGAGGCACAGAAAGGGCAAGAATGTGATTGAGAGGCGACGGCGCCGAGGACAGTGGCCTGCAAAGGCCAGGGCCTCTGAAAAGTCTCTTCTCTGCTGTCAGGTGGCAGGACGGTGGGACAAGTGTCTGCCAGGTGCCCCAGTTCCATCCGAAAGCCCAGTGAATGCTGCTTCTTCCTAGGAAATCCTGCCTGGGTCTCATGACCCCAGGACTCAGGCACGTGGTGCCACCTTCTGTGTGTACCAGCCACTCGGGCCAGCACTGCCCAGCCACCAACACCCGCCCACTGCTCCCTGCATATCAGCCGGCTCCGCCCCCGCTTCTGGGCTCTCTCTTGATGACCACCGCGCCTCCTTGTGACACTGAGCCACCGCAGTACCTGCCATTGCTGTGACAAGACACATGTGACTGCCGCTGGCTACCTCCTTTGTGCCTAGGAACGTGCTGGCACCGTGACACAGAGCACTGGTTGCTGAGTGAACAAGTGATGTCTGTGTGACGTCGACCGGGCAGGGCTCGGGCAGCTCCAGGCAGCTGGCGAGGGCTGGAGGAAGTGATCTCCCTTGGGCAGCTGGAAGGGGCTACTAAAAGGAGCAGGAGTCTCAGCATGAAAGAGTGCGACCATATTCTTTTCCACCTGTAGCTGGGCAAGAGCCGTTGTCTGCATGGCCTGCCAGTCATATTTGATAACCTGAATCACACCTTGCAGCAGGATTTTGCACGTTGCATCTTTCTTGGCACAGAGCTGCAGGACTGGGACCTCCATGAGTTCAGTGAAATGTCCTCTCTGCGCCAGTTTCCTCTGGCTCAGGCACATGTTCTGTGCTTTTTTGAAGATGACACGGTTTTCTCCCTTTCACCCAAAGGTTCCGAGATGCCCTCTAGTGAGGTAGAGCTAATCGTGTTGGTGCTTCTGACTTCACTTTGCTCATAAATTTCCCTGAGAATGGGATGGAAGCTGCGCTCCCATTGACAAATACATGCATGCCAGATTTTTCACACAATTCCACTTCCTGTGATGGAATTGACTGCCTGTAGTTACTGCCATCTAAATATGGTCTTCTCAAAGAGCTATGTCTTTTTACTTCAGCTTTTTCATGTAAATGGGAATTTACTTTCTGGGGAAAAAACCAGCAACCCTCAAGGTTATACAAAATTAGACAAAGAGTAGCTTTTAACTTCACTCAAAAGTTCGTTTCCGCCCTGGTTGAGTAGTTCAGTTGGTTGCAACATCATTCCAAAGCACCAAGGTTATGGGTTCGATCACTGGTCAGGGCATGTACAAGAATCAACCAATGAATACACCAATAAGTGGAACAACAAATCGATGTTTCTCTCTCTCAAATCTTTCTGTCAGTTTCTTTTGTTGTTGTTAATCCTTACTAGAGGATATTTTTTTCCATTAATTTTAGAGAGAATAGAAAGGAGGGGTCAGGTGGAAAGAGGTGTGAGAGACCCACATCAATTGGTTGCCTTTGCATGCACCCCAACCCGGACAGGGAATTGATTGGAATTGAACCCACTACCCTTCAGTTCGAGGGCCAACACTCTTAACCACTGAAACAAGCCAGCTGGGGCAAAAGTCTGTTTCTGGGATAACACTGGTGCCCAGAGGAAGCTGAGGTGGTGGTGCCATGCACACGGGCTCTTTGACGCAAAGGTATGAGGGAGCTCTGCCCCCGGAGGGGGGAGGGGGTGGCCTGGTGCCAAAAGGTGCCAGATTTCTTTCTCACGTTGACTTCACACCACCTCATTTCCTCTGCACTCCTGTTGGGGGTCACCTCCAGCCCAGGCTGCGTAGATTCCAGTGACATCACTTACTTTTGCAAGTTCCCAAAGGAGCTCACAAAACAAGAATCTTTTGATGTGTCCTCAGGGTGCACTGGGAGCAGCAGCAATGTCATCTAGCTGCCGAGAGTGCGAACTCACCACTTCCTCCATGCCCTGCCTCATGCCCTTAGGAGAAAGGTCCCTGTTGCCTAGAATTTATCAATATTTTACCTTCTTCCCACAAAACACAAGAACCTTGTTATACGAACCTCTACAGCAACCCCTATCTACTATGTTTTTGTCTAGGATTTTACTTACAACTTGTTTTTACTGATCCATATCTTATTATTTTTACTTCCTTTTTAAAATATATTTTATTGATTTTACAGAGAGGAAGGGAAAGAGATAGAGAGTCAGAAACATCAGTAGGAGAGAAACATCGATCAGCTGCCTCCTGTACACCTCCTACTGGGGATGTGCCTGCAACCAAGGTACATACATGCCCTTGACTGGAATCAAACTTGGGACCTTTCAGTCTGCAGGCCGACACTCTACCCACTGAGCCATTACTTCCCTTATAGAAAATAGGGCTATTACTTCCCTTATAGAAAATAGACAACATCTATGTAGATTTACCTGGAGGTTTCTTTTTAAAAATATATTTTTTTATTGATTTCAGAGAGAAAAGGAGAGAGAGATAGAAACATCAATCATGAGAGAGAATCAGCAATCAGCTGCCTCCAGCATGCCTACTACTAGGGATTGAGCCCAAAACCCAGACATGTGCCTTGCCTGGGAATTGAACCATGACCTCCTGGTTCAAAGGTTGACACTCAACACAGAGCCATACCAGTGGGTGATCTGGAGGTTTCTGAGTTCCTTTTCTCTCACAACCTCTGACATGCCCTCCCTCCTCCAAATCCCATTGCCATCCACTAAAGTATGGCCTTTGGTATCTTCTCCACTGATACATTCTGTATCTTTTTTTCTAAAACTCTCTCTATTTCGCCGTCGGTCTTGAGTATTAGTTATCTCCGCATGGAACTCTAGGTTGTGGGCACTTACATAGTGGGCGGCTGATCTCCCTCTGATCTTGAACAGGGCACTCCCAGCGTCTTATCTCTGGCGGCTTTGGACTAGAGCCTCAGTGTTCTGTAATTTCACCCCAATGGGTGTAAAGTATGGACTTGTTTAGTTTGATTTTGATTGGAACATATTTTGCTTCCCAAATCTGAGAAATAAAGCTTTTTTTTATCAATTCTGGAAAATTATCAGCCATCATTTCTTTTCAGTATTTTTTTTTCTGTTCTTTCTACTTCCAAGAGCTCCTGTTAGATGTATGTTGTGCCGTCTAATGCATTTCTCCCATTTTTACCATTCTCCTATTTCTTTCCTTCAATTTCTCTGTATTAAACTATAGAAAGTTTCCTTTGTATTTTATATTTGTGAGAGTATTTATTTTTAACAAGAAAAAGGCTCAATTTGGAATGAGTAGAACTTTTGTCAAAACTTGTATTTACCCATATTCCCCCCATAATGTGTTATCCTTTTATTAATATTTCTACTTTTTCTTTTAATCACTTCAATTATACTAATTTTACACTTTCTTTTAAATTGCTTTATTATCTCAAGTTCTTAGGGAGATCCCATTTCCTCTCTGTCCTGTCTTCTTCTCCATCATGGTGGATCATATCCCAGCATGCTTTGTAATTTTTTACATTTTGAGCTAATCTTAGCTGCAGTTACTTTTGCATCTAAGTGCCATGTGGAAGTGTTCTCACTGAGTGGTTTTGCATGTGCTGCTGCTGCACTGGGACACACCTTGCCTCAAGATTCCTGTACCCTGCCAGACACAAACTCAGGGTCTTAAGTTCTCAAGACTTAGTTTTTCCTCCCAAGTCCCTGCATGAAGACAATGGTCCTTAGAATTCTGGACCAGTGGGAAGAGTTACTCTTGTTTTCCGCCCCAGAGATGGGAACCCTTATAAGAGTCCCAACTTCGTGCAGGGACTCCTGACAGCACTCACCTGACCTCAGGTCACACCTTCAGCCTTTCTGGGGCAGGACAGTGTTGTCAAAGAGGCCTGCAGTGAGCTGTGTGCCTGTGGGCTCCAGGCATCATCTGTCAGTGCTGCCTTCATTTCTGGCAGTCAGGGACTTCACTTTTTTTTTTTTGTGAACTCTATTTTGTATGGCAGTATTTTATCTAGCATTTCTATTGACAGGAAAACTTATGTTGGCTCAGGTTATTTTGCTCAGGGCCTCATGGTGGCTCTTTAATCAGGGCTCCATTTGCTTAACAACACAATAAACAACCTAGTAGGATACTGAAAGTAAGGCTTTGTGCTAGAGCAAATTCAACTTTTGGTACAGATCCAGTCTTTTCAAATTGAGTTTTCTTCTCGTTAACAAGCGACGCTATTGTCTGATGGCATCTCAGTATGGACAGATTTGAGTTGGCCCTTCAAGGAGGTTTCTGCATTGGGCACAGAGCCCAGTCTGCACTTGCGAATATATTATTATTGGCTTTGGACCGTCGTATCCCCAGCACATCTCATTTCAAACCCCTTCTGTCTTCCCCTGTAATGCCTCCCATGCTATATGCTTGGCCTTACTTTGTGCCCTTGTGTAAGATCTTGGATCATGTCCCATCCATGGGTTTCGTATCACCCATGATGCCAAGCATATAGTAGGCAGTTAAAAAAACAACTGTATGCTTTCTAGGAGCTCATTTTGTAGATATTAACACTAAAACAATTTGAAATATCCTTTCACACCTATTATACCAGCCGAGTTGAGAAAAATGCCCCATGTTGGAGTGAGCAAGAGGGTATAAGAACTCCTGTGCATTGCTGCAGAGCAGTCTGACCCTACTGTCCAATCAGACATGTCACGATCAGACATTCTCACAGAACTTCATAGAAAGACATACAGAGAGCGATGCGGCATGGTGGTGGCGGCGGGGCGTTAACCCAAGCTTGGTGCCTATCCATGGGAAAGTGAAAGGTGGGGACACAGCATGGGGTCCTGTGCACACTTAGAATCAGCACATAGCTGATACAGAGCAACACGGACAGACCTTAAAAGCATAGCGTAAGTGAAAGTCCAAGAAAGGGAAGGAGATGCTCAGCACAGCGCCATTCATGTAAATTTTTAAAAACCCACATGCAAAGCAATGTACATTTTGCAAGAACAGACTCAAGAAAAAAGATGCATGCCAAACATATGAATATGGACTGCCTATGGAAGATGGGTATGGGGAGAAGACTGGATTCAATAATTAATAAATGCACAGAAAGGGGCCATGCACAGACCAATGATGATAAACCACAGGGCGTGGAGTATGATTAACTTTCAATGATGATGTTTAAAAAGATAATCAGGAAGAAACATTTGTTCAGTTGGAAGTCTCACTTCTCTTTGACTTCCTGCCAGTCCATGTGGTATGTAGAATCCTGTCATTTTTATTTTAATATTATCCTTCTCTTCCTGCTGGTGGAGAAGCTCTTGAATTGCAGGAGTTGGATCTTATCTGTTGTTACATGGCTGCAGCAAGATGTAGTTGAAAGACAAGTTCAGGGTTCAGATGAGCCTCTTGTGCAGACTCTGTGACCTTGGACAAGGTCACGTCATCTTTCTGAGCCTCAGTTTCCTCATTTGGAAAATGGGTGAAAAGACCTCTGAGGACTATTAAAAGGACTGAGTATTTTTGACCTGCTGTTCCCTGTAGAGTGTCTATAGTAGCTGCTCAAACTCTCTTTCGATGGTAAGAGTTCTGTGAGCTGATGTTCACCATAGACCAGAACAACAGAAGTTGGCTTTAGGTGTGGCTAAAACAGGACTTCCAACAGAATTTTTTAAGCACCAGGATTGCTTCTGAGTCTAGTTCTGCAACATTTTTCTTTGAGCGCCACCAGGGAGAAATTCTCTGTGTTTACACCTGCCCCCATCATCCCAAGCCCCTGCCCCATGTGTCTGCGCTCAGCCTTGAAGAGTCTGTGACTTCTCACTCTCTTTCCTCTGGCTGATCTTGGGAGCGAGCCCCTGTGTGTTTGCGTTGACTCCTCTCTCCTTTTGTGCACTGCCTGAGAGAGACCTAACTCACATGGGGCCAGATGATGGCCTGCACCTGCTGCAGCAAAGAGAGACCCTGGCACTGGTCTATGGACCATGGTGACTTTGTGAAGCAGAGGCACTGATGTCAGTCATCTTCGCAGCAAGTCACACATGCTGTAGAAGTACCCAGCTGCTTTCCAGGGTCTTACATTTAACCTGAAGCGTCTTTGAAAGCCTTCATATTTTGAACATTTTGGAAAATGCCCTGATTCTCTGTGATTTGGGGTGTTTGCACCCTGTGCACCTTGTTTTTCTTGGCTAGGAAACAGGAATGATGGCATGCCTAAACAGCCAGAAACGTGAAGCATGTCACATGCCCTGCGTCACAGAGGTGACAGATAGTCCCACTTTGTGGCAATGATCGCTCCTGATCCATGTCTTTCAGTAAACACATACTTCTCTAGGAGAATCTGTCCTCTGCCTCTTTAAAATAATATATCCACCCAAAGACTAAGAATATAAATTGAGTGGGAAGGGGGTGTTACTAAAACGCTTGCTTTGTGGCAGTGTTGCAGCTCACCTTCTCCACGTGGTAGAGTTCTCATTCTGATTCAGACAGACTGAATAGGCTGGGTTGTGCTGCAGTAATGAATAGCCCCAGTGCCACCGGCTTGCATAGCAGAGGTTTATTTCTTGCTTATGCTACGTGTCCTCCAGGTATGGGACCTCTGCTCACTGTGGACTTGCAGGGGCCCATTTCATGGAAGCTTCACCTCAACATGGGCTTCAAGGTCACCCCAAAGTGGGAAGGGTACGTGGTGCCTGTGTGCTCTAGTTCTTAGTGTTTCTGCCTGAAAGCAGCTTCAAGGAAAGGTTGATTCAGGACAAACAGGGACCTTATTCTGCATTTTTGGGGTCTGCTTCCTCTGAGCTATCTTGACCCTTAGGTTCTGGCAGCACAGAACCCAGTCCTCTAACACAGCCCCTTGAGCAGTTTCCATACACATCCTGGGAGCCCCCTCATTGCCATCCTGAAGTGATTCATTGACCATGGCTACACATTGCCATCAGCTTAATGGAGCTTGTCCCCATTCCTGGCGCTCAGTGTAGGAGTAGCATTGCTCCCATAACATAAAATGCAGGATGCCCAGTTAAATTTAAATTTCAGATAAACAACAGATTTTTAGTGTAAGTCAGTCCCAAATATTGCAGGGGACATACTTACACTAAAAAATATTCATTCTTTATCTGAAATTCAAATTTGACTGGATATCCTGTATTTTTGTTTGCTAAAAATAGCAACTCTTTATGGGCACCCCTTCCCAAGCCACATACAAGAACAGGTGGTTTCTCCAATGCAAAGTCAGATGCTTTGTTATCAGAACAAGAGACATGTCTACTGGGTGTGTAAACCACAGTTGTTCACGACAGTGACTATGAAGGGCTGGATGGGTGTGATCTCTCTGAAGTGTATATGTGGGATCTGGTCCTCAAAGAATACCTCCCAGTAGTACAAAACTGTACCAGTTACCCATTGCTGTGTAACAAATGCCCCCAAACTTAGCCACTTAAACCAGTAACGTTTCTCACGGCCCCACGGGGTGATGCGCTTACACAGCATCATTCATGCGGTTGAGGTCAAACACCAGCTGGGGCTGTAAGCATCTGAGCGGTCTACTGGGACAAAGGTCCAAGATGGCTCACATGGCTGGCAGTTAGCTGTGAGCTCAGGTGGGTTGTCAAGGAGAGTAGCGACACGTGGCCTCTCCACGTGGCTTGGGCTTCTTAAGGAGCTGAGTGCTGAGAAGAAGCATCTCAAGAGCAAATGTTCTAGAAGGTCCAAGCAGAAGTTGTACGATTTCAGAAGTCCCAGAACTGTGTGCTGTTAGTCAAGCAGCCACTGGGGCCAGCCTAGATCCAAGGGCAGGGCAAGTAGACCCTGTCTCTCATGAGAGGAGCAGCACGTGTGTACAGGAGGGAAAGACAGATGGGGTTGCCTTGGAGATTGCCAACCCCATATACTTTATGTGCATTATTGTAACTTACCCTCGTGTTCACTATTAGGTAGCAACTGACAGAGCCCCATTTTATAGAGAGGAAACCAAAGTCTTAATGCAGTCAAGGGACGTGCTCAAAATCAGACAGCTCGAAAGTTTCAAAAAAGCGCTAGAACTCAGGATTTCTGATTCCCAGCTAATCTTTGTCTCTCTACCGTAGCCCACTGTCCTCTGGAGAGGAGCGTCACTGTACGTGGATTTGAGGATAAAGATGCAGCTCCCAATAGAATGTGTGTCCACCCTCTGCTTGTTGTGTCTGGGTCTCCTCTAGCATTATTTTTGATAAAAGGTAAAGAACTTCTCAGACTAAGGTAATTTTAAAGCAGTGATGGTGTCGATAGCTGGGAGAATGTCAGTCATTATTCCATAAGTACCCCTCCCGGTTCCCTTCCATGTGGTACAGTATGCTCCCTTACCTCATCAGTGCTGAGTGTGGTCATGGGACATATTTTGACCAAAAGGGATATTAGCTGTTGTGATATGATCAAAGGTTGGAAATGTGCTGTGTTGTTGGGCTTGCTCTGCAGTCACCATAAGAACATGCCCCAGGGAACCAGCTGGCCCTGGAAGGATGGGACACACATGGAGGAGCCTGGGACCTGGCCTGCAGCTTAGTCCCATGCCCAGATGAGCCTGGCCCAAACTCAGCCTGGACAGAGGTTCTCACTGAAAGGGAGTTGCTCGCAAGGGAACACGTGGCAATGTCTGAAGGTAGTTTTTATTATAACAACTAGGATGAGGGTGCCATGGGCATCTGGTCGGTAGAGGTCAGGGGTGCTGCTGCGCACCCTACATGCACAGGACGGCTCTCATGACAAAGAAAGATCCTGCCCCCAGTGTTAGCAGGCTGAGGCTGAGCATTCTGAGTGGGACTAACGAACGTCCAGCCCGTAGAGGCATGCACAGCAGCAAGTGACTGTGACTGGAAACCTCTGAGTTTGGGGCAGGTTTTCAGTGAGTGTTGTTGATAATGATAGATATAATGGCAAAGGCAAGAACCATGTTTTGTGAGGCAAGATCATAAGTGGTTCTTCCCAGGTGTAAATACTCCTTGCTGGCCCTGGGCCCCAGTCACGTCCTCTGGCAACGGGTGGCCCAGCTGATCAGCCCAAACCTCGGGGAAGGAGAGCACCTGCTTCAGCCTCAAAGATTCTTCCTTCACGCGTCCTGTCATCCTCTTTCTTGACTCCTGAAGCCCTCAGTGACCATCTGCCTCCCAAGCCTGCCTCCCACCTCAGTCACATTCAGCTGTCTAAGGCATCTCTTCAGCCAGTCACTAACACTTGTTTCTCCCGAAGCCTTTCCCACGTCCTCTCTGGTGGGCCTTCCCATCCCCGATGCCTGTATGTCCTCCACAGTGCCTCATGTCCCCAAGGAAAGGAGTTCATTCTCTCCTGGTTAAGGAAAGACGAAAGGTGTTCCTTTTGGTCCTTTATAAAATATCTTAAGATATTTTTACATAATCTTGGTTTCCAAACTGAAAGAAGGACCAGGTTCTGACTGTTCTGCACAAAAGGAATTATAGAGATGGTTTTCCCTTACTGAACATACAATCTCTTATATCCTTAGCCGTTTTGCTCACTTTGAGGGACTTTTCAAAAGTTGAGATAAATTTGCTTATACAGTGGTACTTCGAGATACGAGTGCCCTAACATACGAGATTTTTGAGATGCGAGCCGTCGAGCAAGCGATTTTTGCTTTGAAATACGAGCAACATTTGAGATAGGAGTAATCTCGCGGATCAGCCGGCTGCACACGATCCACCAGTTTACCACGACTCGAGCGTCTCATAGTTAACCACGCCTCAAGGTTATGGAACAAATTAAACTCGTATCTTGAGGTACCACTGTAGTGAAGTAGACAAGACCGATCCATTTTTACACCTGCGTAACGCCAGCCAGATCAAGAACATTGCAGCACCTCAGCAAGGCCCCTGTGCCTCTTCCTGGTGGTCACTACCCACAGAGGTCATCTTGGTCTGTTTTCCATTACCAAAGGTTAATTTTGCCTCTTCTTGAACTTCACAGTGTATCATGGTATTTACTCATTTTTGTCTGTCTTCGTCCACATAATGTTTTCAAACTCATCTACATTGTTGGGTGTGTATCATTTACAGGATTCATTTTGTTAGTTTGTTTTTTAAAACAATTTTCACCCTGGCTGGTGTGGCTCAATTGGTTGAACATCATTCCATGCACCAAGAGGTTGTGGTTCCATTCTTGGTCAGGCACAACCAGCAGGGGGCGTGTAGGAGGCAGCCAATTGATGTTTCTCTCATTATTACTCTCCCTCTCCCTTCCTCCCTCTCTAAAATGAATAAGAACTTGTTAACATTTTTTTCAATTACAGTTGATATACAGTATTATATTAGTTTCTGGTGTATGCATAGTGGTTAGACATTGTATAACTTAGGTAGTGTTCCCCCCATAAGTCTAGTACCTACCTGGCACCATACATAATTATTACAATATTACTGACTGTATTCTCTATTCTGTACTTAACATCCGCATGACTAGTTTGTAATTACCAATTTATACTTCTTAACACCTTCAATTTTTTTTTTAAATCCTCATCTGAGAACATGCTTAGAGAGAGGAAGGGAGAGAGAGAAAGAAACATCAGTGTGAGAGAGAAACACATTATTCTGTTGCCTTTCCTATATGCCCCAACCAGGGTTCAAATCTTCAACCCAGGCATGTGTCCTGACTAGGAATAGAACTGGCAATTCTTTGGTGCAGAGGACAGCCCACTTTATCTTTTTCACCCTTTTCCCCAACCCACTCCCATCCAGCAACATCGGCTGCTCTCTGTGTCTGTGAGTTTGTTTTGTTTTTGTTTCTAATATGTTTCTCACATATTAGTGAGATCATGTTGTTGGTCTTTCTCTGTCTCACTTATATCACTTAGCTTAATGACCTCAATGTGTATCCATGCTGTAGCAAATGGTAAGATTTTGTTCTTTGTCCTGGCCCAGTAATATTCCATCACACATATGTCTCTCATCTTTTTATCCACTTGTCTATTGGTGGGCACTCAGGTGGCTTCCGTGTCTTGGCTTGTGAATAATTTGGACACTTTGGAATGGCTTTTCCACAGGAAAGAGAAAGGATTTGGTACAATGTCTACCACTCCTCTTTCAGGGGTCCAGAAATGGAGGAGAGGGAATTAGGGCTTCTGGCGAAGATGGGCATCTAAGTCTTTTCCCCATCCCACACTCCCAGGACAGTGAGCAGCACTATAGGAGGGAAATGGCTTCACCTGTTTGGTAGAAACCTCAAGGAATCCTGCAAGGCCGGTACCGATGAGGCTGGTCTGAAGGCGCCTTGGAGGGCAGCGGCACTTTCCCCAGGGCAGACAGAGATCCCTGATGCAAAGCCAGCATGGTGGCTGGGCTTCCTCCGACACTGGGAGGCTGCCATGAGCACAAACGCGCATCAGAAGGCACCTCCCTGTGCTGGCAGCTAAAGCAAATACACATCTCCGGGGATAGGGCCTTTCAGATGCTGGCTGTCTGGCAGAGCAAGAAGTCTGGACATGTATTGGCCTAAGGAGATTGACTCGTCTATAGTCGATTTGATGATATGTTCTTCCCTGGAAAACACCTCTTTCTTCCAACTTTTCAGTTTATAGGTAGGGACACAGGTGATCCACATGAGACACATCCATCAGTTGCCTCCTGCCCCCCAATCCAGGCCAAGGATCAAACCTGGCACCCAGTATGTCCCCTTGAATCCAACCCACAACTCTTCAGTGTGCTGACCGACACTCTAACCATTGAACTAGTCAGGGCTCACAATTGTATTTTGAATGAGCTGATAGTTGGCTGGAGTATTACTTCAAATGGTACGAAATATGAGTCTCCAATTTTGAGCCTTGAGCTGCTGAGAGTACCTTCCTGTGCCCGCAGGCTTCTGGAATCTTCAACGCGAGTGGTATCTCCTATCTGGTGCACAGGGGCAAAGGCAGAGGCAGCCTGAATGTCTCCCTTTATAGGTAGAGTTCTTTAAAGTTAGAACATTACTGGGAGACATGTACAGATTTAGTGTCTTTTTATCAATATTTTTTCTGATTATGATTTTCATTCTTTTGAAACAGAGTTGTTGTCATTAATTCAGAAAACATTTTTTCTTTCTTTCTTTATTTTCAAATTTTTGTATTAATGTATTACATGTATACATAACTTCCCTTTGCACGCCCCCCCCCATCCCAGGCATACCCTAACCCCTCAGTGTCTTGTGTTCATTGATTATGCTTATATGCATGCATACAAGTCCTTTGGTTGATCTCTTATTTACCCCACATTTCCCTAAACTTCCTGCTGTAATTTGACAGTCTGTTTGATGCTTTACTGCCTCTGCATCTATCTTTTTGTTCATCAGTTTATAATGTTCCTTATTATCCACAAATGAGTGAGATCATGTGGGTTTCTCCTTCGTTGACTGGCTTATTTCACTTAACATAATTCTCTCCAGTTTCATCCAAGTTGCTGCAAATGGTAAGAATTCCTTCTTTTTAATGGCAGCATAGAATTCCATTGTGTAGATGTACCACAGTTTTCTGATCTACTCATCTGCTGACGGGCACCTAGGCTGTTTCCAAATTGTAGCTATTGTAAATTGTGCTGATATGAACATAGGGGTGCATATATCCTTTCTGATTGGTGTTTCTAGTTTCTTAGGATATATTCCTAAGAGTGGGATTGCTGGGTCAAATGGGAGTTCCATTTTTAGTTTTTTGAGGAAACTCCATACTGTTCTCCACAGTGGCTGCACCAGTTTGCATTCCCACCAGCTGTGCAAGAGGGTTCCTTTTTCTCTGCATCCTCACCAACACTTGCCATTTGTTGATTTGTTGATGATTGCCATTCTGACAGGTGTGAGATGGTATCGCATTGTCATTTTGATTTGCATTTCTCCGATAATTAGTGACTTTGAGCGTGTTTTCAATTGTCTCTTGGCCTTCCTTCTGTCATCTTTCGAAAAGATTCTATTTAAGTCTGTTGCCCATTTTTTTATTAGATCGTTTATCTTCCTTTGATTAAGTTGTATAAGTTGGCTGTAGATGTTGGAGATTAAACCTTTATCAGTGCTAAGATTTGCAAATATATTCTTTCATACAGTGGGCATTCTTATTGTTTTGTTGATGGTTTCTTTTGCTGTGCAAAAGCTTTTTCTTTTGATGTAGTCCCATTTGTTTATTTTCTGTTTAGCTTTCCTTGCCCTTGGAGCAGTATCAGTGAAGTTCTTTCGGCATATGTCTGAGATTGTGTTGCCTGTGGATTCCTCTAGTATTTTCATGGTTTCCTGTCTTATGTTTAAGTCCTGTATTCATTTGGAGTTTATTTTTGTGTATGGTGTAAGTTGGTGGTCTAGTTTCATTTTTTTTGCATCTATCTGTCCAATTTTCCCAACACCATTTATTGAAGAGGCTGTCTTGACTCCATTGTATATTCATGCCTCCTTTGTCAAATATTAATTGAGCATAGCGGTTTGGGTGGATATCTGGATTCTCTATTCTATTCCATTGGTCTATGTGTCTGTTCTTGTGCTAGTACCAGGCTGTTTTGAGAACAGTTGCTTTGTAATATAGCTTGAAATCTGATTTTGAGATACCACCTACTTTATTCACCTTTCTCAGGATTGCTGTGGCTATTCTGGGTCTTTTTTGTTCCAGATGACTCTTTAGAGAGTTCTTTCTAGGTCTGTGAAATAGTTGTTAGTATTTTAATGGGGAGTGCATTGAATCTATAGATTGCTTTGGGTAGTATGAACATTTTAATGATGTTGATTTTTCCAATTCATGAGCATGGTATGTTCTTCCATCTGTTTACATCTTTCTCTTTCTCTTTTTTCAGTGTACTGTAATTTTCTGCATATAGACCTTTTACCTCCTTAGTTAGGTTTATTCCCAGGTATCTTAATTTTTTTGGTGCGATGGTAAATTGGATTGCTTTTTTAGTCTCTCTTTCTGAAATTTCACTATTAGTGTATAGAAATGCCATAGATTTCTTGCAATTAATTTTGTATTCTGCTACATTGCCAAATTCATTAATTAATTAAGTCAGTTTTTGGATGGAATCTTTTGGGTTTTTTATGTACAGTATCATGTCATCTGCAAATAAGGACAGCTTTACTTCTTTTCCAATTTGAATGCCTTTTATTTCTTCTTCTTGTCTAATTGCAATGGCTAATACTTCCAGTACTATGTCAAACATGAGTGGTGAGAGTGGGCATCCCTGTCTTGTTCCTGTTCTTAGGGAAAATGGTTTTAGTTTTGCCCATTGAGTATGATTTTGGCTGTGGGTTTATTATATATGGTTTTTATGATGTTGAGGTATGATCCTTCTATTCCCCCCTTGCTGAGAGTTTTTATCAAGAAAGGGTGTTGGATTTTGTCAAATGCTTTTTCTGCATCAATTGATATGACCATGTGATTTTTATCTCTCAATTTGTTTATGTGATGCATCATGTTTATTGATTTGCATATATTGTACCATCCTTGCATTCCTGGGATAAATCCTACTTGGTCATGGTGTATGATCTTTCTGATGTACTGCTGGATCTGATTTGCTAGAATTTTGTTGAGGATTTTGGCTTCTATGTTCATGAGAGATATTGGCCTGTAATTCTCTTTCATTGTGTTGTCTTTATCTGGTTTTGGTATTCATAGAAGGAGGTTGGAAGTGTTCCTTCTTCTTGAATATTTTTGAGTAGTCTGAGGAGGATAGGCTTTAATTCTTCCTTGAATGTTTGGTAAAACTCTCCTGTGTAGCCATCTGGTCCCAGGCTTTTGTTTGCTGGAAGCTTTTTGATGACTGCTTCAATTTCTTCCATAGTTATTGGCCTATTGAGATGTTTAGATTCTTCCTGATTGAGTTTTGGAAGGTTATATTTTTCTAGGAATATGTCCATTTCCTGCAGATTGTCCATTTTGTTGGAATAGAGTTGTTCATAGTATTTTTAACAATCCTTTGTATTTCGGAGGGGTCTGTTGTAATTTCTCCTCTTTCATTTCTGACTTTGTTTATTTGGGTCTTCTCTCTTTGCTTCTTGGTGAGCCTGGCTAGAGGTCCATCAATCTTGTTTATCCTTTCAAAGAACCAGCTATTGGTTTTTTCAATTGTTTCTTTGATCTCTATGTCGTTTATCTCCACTCTGATCTTTACTATTTCCCTCCTTCTGCTTACACTGGGCTTTTCTTGTTGCTCTCTTTCTAGCTCTTCGAGTTGTAGGGTTAGGTAATTTATTACCATTGTTTCTTGTTTTTTTGCAGTAGGCTTGTAGAGCTATAAACTTCCCTCTCAAGACTGCTTTCACTGTGTCCCATAAATTTTGTATTGTTGTGTTGTCATTGTCATTTGTTGCCATGATGTTTATTTCTTTCTTGATCTCTCTGCTTACCCAGTCGTTCTTTAATAGCATGCTGTTTAATCTCCATGTGTATGATTTCTATTGAAGAAATAATGACAGAAAACTTCCCTGATATAGGAAAGAAAAAACTCACACAAATCCAAGGAGCTCGCAGAGTACCAAGCAAAATGAACCTGCTAAAACTGACTATTCCATGTGTATTGTTTTTATTGTAGTTGATTTCCAGTTTTATGCCACTGTGATCTGAGAAGATGCTTGATATGATTTCTATCTTCTTAATTTGAAGAGACTTTGCCTATGACCCAACAGATAGTTTATCTTTGAAAATGACCCATGTGCACTTGAGAAGAATGTATATTCTGTGTTTTTCGGATGAAATGTTCTGAAGATGTCAATTAATTCCATCTGGTCTAGTGAGTCATTTAGGATGAATGTTTCTTTGCTGATTTTTTGTTTAGAGGATTTGTTCAGTGGTGACAGTGGGGTATTAAAGTCTCCTACTATGATGGTATTGCTGTCAATCTCTCCCTTGATATCCTCCAGGAGTTGTTTTATGTATTTAGGTGCTCCTGTATTGGGTGCATATATGTTTATCAGAGTTATTTCTTCTTGTTGGATTGCTCCCTTTAGTATTATGAAGTGGCCTTCCTTATCTCTTGTTATGTCCTTCACCTTGAGATCTAATTTGTCAGAAATAAGTATTGCAACCCCAGCTTCTTTTCAATTTACATTAGCCTGAAAAACGGTGTTCCATCCCTTCACCCTCAGTCTGTGTGCAATCTATTACCCTATGTCTTTTGATTGGAGTATTTAGTCCATTTACATTTAAAGTTATTATTGATAGGTACTTATTCATTGCCATTTTTATTCTTTACCCTTGTGTATCTTCTTTGCTTCTTATTTCTTTTTTTCTTTTTCTTTTTTTTTACAGCAGACCCTTTAGTATTCCTTACATTACTGGTTTAGTAGTAATAAATTCCCTTAGTCCTTTTTTGTCTGTAAAGCTCCTGATTTCATCTTCAATTTTGGTTGAAAGCCTTGCTGGGTATAGTATTCTTGGATTCAGACCCTTCCTTTGCATGACTTTGTATATTTCATTCCATTCCCTTCTGACCTGATGAGTTTCTGTTGAGAAATCAGTTGCTAGTCTGATGGGGGTTTCTTTGTAGCTGTTTCTCTCTGGCTGCTTTTAAGATTCCTACTTTGTCGTTTGTGTTTGCCAATTTAATTATAATGTGCCTTGGTGTCAGTTTTAGCAGGTTCATTTTGCTTGGTACTCTGTGAGCTCCTTGGATTTGTGTGAGTTTTTTCCTTCCTATATCAGGGAAGTTTTCTGTCATTATTTCTTCAAACAGGTTTTCTATTCCTTGCTCAGTTTCCACTCTTTCAATTATGTGGATGTTGTTTTGTTTTGTGTTATCCCAAAGTTCCCTTAGGCTCTCCTCTTGCTTTTTAATTTTTTTTTCTAGAAGCTGCTGTACTTGGGTATTTGCTGGAACCTGCTGGCAATCGAACAGTACCTGATTGAGGGGGTGAGGATAAGAAAAAGACAGGCAAGAAAAGATGGGGTTGGGAGGTCTGAGTCTTGAGTCTGCAGCCTCGAGTTTATTTCCAGCATAGTATTTAAGCACAAGCAGAGGAGGGGGTTACACAAATCAGGTATGTATTTGCAAATACAGTCACTGACGTTCTAAGTAATCAAGACCTTGCAAGATCTTGCACATAGGCATCAACATTTTTTTAGCCAACTTGTTTAGTTATGTCTAAACTCTGCATTCACATCTCTGTTTATTAAAAATTGAAGGGTGAGAAAGCAGAGAGCTATGTCTAGACTTTGCATTCAGAATTCTTGTTTATTAAACTGAAGGGTGAGAAAGCAGAGAGCTATGTCCAGAGCCTGCTTTCAGGTCTCTGGTACCCCCGTATACCTGGGGCAGCTCCCCACAGGTATTTTTTCCTACCTTGTCTTCTAGCTCACTGATGAGGTCCTCTGCGTCTTCTAGTCTACTTTTGATGCTTTCTACAGCAGTGATGTCATCTCTCATTTCTTCTTAATTCTTTATAATTTCCTCTTGGTTCTTACTCATATTGTTGAATTTGTCTCCCATTCTTTTCAGCCACCTTATAATCATTTCTCTGAACTCTTTCTCTGACAGGTTGTTTGCTTCTATTTCATTTACTTCCTTTTCTGGTGATGCCTGCTTTTCTTTCATATGCGGGCTGTTTCTTCTTCTGCCCATGGTTTTACTTCTCCGGGTGGATATGTAGTTCTACACATCTCTGGATATGTAGTTCTCTCTCCCGCGTTGATTTAAAGGCACAAAATACAACATGGCCAGGTACAACACACAAGGCACTGAACAGAAATGTATTCACGATATTAATAACCACAAATAAGGTGACCACCATTGAAAGACAAATTAGAGGTAAGTAGAGAAAGAATAAGAGAGAAAGGAGAAAAAAAGAAAAGAAAGCAGTGCCAAAATGAATTTGGGAGAAGGGAGAAAAGAGAGGGAAAAGAAAAAGAAAAAGAAAAAGGAGGAGGAGGAGGAGGAAAGAAAAAAAAGAGAGAAATGAAAGAGAATAAGAAAGAAAATGGGGACAAATTATATATATGAGGAGACAACTCCAATAGAATGGCCACTGATGCCAACAAATGCTGGCAACAAGTACCTGGAGAATAATACAAATTACAAATAACAACTAATATCAAGGGAGGCGAGGGACAACAGAGGTAAAACCAAACAAAAACAAAGCAAACAAAAAACAAAATAAAACAAGTAGAATAAACAAAAAACAATCTCACAAAAAATTATAAAAAATCGATATAATCAACGCTCAAGCAAACTACAACAAAAGGACATAGAGAAAAACAATTTTTTGGATAGTGAAGACAGAGAAGAGAGAGGTGTGTATGGACTTGGAGTAGGGGATTAGAAATTAGATGTATAAGTGGGGTAAAGTTTTAACCAGGTAAAAAGAAAGAATAGGGAAAACCTAAAGTTGGAAAAGGGTAAGATGACAAGACAACAAAATGGGAGAAGTTAGGAAGAGAGTGTTGGCATAAAGGTAGAGTTGAGATAGAGTAAAATTATGCTAAAGAAAAGCTGAAAATGGAATGTAGAACTCTAATCCCAAAGTAAAATAAAAAGCATATAAAATGACACTTATTTTTTTCAAAAAGGTAAAATAGTAAAAATACTGGTTGAAAATAGAAATGTAAAATCAATTTGAGGAAAAAAGAAAAAAAATTAGTTTTTTAATTAAAACATGCCTGGGAGGGAGGGGGGCAATGGGAGATATGTAAAAAAATTTAATTTAAAAAAATATTGTGAAAATAAATAAATAAATAAATAAATAAATAAATAAATAAAAATTAAAAAATAGAATGGGCAGTAGTGGAGGTCATTCACTTCCTCTATTGTTCTGTTTGCCACGCCTGTTTCCCAGTCAGGACGAAATTGCAGTTCCCTTCGTTCTCCTTCTGCTCAGTGAAGAGTCAATTTGTGAGTCAGCCCCTGGGTGGCAGTGTTTTGGAACTGATCTCTGAGACTCTAGGTCCTCTCTAGCCTGTGCTTAGATCCTGCTTTCTCTGTGGTACTCAGTACCAGTTTGTGGGAGTGGGTTTCCCCAGGGCTGATTCTCTGATGGTTATTCTGTGCTCTAATCTCCAGGTTCCAGAAAAATAACTTTCCCCTGCAATCTCTTAGGATGTACCTAATTGGGTGATCTTATGTATTGGGCTTAGCAATCAGAGTGAGGGTCTGAAGAGGAAAGAGTGCAGTCTGTGCTCTCTCCCTTCCCTGCTCCTGTTCAAGCATCTGGGACACCTTAGTAACTCCCAGGCTGTCCTTCTGCCTCAGATCAAAATGGGTTGCTTTCTAGAGCTCCCCTCTGTTAACAGCTCTGTGGGCCCCCTTCCACATTCAGGGATCACACCCTTCCCAACATCCACAGATTTCTGTAGGTCCAGTTCTCATATTGTGCACGTCTCTCTGTTCTGCGGGACCAGAGACCTCACCTATCCCAGGCGAAATCTGACCTTTCCGTGTGGCATGTGGAGCTCCTCTGTTTGTGCCGATTGGGGAGCAGTGTTCTGGGTCCCCAGCTTTTCGGTGGGTTTCACAACTGTAGCTTTTCAGTGTTCCGTAAACATCCACTTTCCCCTGAAAGATGGTGTGGTCTCCACATTCGCGCTGGTGGCTCCGGGAGACAAAAACCCCGTGGCAGTGGGGCTGCCTGGTTAGGAGAGTCCCGTCCAGCAGTCCCCCACCTTCTCCTGGAGGATAACTGTCCCTTAACTTGCCAACAAATGCTCTCCCAGTGCGACCCTCAGCTGTTCTCTCTGTCTTCTTTAGCGACAAGGCTCCGGACACGTCCGTCTATTCTGCCGCCATTTTTTTTTTCCTCTAGAAAACTTCTTATCTCATATTGAATATTGGTTTTGGCATCCTATTCTTGTCTTTAATACCTGCCACCTCTCACCACTTCTCCTCTATCCTTTTCCTCTGAATCTCAGGAACCTTCACTAGCCTGTCGTCGTCACCCCTCAGCTGCTCTTCTGCATCGTTCATTTAGCTGTAGAGTATCAGGTGCACTTTTAATGGCTTACGTCATTGCTTCGAAACCACACTCATTTCAATCTTTTTCCTCTGTCCCAGCTATGTTTTTGTTCCTTGGAGTCTGCATTTTCTTTAATTTTATTGAAAGTATAAAGCAAATGCCAATGGGATTTACTTCTGTTTCCTGCAGAAAATAATTTTCAGGGCACTCATTTGTCCTCTGCCCATTTTAAGGCATAGAGAGCGGTGTAGGCTTCATATTTTTTAATTACTTTTCATTGGTGAGAGCTAAATCCAGAAATGGCATCTCCTCCCAAGTTAGAGGGCATTGGGCTCCTCTGGTGACCTCCTGCCAAATGGTCCTACGCTGATTCTGCAAGTTTGGGGACTGAGTTGGGGGACAGAGAAGGAAGGTGAGGCTACAGGCTCTATGAGACAAGGCCACATGGCAAGTTCTAAATACCTCTGGTGTCCAGACACCTCAAAATAAAAGGTTTTTGTGAGGCTCAGGACTCTTATGTACAAGTGACATTAAAAACAAACAAACTGGCTTAAATGAAAGAGAAATTATCTCGCCCAACTGAGAAAGTTCAAGGGTCATTCTGCCTTCGGGATGGCAGAGTTCAGGATATAATGCAGTTTCCTCTCCCTCCCGCCTCAGCTCCATGTGCTGGCCTTGTCCTCAGGCCCTTCACGGTGAAGTGATGCCTCTCACCTCAGTCCTTATAGCCCACCTTCCAAGTTCAGCCGAGGGATGTTTTCTTCTCCCCTGGCATCCCAGGAAGAGCTTAGGCGTAGATCGTTGTTCTGAGTAGATCACGTGCTCACCTTTGAGCCCCTCATCACCTCCTGAAGTGGGGCCTTCTCCCGGGTTCAGCAGCATCTCATGCCTGCTTCTCAAGCAGGGCCTGGAATCTGCCCCATGTACATTCTAAAAACTATTGGGGACCTGTTATTCTGAGGGTGAGTAGATGGCAGGGCACAAACAATAGACATGCGTTACAGATGCTCTCTCAGTTAACTGTAAGCCCACTCCTTCCTCAGCCGCCAGCGTGGCCTGGCCTCGGAGGGCTGCGATGTGCACTCACAGTCAGGCCACATCCACATCCAGGGCCAGTCACCCCAGGGCCGGACATGTGCATACCTGCCACAGTTCTCCAGCAGATGGAGTGCCAGTGGGTGCCTTTTGCTGCTGCATGAAGGTGCCTCATAGATCGTGTCACGTGGCAGGCCTCTTATGCCGGCTCCTCGGCGGCTCTTTCCCTGGGCTGTGAGCTCTTTCCCCGCGATACCAGTCTGGACGCAGTTTCTTTGGCTTATTTTTGCATGTTTAAGTATGTAAATCCTCAATCTTGTGTCATTTTCAGAAATAGAAAGGAAGACGCGTGGGAAGTCCATCCTGGGGCTGGTTGGCCAGGCTCTGGGAGAGAATAAAAACATGTCCCGAGATGCTACATAATCTCAGTAGCAACCCTTTCCTCGAAGCTGACATCTAATGCGGCATATGCCCCAGGGTTTTTACATGCACTGTGTCAGCTAATCCTTACAAGAACCCCACAGGCATATATAACATCAACCCAAAATAAGGTAAGGGAGGCTCAAAGAGGCTAGATAACCACTGTTTGTTTAAAAAATGTGTATTTGTCCTAGCCCATTGCTCAGTGATTAGAGCCTCGGCCCCCAGACCAAAAGGTCACAGGTTCGATTCCCAGCCCAGGTCAGGCCTCATACTAGAAGCAATCAATTGATGTGTCTCTCTTACATAATGTCCCACCCACCCCACCCCCCTCTCTCTTCTCCTACTCCCTTCCTCCCACTCTCTCTAAAAATCAATGAAAAAATATCCTTGGGGGAGGATTTTTTAAAATGTATATTCAGTTAGGTCTCAAACCCATAACTTAATGTGAGATTTCCTGATGTTAAGTGTGGTGACAGAAATAATATTAACTTGAATGACTCATGCAAATGTGGTGAGGGTGTGATATGGATCAGACGGGCTGGGTTTAGGTTGGGCCTTGGGCGCATACTACCTTTAGGACCTGATGCCTTTATTTGCTCTTCTGTGAAGTGATAACAATCCTGGCCTCCGAAGATGGTCAGGAGGCCGAAACGCATGATGGCCACCTAGCAGTGGCATGAAGGCTCAGTGAGTACTGCCCCTTGATCTGTCACTTCATTTGCTTGTTACCCTTATCTTTTCGCAGTCGGTGTTCATTCTCACCGAGAAGATAAGAACGTGGGATACTTACCTCGTTGAAGGACCAATTTCTTTCCTCAGGCCTCGCTGATCCCTGCAGAAAGCCCGGACCATTGCTCCCAATGCATCTACTGGAAGGTTGAGATGACTCTGAGCATAAGCCGTGGGAAGCATGTTGAGATCATTTCCTTTCCAGATCCATGTCAGAATGGAAGGGAAATGTGTTTGAGGAAAATTCACCTACAACTTTGAGCCAAGTGCCCCACTCTCACAAGAACAAACCAAACAAGGCTTAACTCTAGATGAAACTTTGGCTCTCCGATTGCGCACTGGCAGGACGTCTCTGTGCCACTGCTAATGATAGCCAGGACATCAATAATGGAATGTGAGAAACAAGCTTCTAATCAATTTTTTTTTTTTTTGCTGGTTTAGATTAAAGCACAGAGAATGCCCAAATGCTCCATCTGCTTCCTCTAAGATTTCTGGTAGGCTAGAGCCTAATTATGGCTGCCTTATCCATTTTTAATAATCTTCCTATGACATGCAAACGCGATTATACCCACGTCAGCTTCTGTTTTAGAGCTTCCATTTCATCCATAATTAATAAGCCACTCGGCGGCTGAGGGGAGATGAAGGAGAGACGGAAGGGGTCCCGAGGCAGGCCAGCTGCCCCTGTGCTGCTCATGCACACACTCTGCCAGCCTTTCCTGCAGCCTGCCACATGGGGGCGCCATGCTGGCCACCCCAGGGCTCTGCTGTGGGCTCTGGGCTGCTCCAGACATCCAGGAGAAGGCACAATGACCTATGTCAGACAGCACACTCAGCTGCCCAGACTCCCAGGATGGTTTCTGCTCTTGCCATGTCAAATGAGATAGTCCCGTGCGACCTTGCCCCCATAGATGGCTGTAGGTGGCCTTGGAACCAGCTTCATTATCAGAGGCCGAGAGCTGTCAGCTTAGTGAGGAGATGTGGTTGGAGCATTGAGCTCAGACACACTGGCTCTGCTCTGGGTGACCTTAGACAGGTGCCTTCACCTCCCTGTGCCTGCTCCTGTATAGAATAGAGGGCACACCTGCCTCACTGGGCTTCTCCATGAGCATGGGTACCAATTCGCCCCTGGGATCGCAAAGCACTGTATCAACATGATAAAGAACATGCGGTGTCGTGCAGCAGAGATACGAGAAGACCACTCTGTCCTTGGTTTCTGATCCTACCACCCACTCCTCCTGGTTCGGTGTTCCAGGCTGCACACTAGGACCTCGTGTGGAGTAGGCTGTGACAGAGTACAAGCTATTGCTCTTGTTCACACATGGTGTGACTGCCTCTAATAATTCTGGGCGCAAGTCTTTCGGGGACTCACAAATTTGCAGAAACCTAGACAAGGGGATCCAGTAAGTTCTCTTGTCATTTGCTGAAAATGTAATTGAATCAACAATTTACTGCTTGTTCTCATGTTCGGTGCTATGGCTGCTAGGGCTGCCAGGCCTCCCTCCATCCTTCCTGGGCAGCTTCAGGAATCCACCCACTCCCTCTCTTCCCCCATCCCCCCACCCCCAGCCCTAAAGCCTGATGGTTAGGCGGAGGGTTCACCCTGCCCGAGCTGGGTTCTGAGCCATCTCAGGTCTCCCCTCTCCTTCAGCATTCCCACTGCCAGTCATGAGCAGTCCAGCGATCTGTAACCTGTAACTACCGCTGAGTTGGACCTCACACTCACCTCTGGAAGAGCTGAGCACTGCCCGATGTGGGCAGGGCCGGAACCAGAGCTGTATTTCTGAGAAACGAGGGTCAACTTCACCTGCTTTTGACCCAGGGCCTTTCTTGGGGAAGGTATGGTTCAACTGAGACTGACAGGGAGGCAGGATGTGGGCAAGTGGCGTGGGAGTAGGAGCGGGAGCGCTGATTGCCCCAGCTCCCCGCCCCCCACCCCCAGCTCCACGCAAGCCCAGCACCCTCTGCCCAAAGCCTCTGCACTTGCTCGCCCTGCTGGACTTCCTGCCCCCAGAAGGCAACCTGGCTGGTCCCCTTCTCCACTCTGCCTCAGTGTGGAGACATCCCTCCCATCTCTCCCCACCCTGCACGTTCTGAAACGTCTCATGCTACTCTGTGCTGCATTTTCTTCACAGCAATTCTCACTTTCTTCTGTATCACTCCCCATCTCGGCGGGACTTGCTGAATTCCCAGCTCCTAGGACCATTCTGACACATGGTGGGTTCCAGTGTCTGTGGGAGGAGCCTGGAAACCAGCCACATCTAGTTCTGCCTCAGGTCTGTAAGCTGCTTTTCTTCCTCCAGAACCTGGTGCTCCCTGGCCCCTCAGGGACTCTTGGCTTCACCCTGGTATCTGCTTGTGGCCTGGGTGGCTGCTCCAGCCACGGCCTGAACAGAGCTGGATCCGCTGGCTGCTGGCACAAGCAGGTGTTGATGCCATGTGCCTATGGGGCCTGGAGCGGGCTGTGCCTGGGAGGTCTGTGGGGAGGGGAGGTGACAAGGGAGCTAGAGGAGCTGCGGTCCCCAGGCCAGCCTTCATGGTCTCTTGTAGACAAGACTCTGCCATCACCTGAATACTAATTAATTTTTAATCCAGAGTTGGGAGGGAGCCACCCTCCAGGAGCCATGTATCCATGGAACTTAAAAAATAAAATAAAGGCCACTTAACTGTGGCCTCTTACCACCTGGCCACTGCTACCCTCTGCAGCCTGGTCCCCTGCCCCTGCTCACCACTCTCCATGGGGCTCCTCTGTTTCCTAACCTGGGAGCTCTCTTCCTACCCCAGGGCCTTTGCACTTGCTCCGTAGGATGTTCTCCACCCCAGTTGTCTCCCTTTCATCCTTCAAACCTGAGCCCAGCATATCCCATTGGAGATACTTTTCCTGCTCTCCCATCCTGTTTAATTTCTCTGTGACATATTTTGCCTACTTGTTTAATTTGTATTACTTGACTTCCTGCCCCTCCCCCCAGGGGAATGTGAGCTTTGTGAGAGTGAGGTCCATTTACCACTGTGACCTTAGCGCCTAGTGAGGTACCCTGGGCATCATAGGTATTCAGTAAACATGTAGAATGAATAGATGAAGGGATGCACCAACAGGCCACATGAGTGTTCGGGATCTAAAGGCACTGGTGTGATGTGTGTCTCATGCCCGAAGCAGAATCAGCAACAGAGGTTGCTAACTGGTAGACTGTAGAGGACGTGGAACATGTGGTTTGTTGAAAGGATCTAATTGGCCTCCCACAGTTTTTAAAGGCAAACTAACAGGCCCCTGTTATTCTTGCAATCCTGGCTGGTTAGCATCAGTTGTCTTAAACTCTTCCCATAGCACATATGTCTGTTACCTGTCTGGCCCCTGCAGCGTGGGCTCACCTTCCCTGGGCTGCCGGGTCATCTGGACTCAGAACACAGACACCTGTGGCTTCTACTATGGTCTCCTAAGAAGCTGGCCCAGAGCCAGTCTTCTCATGTCGCAGTGATGGCCCCAGGCTCAGAGGTGAGCAAGGTGGGCTGATCTTTATGGAGAGGATGAGCAAGGCTGACAACCAAGAGGAAAGACAATGGGTGAAAGGTAAAGATTTGGGACAATCCTGTGGGATGTGGGAGGCAGCCCCTGAGAGCAGCAACCAGGTCTGTTTGGTCCAGGGCACCAGCACAGCTTGGAAAGTTCTGGATGCCAAGGCAACACTGGAGGCAACTCTTCAAATGGCCAGGGCTAACATAGCTGTTCGCTTCTGAATTTACAGCATCCCCCTGAGTTAGGGTTTACCACTTTCCTCATCAACCTGGTGAAAGAGTGGAGACAACAGATAATGATTTGTGTCCTGTGTGCCTTTAAGATGCTGTGGGACAAAAGTGGCATTGTGTGTAGATGGCCCAAGTGTATGCATGTCCTTAAGCTGCTGTAACAAATTACCTCAAACTCAGTGGCTTAAAACAGTAAAAGTTTATTCTCTCACGTATCTGGAGGCCAGAAGTTCAAAATCAGCAGCACCAGGCCAAATTGGTGTGGCAGGGCCACACTCCCTATGAAGCCTGCCTGGCCTCTTCCAGTTGGTGTGAGTGACTCCCTGCATATCTTGGCTTCTGGTCACATCACTCTCGTCTTCAAGGCCAGCTTCTGCAAGGCCCTCGCTGCTCTGTCTTCACATGGCCTGCCCCTCTGTGTGTGTCAGGTCTTTCCGCCACCTGTTAGCTATGTGTGTGCTTACATGAAGGACTAGTGTCAGGCCATTTGGCCCCCCCAAATGGATGCCAGGCAGCAGTATCACAGAGTAGTTTAGCTAAATGCTCAGGACAAGGGTACCCTTAATGTATGGGACACACATTCTCTTAGTAATAAGCACGGTGAAAATGGAAATCTCAGTTAACATATCAACTTAAAAACTAAAAGTGAAGAGGGGCTGTCAGAGTCATCTGGTCCACACTGTCGCTGCAGCAAAGGGCACACATCATGGTCAGCAGGTAATCTCTACTGGCGGAGCTGGTGCTGTGACGATGCGCTTCTTACCCTCTTGGACTCTCCTAAGTATTAGCTGGTTACAAACAGCAGGAACCTATTCAAATTAGGTGAAGAGGGGACTTATCACACAGCTGCAGGATCTTTCCTGGAACCAGGAACCAGTGTGGGAACTCCAGGGCCACAGGAAGAGCTAGCCAGGAACCAAGGAAGCGTTTCTGATCTTGGTTCTGGGTTCCAGGAGAGATGGTTTGACTGCCATAGTTTGAACTCTGGTCACAGCTGGCCAGTTCAGTCCAGTCCAGCCATGGCTGCAGGGCTACTCCTGTCATGAAGGGCAGCTCATGGAAGGAGATGCAGACCTAGCAGACAAACCCCGTATATCTGGTGTAGTTACTGAACACATGCAAATCACATGTTGCTACTGGAAGCATGGCCCTCAAGACACTGTGATTAATTAATAAACACAGTGCTGCTTTTTTCAAAAAAGCAAAATAGATGTCTTGATAGGTAAATCAAGGAAAAAATAAATCTCGAATGTACAATATTAGAAAAACCAACATATACATACATAGTAGATCCCGGTGCACGAAATTCATGCACAGATGTAAGCCTGGCCTGCGATCAGGGCCATCTTCCCCAGCTGTCCACAACTGGCCCTACCCCCCGCACACCACCCACCCTCGGTTCCCCATTCGCCATCCGGTGATCAGTGCCTGACAACCAGGGGAAGAGACCAAGAAGTTGGCTGCTCCTGCTCACCCCCATGTATCTGGTGTAGTTACTGAACACATGCCATGGGTGGCCATCAGGCGATGGGAGCCTGCTGGCAAGGGAAAGGGACCGAGAGATGGTCAGTGCGCCTCATAGTGACTGGTCCAGCAGTCATTCTGGTTGTTCTGCCATCAAGGTCAATTTGCATATTACCCTTTTATTATATAGGATAGAGGCCTGGAGCATGTGTAGGGGGCTGGCTGGCCTGCCCTGAAGGGGTGCCAGATTAGGGTTGGGGAGTCCCAGCTGGGGGGCAAGTCTGGCCTGGGCTTGGGGCTGCTGCAGGTTTTTGGGCCAGCCACACACCCAATCAGAGTGGTGGTCCCTACTGGGGGGCAGGGCCAACCTGAGCAAGGGGCCACCAAAGGTTTGCAGGCCGGCCACACTCCTGATCAAGGTTTAGGGGTCCCCACTGGGGCCTCAGGCGGTTTTCAGGCCAGCCATGCCCCTGGCTTTGTCAGGAAGGACGTCTGGAATGATGTCTGGAAGATGTCTGGTCTATCCAGTCTAATTAGCACAAAGTTCTTGCACGGGGGTGGGGGTGGGAGGAGCTTTAGCCCAGCCTGATCCCTCTCCAATCTGAGACCCCTTGAGGGATGTCCCACTGCCCGTTAAAGCCCAATCCAGGTAGTGGTATATCCTTCTCACAATCCAGGACTGCTGGCTCCCACCTGATCACCTGCCTGCCTTCCTGATTGCCCCTAACCGATTCTGCTTGCCAGCCTGATCACCCCTCACCACTCCCCTGCCAGCCTGATTGATGCCTAACTGCTCTCCTGCCAGCTTGTTTGCCCCTAACTGCCCTCCCCTGCAGGCCTGGTCACCCCTAACTGCCCTCCCCTGCAGGCCTGGTCACTGCCAACTGCCCTCCCCTGCTGGCCTTCTTGTGATGGCCATCTTGTGTCCACATGGGACCAGGATCTTTGACCACATGGGGGCAGTCATCTTGTGTGGTAGAGTGTTGGTCAATCTGCCTATTACTCTTTTTTAGATAGGATAGAGGCCTAGTGACTGGGTGGGGGCCAGCTGGTTTGCCCTGAAGTGTGTCCTGGATCAGGGTGGGTGTTCCCTTGGGGTGTGGCATGGCCTGAGTGAGGGGCCTGTGGTGGTTTGCAGGCTGACCATGCCTCCCAGCAACCCAAGTGGAAGCCCTGGTATCTGGGATTTATTTATCTTCTAAAATTGAAACTTTGTAGCCTGGAGTGGAGCCAAGCCTTCTGCTCACACAGCCATTGAAACATTGTTGCCTTAAGTGCCAGCCAGGGTTTGTGGAAAGCTTGGCTTCCTCCATTGCTAGGGGCAACCCAAGCCTCCCTCCTGCTTTCTCTGTGGCAGTAGCCATCTTGATTGGGTTAGTTTGCATACTCGCCCTGATTGGATGGTGTGTGTGGCTGGTGGGCATAGCTGGTGGGTGTAGCAGATAAGGTCAATTTGCATATTATTCTTTTATTAGATAGGGTGTGTGTGTGTGTGTGTGTGTGTGTGTGTGTGTGTGTGGCCTGATGCATGAAATTCATGCACATTAAAAGGGAATTAATTAGAGGAAATATTTTAATATTGCTATTTGCCTTTTCTCTATAATAGAAGTGTCAGAGATGAAATAAAATTAGTAAAATGTATATGAAAATATCCCTCCTGACAGGGGCACGCCACAGGACCAGAGTCAAGTTCCTACCCCCTCGCATGTGCCTCGAAATTGTGCAAGACCCAGTCCCAGCCAGCCCTACCCCTGTCAAAATCTGCAGGGTGGGGGGCACAGCCTTAGGTCTCCCATAAAGTCCCACTGAGTTGGGGGCACAGCCTCAGTTCCCCTATCAAGCCCCACTGGGCAGGAGGCACAGCCTCAGGTCCCCGAGCACAGCCTCAGGTCCCCCAGCTTTGGCGTGAGGGCATGAGGGTGGGATGATCATTTGCATATTAGCTCTTTATTATACAGGATTGCATTTATTAAAAGGTAAAACCTCATTTAAGCAGATGGTTTTTTAGTGGGAAACTTGATTCAAGAAGGTGTAGAAAAACTGAAAATATGCTAACAATTTTACATGCATTTGAAAATAATGTCCAAAAAAAAAAAGCTGCAAGACCAAAAAGATTTTATGTGTGAGTGTAATCAAATACTCAAAGAACTAGGTTATTTATGCTGTTCAGACATACAAAAAATGCGCTTTCATGTTTATCTTAGCAAATTAGAATTCTCTGACACCACCAAACTTTGAATACAGATGCATAAACCCTGAATGCCATAGGAGTAAATAGTGTTCAGCTAAATCAGCAAAAAGAAATACATAGCTAGAGAATGTAAGGGTGATGTGTCCAAAGGGATGTCTTCCAAGAACGCAGGGTTGGCTTGTTATTCAGATGCATAGTCGATTGGATGGCTTTTAGATGAGGCATTAATGGAAGTCAGTGGTCATTTATAAAAATAAAGTAACTTTGGACTAGAAGTTACCTGCTTTATGCATCTGACTGGCACCCTACAGTGTGTTTCAGCAGCGTTTAAATATAAAGCCTAGAACAGCACCATGACTGCAGTGATTTAGTATTGTTCTGGAAGGTATAACCAATGTAACAGACAACAAAGAAGGTAAAATAGTCACAAATTCTGAAAAGAAGTGACTTCTTTCTTTTTCAAGATTAGTGGATAATGGTATTATCTGCCCACAGAACCCAAGGGGACCAACCAACAGTCTATTGAAACTAATAAGAGTTTGGCAGAGGGGAAAATATACACACTCACACACTCACACTCACACACTAACACACACACACTAACACACACTCACACACACACACATTCACACACACACACTCACACATACACACATACACCAATTCAACAATATTGATACTCATACACACACACCAATTCAACAATATTGTGTGTGCTGGGGTGAGCAGAGTTGTTTACAATGGAAATAAAAACATTAAATAAATGCACAGAAAACATCTATATGAAGAAAACTACAAAACTGTACTAGATAACATAAACAACAGTGGAAGGCATGGCATCTATCTGGATGTCAGTTTTTCTCAAGTTTAATTAACTGATTATTTTTAATCCTCACTGAGGTTATAATTCCATTGATCTTAAAGAGAGGGGAAGGGAGAGGGAGAAGGAGAAAGGAAGGGAGGGAGACAGAGAGGGAGAGAGAGAGAAGCATTGATTGGTTGCTTCCTATACTCACCCTGGCCAAGGACTGAACTCCAACCCCAAATCTAAGTATGTGCCCTGACTGGGAATCAAACCCACAACCCTTTGGTGCACGGATGATGTTCCAACTAACTGAGCCACAGGGCTAACTTATTCTTTTATTCAAACAAAGAGAAACATATTCCTGAAGATTGGTGAAAATACTGAAAAAATTTTGAACATGGAAAATAAAGTTATTATATTAAAATGTAAGTTTATAACCATTAAAAGCACCAGTGGAATAGAATCCCTATTTAATATGATAACATACTTGAATCTGTGGGACAGACTTAACTAAAAAATGGTGTTGGGACAACTGGCTAGCTATTTGGAAAATATTCTTCTCTCACATATATCAAAATATCTCAACATGGTTATAAATTTAAATGTTAAAAATACAGTGGCTTTTATGGTCACAGGTACCAGACTGCAATCCTTTCTTTCATGAGTAAACCCTTTTTGCTGAGGAATACCTGGGTGATGTTTTGGTTTATGATCAACACATTTAGAAGCTCCAGAGAAGACCTGACCCCTTCCCTCAACATCTCTAGGGCTCATAAGCAAACAGCTGAAGTGCCCACAGAGCTGTTGGCCTGGCTGGCTGGCTCCTCACTCAGGAGCTCGAGGGTGCGCTCCCAGGAAGACAGCACGCACCTGTAAAATTTTTGTCCTGAAAGGGACATACATTCTCTAAGAAAAAGTTGCAGTTGAGCTGCTTAAAACTGACAGCTCTTCTCCTGGCCCCTCAGGTTGCCCTGCAGGAAAGTCCTCTGGGTAACGCTGACTGCTCCTGGTCTACAGATGGTTCCCATTTAAAGTGTGAAAATATGTGCTCGGAGGAGCTGAAAACCCAAAATACCACACTCTGCAGCCTAGAGATACTGGGAAAGCTCCTCCAGCAAGGCTCCCCCAGCCTGGTGGCAGGCCAGGCAGCGCTGCCCCTGCTGCATGCCAGCCGGGGAGTATCGGGGCTGTGCACTTTTCCTTGTACATGAGTTAGACTCAGAAGAGGGCCTTCCTGGCACCAAGGGCAAAGGACCATGAGGACCTAACTATTGATCAGTGATGCTTTCACAGAAAAATCTTCATCAAAAGGGGCAAATGTTAACATTGACAACTGAGGCCGGGTTTGGGAGGGCCTTCGGAGGAGCGCTTGTGCCCTCTGTCAGGTGAAGGCCCTATAGGAAGAAATCTTGTGGGTATAACAGGCCTTCCTCCTCCGCTCCCCTCTATGCTAGAACTTTCTTTCCTTTGTGTCCCTGGGGAATTGCACCTGACTTACCATGGTTGCACACAGCAGGTTGCAATCTTTTCTTTTTTTCAAAATAAGTTCTTTTTTGCTGGGGAAAAAGAATACAGTAGTGCCCTTATCCATAGTGATACATTCCAAGACCCTCAGTGAATGCCTGTGACCACAGACAGTACCAAACCCTATATATACTATGCTTTTTCCTATATATTTGTACCTATGATAAAGTTTAACTTAAAAATTAGACTCAGTAAGAGATTAACACCTGCTAATAAAATAGAACAGTTATAACAATACTGCAATGAAGTTATGTGAAGTTTATTAAGTAAAATTAGGATGACTTGAACAAAAGCATTGTGATACCTGGACAGTGGATCTGATGACTGAGATGGCTACTGAGGGACTAACACTGGGCAAAGAGATGAGTCACGTCCCGATCAGGACAGAGCAGGACTACGTGAGATTTCATCACACTGCTCAGAATGATGTGCAATTTAAAACTTATAAATTGCTTATTTCTGGACCATGGTTGTCCACAGGTAACTGAAACCATGGAAAGCAAAACCATCATAAGGCCGGGACATCTGGTAAAAATTTTCCAAAAATGACACCCATGAAAAAGCGTAAAGGAAAAGACTAGTAAATTGGGTTCCATAACTATATAAAATCATTTTTACTCTAAAAATATAAAGTTAAAGCAGAATGGATAATGATATATTCAACCTATATTCAAGAGTTAACTATCCTTGGAGAACCAATATGGCAGCACAGGTAAACACCTGTACCTGCTGCCTCCCACAATCACATCAAAATTACAACTAAAATACATAACAACTATCATCCAGAACCACGGGAAAGCTGGCTGAGTGGAAGTACTGCAATTAGAGGTAAAGAAGAAAGTGAATTGAGATTGGTAGGAGGTACAGAGGCACAGAATGGGCTGGCATCTGGGTGCACTGCTTTTGTAATCTGGAGGGAGATATAAGCTCCCACTTGCTCTGAGCTACAATGCCAGGCGAGACTCTGGGGGATCCAGACACATATGGGGAGAAACTAGACTGTCTGGTATCAGGACAGGAACATGAAGGCGGCTTTCTTCCAGATGGAGGTGCTCACAGCAGTCATTGTTTCTGTGCTGGTATCTCCCTGGTGCAGAGCTGACTGGCAGCCATTGCTGTTTGCTCCACCCTGGAGAATCCCTGCGACCCTACCTTACCCAGTTTATTACCCCACCCAAGCTGTGTGCAGTAGCTTTTGCATATGAATGGCTTATTCTTTCTCAGCCTAAAACCTGTCAAACAAGCTGCAGCTGGGTCAGGGAGCCCCAAAGATATCAAAAGAAGGCCCAAGGCCTGCACCACCAGCAGTCTGCCTTGCTTCACAGCTGGGTCTCATCTGGGCACTTCCAAGCCCGATACAAAGGGGAAGAATCTGCAGATGTCTCCATAAGTCCTGCTGGATTTTATGGCCCCAGGCAGTGGCTGATTTTGCAGCTCCTTGGAGATCCAAGAGCCAGTATACCCAGTGGTCATTGTGAGACCCTACCATATTACAACTCTTCACATCCATAAAGGACACACTCAAGGGGCAGACTCAGTGAGCACCAAAGCCCCCATGAAGCAAGTCCTGCCCCATAAGGGTGTCTCCTGCACAGCAGCTCTTCGATTGTAGACACAGCCAATTAGCCTGGAGTTCATTTCTTCCCAGTGATACCAACAGCAATCAAGGCTTAACTACAACAAGACTGTGTGCACCCAGCCCACAAAGGGGTGCACCAAGAGTGTCCACCTCAGGTAACTGGGGAGGCTGAACCACTGGGTCCTATAGGACACCTAGCATACAAAGCCACTCTATCAACACAGAGAAGCAGCCAAAATGCAGAGACAAAGAAATAGGTCACAAATGAAAGAAATGGAGGAAAGCAAACTACTGGATATAGAGTTTAAAATCACAGTTATAAGGTTACTCAAGAATCTTCTGGAAACCTCTGAGAAATTTATTGAGACCCTCAAAGATGTGAAAAAGGACTAATCAAAAATTAAGCATACACTGACTGAAATAAAGAATAACATACAGAGATCCAACAGCAGACTAGAGGATCCCAAGAATCAAATCAAAGATTTGAAAAATGAAAAAGCAAAAAACACCCAACCAAAAAAGCAAAAAGAAGAAATAATCCAAAAATATGAAGATAGTGTAAGGAGCCTCTGGAACAACTTCAAATGTACCAACATCCAAATTATGGGGGTGCCAGAAGAAGAGAGAGCAAGAAAACCTACTTGAAAAAATAATGACTGAAAACTTCCACCACCTGGTGAAAGAAATAGACTTACAAGTCCAGGAAGTGCAGAGAACCCCAAACAAGAGGAATCCAAAGAGGACCACACCAAGACACATCATAATTGAAATGCCAAGAGCAAAAGACAAAGAGAGAATATTAAAAGCAGCAAAAGAAAAACAGTTAGTTACCTACAAGGGAGCAATCATACGACTGTCAGCTGATTTCTCAATAAGAACTATGAAGGCCAGAAGGAAGTGGCAAGAAATATTCAAAGTCATGAATAGTAAGAACCTACAACCAAGATTACTCTACCCAGCAAAGCTATCATTTAGAATTGAAGGTCAGATAAAGAGCTTCACAGATAAGAAAAAGCAAAAGGAGTTCATCACC
>JAAGEH010001669.1:0-11298 GCA_011751065.1 Lasiurus cinereus | reverse complement strand
CATAGGGATAAATCATCAAGGAAAATTTCAAGGGCATTTCAGTTTGTGGAAACTAAGATTTGGGAGACAATTTGGTGTGAGTGGAGTGATGATGGCCCTACCTAGCCAGGTAGCCAGGTAGCCAGGTAGGGATTGAATTGAGGATGGAGACCTTGCCCTAGCTGGTTTGGCTCAGTGGATAGAGTGTCGGCCTTCAGACTGAAGTGTCCTAGGTTTGATTCCAGTCAAGGGCACACGCCCAGGTTGCATGCTCAATCCCCATAGGGGGCATACAGGAGGCAGCCAATCAGTGATTCTCTCTCATCATTGATGTTTCTCTCTCTCTCTCTCTCTCTCTCTCTCTCTCATTCTCCCTTCCTCTCTGAAATCAATAAAAAGACTTCTTTTTAAAAAAAAAAAAAGCATTTAAAAAAGGAAAGAGCTTTTTCTTACTCATGAAGAAGACAGAGCCATGTGTTTGCCACCTGAAGTGTGTTTATTTAGGAAAGCATTCTGAAGAGGCCATCGCAACAATGTCACCTAGAGGTGGAACCAGCAATTTCTACATATATTCATTACAAAAGTCATAGCTCCTGCAGCACCGGAATTTCACCAAGTAGATACTCCATTTGATGTCGTTCACGTTAGCACAGTTCTTCATGCAGCCCATGAAGATCAACCACGGGGTGCCGTCACCTGCAGCGGGGAGGAGACACATCAGCACAGAGGCTCTTGCCCAGAAACTTCTGTCCAGACTACCCTAGCATATCAAAGCGACCTCAGGTAGTTTAAGGCTCTGCTATTCAAATGAGAAGCATGGGAAGATGCTGCTGGTTGGGGTTTCCCCAAAGGAAAGGCAATGGTAGAGGCATTGGGGAAAATGATTCGGGGGTGGGGTGGGGGTGGGGGGATGGGAGAAGAAATAATGCCAAGCAGGATGCCCTGCTTGGGTTGCCAGAGCAGATGCTTCCATTGAGAATCAGCACTGGTTTAAGTAAGAGCTATAAATGCCAAGGGATCACGTAGCACGAAGGGTAGGCGAATAGAGGACTCATGATGTTTAGTCTTACCCATCTCTGGCTACTTAAGCCAGTCGCTATTGCTGCTCGAAGCTCCTCTTTTTCCACAGCTGAAAACCACCCAGGAGGACTTGCAGGCAGAGAGGAAGACGGGGAGCTGCCCTCCCACCGCACCCCCAAACCCAGCTGCTCTCCAGCCAGCGGCCTGACCTCTGCTTTCCTCAGGCTTCTGGAAATACTGGCTCTGTAGCTACACACCCACCCCTTCGTGGTCACCCTCATCTAGTTTCTTTCTGCCTTGTCCGTGATGGGGGCAAAGGCACCAGCCACTCAGAGCTGAGAGGGCCAGGAGTAGAGGCGGACACCTCCCTCTCTGCTTCCTCCGCCCCTTTTCTCTTCCCCTTACCCATAAGTTACTTTTTTTTTTCTTGTTCAACACATGAATTTTTTTAAAATTTCTTTATTGGTTAAGGTGTTACCTATGTGTCCTTATTCCCCCATTACGTCCCCCTATCCTCCCCCTGGTGTCTGTGTCCATTGGTGAGGCTCATATGCATGCATACAAAGTCCTTTGGCTGATCTCTTCCCCCTGACCCCCATCCTCCACTACCTTCCCTCTGAGGTTCGATGTTTCTCTGTCTCTGGATCTGTTTTTGTTCACCAGTTTATGCCCCAACTTACTTTGAACAATATACCCAATGGTGCAAGCCTCCTCTGGGGTGGCCATACATATCCCCCTGCCTCTGGAGCATCTGTATCCTGGAAACATGATGTGGCACATCTTGCACTGGACAGAGTCTGTCATTGGGACCAGAGCAGGGAAGTAGAAGTGAGAGCCCCGTCTCACGTGCCCCGGGAGGATCCATCTCCCCTTTCAGGCTGGAACTCGGGCCAAGCCAAGAGAGGCTGTGGAGTTCATGGTCTCAAGAGCCTTAGTCTGAAAAATAGGGGAGGAGGACGAAACGAAAAGAGGAACAAAGCGAAGGCAGAGACCCTCAGCCAGGTCCTCTGCATACTCACTGAAAAACTGGCTTTTATCGACGTACAGATGCTGTTCGTATTGTGCCTGTGCTGGCAGAGAGAGGCGAAACGTGAGGCACACCTGCCCTTGGAGCCCTTGCCCTGCCTGGCACCCATCCACTTTCCAAACCGGAGCCACCTCAGGCCATGTCTGTCCCTCCAGGGCCTGACCGCCTATCTCATCACCCCTTGGAGCTCCTTCCCCACTTCAGTGCTCTTCGCCTGTATGGGGCCTCTCCGGCTCCCCTCCCCCTGAAATACACTTCTTTTTCCTAAAGCCTCCCTCTCGTCTTGTTCACCCATCCTCTGTGGCTTTTCCCACATGCTGTCTGGAAGCTGACGACAGGAAAGAGCGTCTGCTAGTCACGAAGCAGTTACTCTCTGGATTTGGCCAGCTAGTGCCTGGACAGTTTCCCTTTCCCCATTCTCTTGTTCTTGACCTTGATTAACTCGCCCTCAGGAGGCCAGACTTAAAAGCAGCTCCCACCCCAGTCCCCTCCAGTGGGAATAGGTTGCCAGGTCGAAAGTCAGGGTCTCTCTCTGGTGCCTTTGGATCCCCAAGGCCCTCCCTGCCCTGCCCCCCTCTCATCTCCTCCCTCCTCTAACCGTTCCCCTCCCCCACTACTGATCCACGTGTACTCACCTACATACTCTCTGTTTAAAAATGACCCAGATAGTACTGTTGGGGGAAGAAAGATACAATCTCTGTAGACCTTGTTTTAACCAGTGCCACCTCCCAGCTTCTGTGAACATTCTCTCAATTCCTTATAACCCATCAATTTTCTTCTGGGTGGGTGGGGCCAGGGGTGAAGGGAGGGTGGGGGAGGGGAGAGCTACAGCTTTGGTGAGATGCCAGGGACAGGATGCCCTGCTTGGAAGGCATGGCAGTGGGATGGCAACTCTAAGAGGACCCTGAGAGGGCCTCTGTCATGGGAGCCCCGACCCATCCAGGGTCCTTCCCATGTCTCTCCAACCGGCAGCCCTGGGGCTCACCTCTAAAGCAGCAGAGCAGCACAGGGAGACCCCGAAGGAGGGACCCGTCCATTTTGGAGGGAGAGACGAGTAGATGGGGGCAGGAAGCTGATGGGCCTATTTATACACCTGCCAGGTGGGGCTTCCCCAGGAAGGGCTGGGGGTGGAGTCATCGTGGAAGTCCTTCAGAGACTCTCCTGCTTCCAGGGACCAGTCATCTCCCTGTTCGGGGCATTGCAGGAGACAGAGTGGCAAGACACCTCCTGGCCCTGATTCATTTCAGTCCTGCCACTCAGGAGGGCCCATGTCATGTTCTGTGGCCTTTCCTTACTCCACAGGGTGGGGAGGACAGGCAGGGTCGGCGCTGGGCAGGTAGGACTCAGTCAGGGCCCCTAAGGTTCTCCTAAAGCACAGGGAGCATGCGTGCAATAACTGGATGGCAGAAAGGCCGATGCCTATAGAGGACAAGGAAGGGAAGCTTAGGGCAGAGGCCCCGACAGAGGATTTTCCTACGGGGAGTGGTCCCCCACTGTCAGTCATCCCTGAATGAAGCAAACCCTAGGGTAGGAGAGGAGAGTGGAGGAGGAAACTACGACCCACTCTGGGAGTTGAGACTTGGGGTTTTGTACGTTCATCCTCACCCACGGACATTTTTCCCGTGGATCTTTAGAAAAACTGGAAAGGATGGGGGAAGAGGAAGAGGGAGGGATTGAGACAGAGATGTGAGAGAGACACACCGTTATTGGTTGCTTTCTGCTCCTGCCCCAACCAGGGCCAGTGATCAGAGCCACAAGCCAGGTATATGCCCTTGACTGAGAATCGAACCCATGACTCCTCAATGTCTGGGCAGAGGCTCAACCACTGACCACACCAACCAGGGTGAGACTTAGACTTTTGTTAGAAGATATTACTTCTCCTGGATGGAGGGAAGCTGGTCCTTCGAGCTGGCTGACAAGGCAGGTATTGGTGGGTTTTCCCTGAACTCTGAGAGTGACTCTGCATCCAGTTAGATCAATGGCAGAATGTGAATGAGATTGACCAGGGAGGGACTGAGCCAGTGGGTCCTAAGAAAGCCACAGCCAGTATCTTATTCTACCTTCAACAGACTCAGAAGAAATCTCAGCTTGGTCCCTGCTGTTATTAGCAAGGGATTGAGGGTAGCATCTGTGTCCATGCTTAGAGCGAAGCAATAGATGGGGAGAAACAGCACTGGAAGGAAGCAGATGGCTCTAGGGCTCAGTGTGGGTCTACAGCAAAGGGGCAGTGTCTCAGCCAGAGGTGGGCTGAGAAAGCAGGGGACAAGAGCGATGCACCAAAGAGATTTTCTCCAGGATATGCTGGACATTATTCCTGTGTACCAAAGAACACACTAGCTTTTTTTTCCATCAAGGGAAAAAGGAGGGAGGGAGATAAACTGGTGAACTGCTTCCCTGGGGTACCTCGAACCCAGTTGAAGCTGTGAAATGGCACCATTAAATATTTGTGCATCACACACACACACACACACACACACACACACACATCATCATCATCATCATCATCACTAATTTTTGTGTTGTGCATAGTCATTAGCTCGTCTCATTGCTCTGATGTTTAGTATTTCCTTTGCTTCTCTATATTCCTCTCTCCCACAACTTGAGATCTTCCCTCTTTCCTTCCATATTTGTTTCTTTTGCTAATGGCAGCCACCAGACAGACAGGCTCTCCTTCGGCACCTGCCAGGACTGTCTCCTCACTAATTACGCTCCTGTGATGTCATTATGCCACTTCGAAAGAAGAGACTTCTCTCTCCTGCTCTACTGACCCACCTGGATTCTTTGCTTATTGGACCCATTCCATTGACTTACTTTTCTGCTAAAATCTCCTCCCATACTCCCAGCCTTAATATCTCAAAATACCCAATTTTCCTTTTTTAAAATACATTTTTATTATTGATTTCAGAGATGGAGGGAAAGAGAGAGAGAGACAGAAACATCAATGATGACAAAGAATCATTGATCAACTGCCTCCTTCACGCCTCTCACTGGGCATCAAGACCACAACCTGGGCATGTGCCCTGAACAGGAATTGGACCATGACCTTCTGGTTCATCGGTTGATGCTCAACCACCGAGCCATGCCAGCCGATACTCCTGATTTTCTTTCTGGGCCCACTCTGTTCCTTCTCTCAGTGCCTCCTTTTTCTTATCCTTTTAGTGCATCCCCAAAATGATTATTTTATGTTCTAAATTTCAGACCCATGGCTTAAAAGTGTTCAGGATTGCTTTAGACCTTACCTAAGTCTGCATGGCCCCTTTATTCAGGATGCTCCTCTCCCCAACCACAGCGTTCTGGAGGTACAATTAGACTGGAATGTAGCCAGGGTTTATTTCAACTGAGAGGGACCAGGGAAATCTTCAGTGGTGTCCATATGTGTGAGATTAGAAACCGGTTAGATTAGAGCTAGGATTTTTGTTTTGCATCTCTGATGTTAGACAAAATACTAAAAATGACATTTCTTCAATGAAGATTTGCTTTCTAGTTATTACTTTTAAAGGAAACAGATCGACTATCCACAAGGAATTCTGGCAAATATCCTGAAATTTATTGCTAATCCAGATAGTTCCACATAATGACCTTTCAGAAGAGGTTAATGGGGCTAGTGGTGAGTACCCGGATCCCATGGGTGGGTCAACTGGATGAAGAAGTACATTCATTGGCCCCATGCAGCACCCCTAGTCTCTGGCTCCTGGCTTTTCCCAGTCCCCATAGTACACCTGCCACTGATCCAGCAGACAGAACAGCCTCTTCTCAACCAGGGTTGGAAAGAACAGTCAGAACAGAGCAGCCTGTCTCTTTTCCCTCGGGCGAGGGAGGAGCACAGCTCTGGGTTACCGGGACCTGTTGAAACCAGAGAAGTTCTACCATCTTGAAGGGTGTGAAAACAGAAGCTTTTCAGACAACATATGCAGATCCAATAAAGAACATAAGAGAAGTGTCTCTGGGGATCCTGTGTGCACTCTTTTGTACTCTGAGACTCACCACCCCTGAGGATTTGCTGGGAATCTCAAGCTTTTTCAAAGCATCCACAGTTCCCCAGACAGCTCCTCCCTGTGGTTCTGAGGTCTGGAGAAGGTAGCATGGCCATTGGAGTGACGAGGGAGGGAGGTCTAGGACTCAAGGGAGAATGAGTAGCCAATAGCTCATCCATTGGTCCTGTTACAGCTTACATTGCCAATAAAATGTCCTGTATGTTCAAAATGCTGCAGGCAAACCCAGCTATCTCCAGAAGAACTCTTCTCATGGGTGACCTCAATTTTCTGGAAGACTTTGAGAATTAGTGTTATTTCTTTCTTTACTTAAAAAAAAGTTTTTTAAATTTATTTCAGAGACAAAGGGAGAAGCAGAGAGAGACAGAAACATCAATGATGATAGACTCATTGATCAGCTGCCTCCTCATGTCCCACACTGAGCACTGAGCCCACAACCAGGGCATGTGCCCTGACCGGGAATTGAACCAGCAACCTTTTGGTGTACAGGAGGGTGCACAGATTCGTGCACATTGAAAGGAAATTAATAAGAAACCAAATCCAGGGCCGACAGTGCCCCAGCAATAACATAAACTACTGCTGAAGGTGGAATTGCCCCGTGAGGAATTGGGCTCCCTCCTCTCTGGTTCCGGGGTGCATCACCTGAGAACCACCACTGCCAAGTCACCACAGCTCAGCAGCTCCTGCATTGAGTATCTGCTCCCTGGTGGTAAATGTACATCATATGTACCGACCGGTTGGACGGTTGGACAGTCAGATGGTCACTTAGCTTTTTATATATATAGATAGATGATTGTCTAACCACTATACTGTAGATCTAAAACTCATACAAAATAATATTGAATTGAAAAAATTAACATCTCAAAAGAAAATGATAATGTGTTTACAGTGTTTCTAGCAGAGCAGGTGCTTAGAAAAACATAGTCATTATTATTGTTATTCTCTGAAGAGAAAAAGAACAGTCTCTAAGACAAAAAAAAGTTTCTAGGTTAATTTCACTCAAAAATCTATACTATAGAATGTGGGACTCCCCTTCTCCTCTCCAACGTGAACTGATGGTATATGAAGGCCGTGCTCAGAGACCTCTTTGCAAACTGTCAGCGCTCCCTACATGGCACATAGCCCACTGTACTGCGAGTTTATGACATGCTTTTACATGTGTTAAATCTTACATATGCCATAATTATAAAAATAATCTTACATATGTCATAATTATAAAAATAATCTTACATCAGTCATAATTATAAAAATAATCTTTCTGTATTCAGAGTGACTGTCCCTGACCAGTTCACTGAAGCAAATTCCACGTGTTATTTCCTGTGTGTGTGTAGCTGTGGGATTTTTATATTGGTGGAATCTAACATACATACCAAGAAAGAGCACAGAATAGGAACACACATCTGAAACTACTCTAAAGTATACATGTAACTACGAGCGGGTCAGGAAATTGAGTGTCGCCGGGGCCACAGAGAACTCCTCCACGCAGGTGCCCCTTCCTAACCACAGTCTCCTCAGCTAGTTGCCTCATCTAGTTGGAAAGTCATCCTTTCTCTCCCTCTCTTTATTTTTTAAATATATTTTATTGATTTTTCAAGAGAGGAAGGAAGAGGGATAGAGAGCTAGAAACATCGATGAGAGAGCGACATCGATCAGCCGCTTCCTGCACGCCCCCCTCTGGGGATGTGCCCGCAAGCAAGATACATGCCCTTGACTGGAATCAAACCTGGGACCTTTCAGTCCGCAGGCCGACGCTCTATCCACTGAGCCAAACCAGTTTTGGCCATCCTTTCTCTTAAGAAATGTATAGTTTTATAGTCTTGCCACACCATATTTTTTGCTTGTTTTTTGAATATCAATATAAATGGAGTCAGTCCGCATTTTATACATTATCCATGTTTTTGTATGAAGCTTGCTTTTTTTCTATGTAGTATTCCATTAGATGAATATTAGAGCTGAGAACTTTCCAGTATCAATGGAAAACATCATCTCAGAGATTCCAGAAAACCTAAGAGCCAGGCCAGTGTGGCTCTGTGGATGAGTGTTGTCCTATGAACTAGGAGGTTACTGTCCGATTCCTGGGTTGCATGCTGATTCCCAGTGTGGGGCATGCAGGAGGCAGCTGATCAATGATTCTCTCTCACCATTGATGTTTCTATCCCTCTCTCCCCCTCTTCCTTCCTCTCCCTGAAATAAATAAAAACATATTAGAGAGAGAGACAGAGAGAGAGAGAGAGAGAGAGAGAGAGAGAGAGAGAGAGAGAGGAGGCCTGAGAGAAACGCACCACTGGTCATGTTTCTACAGTGTTGGGTCCCTGTTCTCAAGGAAGTAGGCGCACTAACACTGTGTATGTAACCCCAAGAAACCTGGGGTCAGCCCACAGGGGAACAGAACATCTTCTTCTCGGGGCCTTGCGCTGAGCTAGTTTCTGATCATTAAGGTCCAGGTGGGCAGCAGCTGAAGGGTGAAGAGCTTAGTCAGGTGAGAAAGGACAAGGAGCACTAATTGGAACAAGGCGGCGTGGAGCGCCAGGGGCCCTGCAGAGAGGTGGGTGGGGAAGAAGTGAAAGGGTGTTAGTGCATTTAGCGGATCTGAACATACTCAAGGGAAAAAAGAAAAAGCACAGCTCTTACAATTTCAAAGACTTCACATGTGCCAAAGTGTTGGAAATGCAAGGTTAGAAAGAGGACATAGCCTCCTCTCCGTGTCTTAGAAGTTTCCTGAAAATGTGTGCTCACCCATTTATAGAGAATAAGAAAGTGAGATTCTTGTAACACCTCCACATTCCCCTTCACCCCAGAAAAGTTCCTCCCCCACGTCAGCCAGGTATGCCCAAAGGCACTGTGATGAGAACCCACTGGCAAGCCAGGTCTCTATAACTTCAACAGTGATGAAGTAGCCCAAATGTCAATCCCACAATACCCTGCTGTCAACCATGGTCATCGCGCTCTACACTGGAGCCGCAGACCATATCCATCCTATAGCTGAGAGTCGGTGCCTTTATACCAGCCTCTTCCTCTTCCCTCCACCTCGTCTCTGGCAACCACTTTTCTATGCTCTGTTTCTGTGAGTTTTACTGTTGTTGCTGCTGCTGCTGCTGTATTTATCTGTCTTTATCTTTCGACCTTATTTTATTTAGCACAATGTGAGATGAGGGGTGTGCTCACTAACTAGATTGGGGGTCGGGGAAATTAGCGTGCCACTAATACGCTTTTAAAGATACTCATTTTGTAGTGATGCAGATTTCACATTGTATATCCAATCACCATGATGTACACTTTAAGTATCTTACAGTGTTGTCACGTACACCTCTAAACTGTTGAAGTAAAAAAATGTTTAAAGGTGCATTAGCTCTGGTGAAGGCCCAAGTGGAAATCTCGGTTCGGCCACATAGCACTGCGGCCCTGGCAAATATTTAACCTTCCCCAGCTTCCATTTCCAAACCTAAAAATGCGGCCAAAACCGGGTTGGGTCAGTGGATAGAGCATCAGCCTGCAGACTGAAAGGTTCCAGGTTTGATTCCGGTCAAGGGCATGTACCTTGGTTGCGGGCACATCTCCAATAGTGGGGGTGCAGGAGGCAGCTGATCAATGTTTCTAACTCTCTGTCCCTCTTCCTTCCTCTCTGTAAACAAACAAACAAAACAAAACAAAAACCTAAGAAGTCGGTAGACTGATGCCCAAGGAGGAAACCGGCTGGGGTCAACGTCTCCGAGTTGTCCTCCGAAGGCGTGCATCCAAACAAACCGAGGAAGCAGCCACCCTGGCCACTCAGACCTGAAGGTCGTGGGATGGGAGCAGGTGACTTGTCCTGCTGCTCACATCGGAGGGACTATTTGGCTGCAGCAGAACTCCTGCCAGTCTCCACCAGAATGTGGGTACCACTTTCAGCTACAGCTCCTCCCGTGAGCCATGGAGGGAGGACAGAATCAGTCCTCCACTGCTCCCGTGAGCTGTGGAAGGGACTGAACTGACATTTCTATATCCATACGTGAGCTACAGAGTCACCCTGAGATAAATGCTTGCTGGGTGCTGAAAGGTTATAATCACTAAACCAGCAAAGGGGTGCAAGGAAAAGCCCCTGGGGTGCAACGTTGGTGTTCGTATTCTTCTAAGGTGTTAGTATTTGGGCTTTTGAATTCCTGTTATTCTATGGGACAGGTTTGTTTTGTTTTGTTATTCCTCACCTGAGGATATTTTCCCATTGATATTTAGAGAGAGTGGAAGGGAGGCGGAGAGAAACATTGATGTGAAAGAGACACATAGATTGGTTGCCTCCTGCATGAGTTCCGACCGGGCTGGGATCGAGCTGCGACCGAGGTGCATGCCCTTGATTGGAATAGAACCTGCGACCCTTCAGTCTTGGGCTGACCCTCTAGCCACTGAGCAACATCAGCTAGGACTATAGCATAGATTTTTGAGTGAAATTAACCTGTTGCCTTTATACCAAACTCTATCTTAGTCTTAGTCAGAGACTGTTCTTTTTCTCTTCAGAGGATAAAAACAATAACGACTATGTACTTTCTAAACACCTGCTCTTTTAGAAATACTGCAAACACATTACTTTTTGAGATGTTAATTTTTTTCAATTGCAGTTTACATTCAATATTATGTTGTATGAGTTTCAGGTCTACAGCAGAGTGATTAGACAATCATCCTCTATAATAACCTAACATGGTAAGTGTTTGACCATTTGTTCCATCATTTGACCAGTTGCTATGATGTGCACTGACCACCAGGGGGCAGATGCTCCAACTGGTGTGTTAGCTTGCTGCTGGGACCCAGCTGATTGGGACTGGGCCAGTGGGACATGCCCTGGGACCCTTCAGTCTGCAGACTGATGCTCTATCCACTGAGCCAAACCGGTTAAGGCAAAGGCAACTGTTTGTAATTCATCCTCAAAGAGGTAGAAATCTATGAAAAGAGAGCGAGGGAACTAACTGGAGCACCAGCAAAGGTAGCTACAGCAGTTGATGCTTAGACTTGGGTTGTGTCCTAGTAATGGTCCAACTGTAACTTAGTCAAGAGACATGGGAAAGAAAAACAAGTGGACTTAATGAGTTGTCAGAAGGGACAGAGAGGAACAATAAAGAGAGAAAAAAAAACATGTTGGGAGATTTGCATCCTTTAAGTTGCCTCCCTTTGAATAGGGACCATGGTTTCCTTAACATATAATCTGGTTGTTTGCCTGGGGAAAAAAAATGGAATTGTTGCAACATAGAATGTAAATGACCTCCTTTATTTTCCTGCCTCCAGTTTCTCCCAGCTCTGGGCTAATGAGTA
>JAAGEH010001668.1:12452-24804 GCA_011751065.1 Lasiurus cinereus | reverse complement strand
TCTAGTTCTCTGGTCGTGCCTTTTTCTTGTATGCCCTTCATTCTTTTGATCAAAAAGTGTATATGCACTCTGTTTGATTATGTTGGTGGTTATTAACTTTCTAGAGGCCCTGTGCATGTGATTTATGCATTGGTGGGGAGTGTGGCCTGTGGGCATAGGCCCTCTGCGGGAGCAGCCAAGCCATGCTTCCATTGTGGGAGTGCACTGACCACCAGGGAGCAGCTCTTGCATTGAGCATCTGCCCTCTGGTGGTCAGTCCACATCATAGCGACTGGTCATTCCACTAGCATTTTGCATATTAGTCTTTTGTTATATAGGATAGTTCATTTTCAAAATTTGAAAGAATCTACAGAAGTGAATAATTTTTGTCAATACCTGTTTTCAAACTGATGACTTCTGGTCCAGGCACTGCTGACAAAACAAAGCAATGGAATTTCAAATGTCAAGAATTAAATATTTTAGTCAATAATTGTGTGCCTTCAATTTGTCACTTATTGCCGGTTTTGTATCTCCCCATTAAAAAAAGTCTAGTTAGAGTTAGAGTAACTTTTCTTTGTTCAAAGCATAGGCTGGCTTTACCTATTATTTTGAATCAATTAAACCTAAAAAGGATTGAAAATTAGTTATCAGCTGTTAAAATTTGTATTCACTTTTGGGACCCCCTATATTATTGAAATTTGAGCACTGTTACACTTCTTCAGGATAATCCAAACTCCTCTTTCTTGTCAGCATGATCTCACATAGCCAAATGCAGCAAGGAGGCTGATCTTTCTGACTTCAGAAATAACTGCTTTATATCTAACAATCTAGTAACTTGGCAGAGAAAGATGACTCTTGGACAGAAACTACATTTATGGTACATTAACATAATATCTAGTAAGCTTTCATTTTTATGTGTGTGGAATTAATTTTTTTAGTGTAATCACTTCTTTTCTATTTTTTTTTCTGAACATGCTGTGACATTTGTCACAGGCCTGTCAAAAATATTTTCCATGTACTAAATACATTTGTTCCATTTCTTATTGGAAGCCATCTCCCCAGCCTTTTGTTATCCTCCTCTACTATACACTCTGAAGCCCTGTTCTGTGCCTGCTTTTAAGCATATTTCTTTAAAGTCATCTAGGATCTCTCACACACTCTTGTGTTGGATTCCTGATTTCTTAGGTCAGTGATTTTCAACCTTTTTCATCTCATGGCATGCATAAACTAATGACTAAAATTCTGTGACACACCAAAAAAAAATGTATTTTTTACTGATCTAAAAAAAAGTATAATTGTGATCCATTCACTTTTAACGTCTATTGTGGTGTTGGCTATTGTCATTTTGTTATTTGACAATGTAAGGGAAAAGATCAATGCCCCTGCCCAAATAGTCAGGTATTGTATTTTGTAAATATTCTCACCAGTGTGATGAGTGGTACACTGGTCAAAAATCTTTGTCCCGTGTTTATGTTTTCCTCTGTATTGTTCTTCTCCTTCGTTTCACTGAGGAACTTTTGCCTGGGAAAGGATACATGGGCAGAAATTGTTCAGAATCTAAATGCCTACTACTTAATAAAGCAGAGAATTATAGGTTGAATTAAATTTTTGCAGTTCTAAAGACATTTCTACTATTTTCTCATTACATTGTTGCTCTTAAATATATTGGTAATGTATGATACATTGAATATTTGCAACTTCAGTAATTTTCCCCATCCTTTCTTCTCTGAAAATGTTTAGAAGCTTATCTATTCCTGGGATTCTGAAATTTCATGTTATGTTTTCGCATGCACCTTTTCATTTTATTGTGGCCATCAAGACTCCAGGTCTTGCCGAAACTGGTTTGGCTCAGTAGGTAGAGCGAAGGTCTACGGACCAAAAGGTCCCAGGTTCAATTCCGGTCAAGGGCATGTACCTGGGTTGTGGGCACATCCCCAGTAGGTACTGTGCAAGAGGCAACTGATTGATGTCTCTCTCTCATTGATGTTTCTAACTCTCTATCCCTCTCCCTTCCTCTCTGTAAAAAAAATCAATAAAATATCTTAAAAAAAAAAAAAGACTCCAGGTCTTATCTACTTTCAGGGGATATTTTTGTTTCTTTTATACATTCATTATTCCTTCTTTTTCCTAATATTCCCATTACTCAGAAGTTGGAACTCTTAAACCAGTATTCCTAGACAACTCTCTAGATATTTCCCCCTCTTATTTCCCATTTTGTCTTTTTCTGCTTCCTGGAGATTTCCTTGACTTTGTTCGCCAAGATGTTTTTTTTTGTTTGTTTGTTTGTTTTTAGTTTTTAGTTTTATTGATTTCTGAGAGGAATGGAGAGGGAGAGATAGAAACATCAATGATAAGAGATAATGATTGATTGGCTGCTTCCTACAGAACCCATACAGGGGATTGAGCCCACAACCTGGGCATGTGCCCTTAGCCAGAATCGAGCCCAGGACCCTTCAGTCTGCAAGCCAGTGCTCTATCAAACTAGCCTCTGGGCCACCAACACTTTATAATTCTGCTTTATCTAGTTTTTAATTCATAGTGTTCTCTTTTTTTATTTTTTTAATTAAATCTTTATTATTCAGATTATTACATTTGTTTCTCTTTTTTTCCCTCTATAGCTCCCTTTCACCCGGCTTCCACTCCTCCCTCTACCCTTACCTCCCTCCCGTTGACCTCATCCATAGATGTATGATTTTTGTCTAGTCTCTCCCTGTACACCCCTCACCCCTTCCCCCATGAGAATTATCAGTCCACTCCCTTTCTGGCTCCTGATTCTATTATATTCACCAGTTTATTCTGTTGATCAAATTTTTAATTCACTTAATTTTTAGATTCACTTGTTGATAGATATGTATTTGTTGTTCATAATTTTTTATCTTTTACCTTTTTCTTCTTCTTCTTCTAAAAGTGTACCTTTCAGCATTCCATATAATACTGGTTTGGAGTTGATGAACTCCTTTAGCTTTTTCTTACATGTGAAGCTCTTTATTTGCCCCTCAATTCTGAATGATAGCTTTGCTGGATAGAGTATTCTTGGTTGTAGGTTCTTACTCTTCATCACATTGAATATTTCTTGCCACTCCCATCTGGCCTGCATTATTTCTGTTGAGAAATCAGCTGACAATTGTATGAATGCTCCCTTGTAGGTAATGAACTGTTTTTCTCTTGCTGCTTTTAATATTATCTCTTTGTCTTTTGCTCTTGGTATTTTAATTATGATGTGTCTTGCTGTTATCCTCTTTGGATTCCTTTTATATGGGGTTCTGTGTGCTTCCTGGACTTGTAAGTCTATTTCTTTTACCAGATATGGGAAATTTTCAGTCATTATTTCTTTAAGTAGGTTTTCAGTATCTTGCTCTCTCTCTTCTTCTGGCACCCCCACAATTCTGATGTTGGTACGCTGGAAGCTGTCCCAGAAGCTCCTTACATTATCTTCACAGTTTTAGATTCTTCTCTCTTCTTGCTTTTCCAGTTGAGTGTGTTCTGCTTGTTTATATTTCAAATTTTTTACTTGATTCTTGTGCTCCTCTAGTCTGCTATTAGGTCTCTATATAATATTTTTTATTTCAGTCAGTGTATGTTTAATTTCTAGTTGGTCCTTTCCCATCTCTAGTTGTTGTATTTTTTCATCTCCTCTTGGGTCTCACTAACTTTATCCATCTTTTCTAGGATATTCTTGTAAAACCTTATAACTGTGGTTTTGAACTCTATATCCAGTCATTTGTTTTCCTCCATTTTTTTTGTTTGTGATCTCTTCCTTAGTCTCAGAATTTTCACTAAGCCAGGAGACCTTCTGTGTTGGCTTCAGCCTTATGATATAAGACTTGCAAAACTGCAAAAGCCTCTCTGTTGAGCTTTGGATGGGTGGAGTCTCAGGGCTAAAAGGACCGCCTTGCCTTCCAGTCAGCTCCGCCCTCCACGACCCCTGTGTCTCACATGACTGGGTAATCGCTGGAGCGATTCCTGTGTGCACACATGCTCTCACAGTGCCTCTAGACTGCTGCCTTTCTGGCTCCCCTGTGCTCCGGAACCATATGAATCTTGGTCCCCAGGGTTTCGCCTGAATCTGGGGTTTAGTGGAGTTAGAAGTGGCGCAGTTGGGAGGCTCTGTCTTCTGCCCACTTGTGAAAGCCAGTGGCACAATCAGCAGTCATTCTTCTGTGCACAGTGCTGTGCGCACTGCTCGACTTCTGCCCTTTTGTGACTCCCCTAAATTTCTGTGTACTTCTTCCTTTTCACAGTCCAAACTCCCCCCATATGAGTTTCGGCTGCACCTGAGGTTTAGTGTCACAGGATAAGGGGTTCAATGCCGTTGGAAGTCTCCATCTCCCTCCCAGCATAGAAAGCCAGCCAGGTACTCCAGCACCCGCTGTCTCCACATGCGTGTCTCCATACCTCAGCTTTTTGCAGCTCCTCTGGATCTCTGTGATCCCCTCCCTCTCTTTCCTTCTAGTTGTAGAATTTCCACTCAGCCAGCTTTCCTGTGGTTCTGGATGATGTCCATTCTGTCTTTTAGTTGTAGTTTTGAAATTGTTGTATGAGGCAGCAGTGTAGGTGTTTACCTATGCCGCCATCTTGGATTCTCCCCCGATAATCTAAATAGTGTTCTCTTATGTCCTGTCATTTTTATAGCATTTCATTCTTTTACCAATTTGCTTTTTGTAAGGTTTGTTTTTTGTTTAGTAGAGGCCTGGTGTACAAATTTGTGCACGGGTAGGGTCCTTCAGTGATCAGGACCAAACCGGCGGGGGGATAGGCTCCTACATGGGGGAGGAACAGTGAGAAATTGGCTAGCCGGCCCCCCTTTATTGCCAGCAGCAAGCAAGGCACAGCTAAGGCACAGCCAATTCCATGAGGAATCATGCTCCCTCCTGTCTGAGTCCGGGGTGTGGGTGAACCAGATTCAGAGCTGTCAGGGCCCCAGCAACAATGTCTGGGTCAGTGCGCATCATAACTACCGGCCAGTCGGCCAGTCATTCGGGTCATTAGGCTTTTATAGAGAGAGAATTTTAATATTGACTTGAGGATAGTTTTCTGTTGGCTTTTGGAGAGAGTAGGAGGATAGGAGGTAGTAAGCAGGAGAGAGAGAGAAAAAAATATCTATGTGAGAGACATATCCACTGACCACTTCTCCTGTGCTCCCCAATCAATGGAAGGGAGTGAACCCACAACCCAGCTACTTGCCCTTGACTAGGAATCAAACCCTGAACCTTTTGGTGCAAAGGACAATGCTTTAATTACTGAATATCACTGGCCAAAAGAAGACTGATTTATTTTTTATTTTCTTGTTTCTAAATTTTATCTCTCACATTAATTTTTTTCTTTTTGTGCTACAGTTTTATTTTATACTAGAGGCCCAGTGCACGAAATTCATGGGCAAGTACCGTCACTAGGTCAGGCCTGCAATTAGGGCCATCTTACCCAGCTGCCCACAGCCAGCCCTGTCCCCTGCCACCACCCACCCCTAGTTCCCCATTTGCCATCAGGTGACCAGTGCTTGATGGCCCAAGAGGTGATCAGTATGCTTCATAGTGACTGGTCCAGCAGTCATTCTGGTCATTTTGCCACTAGAGTCAATCTGCATATTACACTTTTATTATATAGGATAGAGGTCTGATGCATAGGTGGAGGCTGACTAGACTGCTCTAAAGGGGTCTTGAATTGGGGTGGGAGGAGCCTGCAGCAGGGAAGGGCTGCCAGGGCAGGGGCCATGGGGTTTGCAGGCTGGCCCTGCCCTCGATCAAGATGAGGGTACCCCCTGGGGGCAGAGCCAGCCTGAATGAGGGGCCTGGGGCAGTTTTCAGGCTGACCATACCCCTGATCAGAGTGGGGGTCCCTGCTGGGGATGGGGCTGGCCTAGGCAAGGGGCCTGGGGTAATTTGCAGCCTGCCACAACCCCAATCAGGGTGGGGGTCCCCACTGGGGGTGGAGCTGGCCTGGGTAAGGGGTCTGAGATGGTTTGCAAGCGAGTCTCACCCCCAATCAGGGTGGGGGTCTCTGCTTGGGGGCAGGGCTGGCCTGAGCGAGGGCCTGAGGACAGTTTGTAGGCTGGTCATGCCCCCCAATCAGTGTGGGGTCCCCACTGCGGGTAGGGCTGGCCTAGGCAAGGGTCTGGGGGCAGTTTGCAAGCTGGCCAAACCCCAGGCTTTGTCAGAACAGACATGCAGAAGATGTCTGGTTAATTAGCATATTACCCTTTTATTAGTGTAGATAGAACAACTCATTTGCTAATACCACAGATTCTAAGTTGTTCTATGAAAGTAATAACTAAGCAATGTGATGTTCTTAGCATGTAGATTTTAGGAAATGCTTTCAATTTTATTTTTGTTTATGAGTTCAGATTTTTTTTAATTAAATACATTGGGGTGACATTGGTTAAAATCCTTATTTAGGATTCAAGTGTACATGTCTATGATACATGATTGCTACATTGCATTGTGTGTTAAATAATCTTACCTTACCATATATTTGGCCCCCTTTATCCTTTGCTTACCCTACAATCCTCTCCTCTGGTAACCACCATACTGTTGTCTATGTCTGAGTTTTAGTTTTATATCCCACATATATGGGATCATATGCTTCTTAGCTTCTTCTGTCTTACTTACTTCACTTAGCATATAATATCCATGTTGTGACAAATGGCAGTACTTCCTCCTTTATGCAGAGTAGTAGTCATACACGCACACACACACACACACACGCACACACATGCACATGCACATACACCACATCATCTTTATTCAAACATTTACTGAAGGATATTATTTTCGTGTTTTGCTATCAGGAATAATACTACAATGAACATATATCTTTGCAAATGTTTTTTCAATTTTTCTGGTAGATCACCAGAAGAGGGTTTGCTGGGTCATATGGTAATTCTATTCTTGTTTTTGTGAGGTAATTCCATATACTTTTCCATAGTGGCTGTACAGTTTATGCTCTTACCAGCAGTGAATAAGGATTCTTTTTTCTCCACAACCTCCCCAACACTTGTTATTACCTGACTTACCTGATAATAGCCGTTCTGCTTTGGTGTATCTTCCTTGTTGGCTTCCTTCAGATGTGTGATGATCACTGGCTGTCTTTTTATATCTAACTGGAGGCCCAGTGCACAAATTCAGTGGGGAAGGGGTCCCCTCAGCTCAGTCTGGGCCCCCTCGCAGTCCAAAAGTTCTTGGGGGATGTCCAACTGCTGACTTAGGCCCACTTCCATGGAGTAGGCTTAATCCAACAGTCAGACATCCTTAGCGGTACTGCAGAAGTGGGAGAGGCTACTGCCACCGCTACTGTGCTTGCCAGCCATGAGCCCAGCTTCTCCTAAGCAATGCTCCCCCTGTGGGAGCGCACTGACCACCAGTGGGCAGTTCCTGCATTGAGCACCTGCCCCCTAGTGGTCAGTGTGTGTCATAGTGACTGGTCATTCTGCCAGCAGGCTGAAAATGGCTCTCTGACATCTCCCAAGGGGTCCCCGACAGGGCACAGGCGAGGCTAAGGACCCACTGGTGCACATTCAGGGCCAGGGAGAGACATGGGAGGGCTGCAGGGTGTGTCTGGACCATCTCACTCAGTCCCAATAAGCTAAATCCCAGCAGCGAGTTAACCTACTAGTCAGAGCATCAGCTCCCTGGTGGTCAGTGCACATCATAGTAACTGGTCGACCAGTCAACTGTGTGCCCCCTGGTGGTCAGTGCATGTCATAGTGAGCAGTTGAGCAGTCTTAGCATACCATAAGTATATTTTGTTTTTTTTTTAATTTAATAAATATTTATTGTTCAGATTATTACCATTGTTCCTCTTTTTCCCCTCATAGCTCCCCTCCACCCAGTTCCCACCTCATTCTCTGCCCTTTTCTCCTGGCACTATCCTCATCCCTAGGTTTTATGATTTTTGTCCAGTATCTCCCTGTACACCCCTCACCTCTTACCCCCTGAGAATTATCACTCCATTCCCTTTCTGTGCTCCTGATTCTATTCTATTCACCAGTTTATTCTGTTCATCAAATTTTTAATTCACTAATTTTTAGATTCACTTATTGATAGATATGTATTTGTTGTTCATAATTTTTTGCCTTTTACCTTTTTCTTCTTCCTCTTCTAAAAGAGTACCTTTCAGCATTTCATATAGTACTGGTTTGGAGTTGATGAACTCCTTTAGCTTTTTCTTATCTGTGAAGCTCTTTATCTGCCCTTCAATTCTGAATGTTAGCTTTGCTGGATAGATTATTCTTGGTTGTAGGTTCTTGCTATTCATCACGTTGAATATTTCTTGCCACTCCCGTCTGGCCTGCATCGTTCCTGTTGAGAAATCAGCTGACAGTCGTATGGGTGCTCCCTTGTAGGTAATGAACTGTTTTTCTCTTGCTGCTTTTAATATTCTCTCTTTGTCTTTTGCTCTTGGTATTTTAATTATGATGTGTCTCGGTGTGGTCCTCTTTGGATTCCTTTTATATGGGGTTCTGTGTGCTTCCTGGACTTGTAAATCTATTTCTTTTACCAGATGTGGGAAGTTTTCAGTCATTATTTCTTTAAATAGGTTTTGAGTATCTTGCTCTCTCTCTTCTTACGGCAACCCCACAATTCTGATGTTGGTACGCTTGAAGCTGTCCCAGAGTCTCCTTACATTATGTTCACATTTTTGGATTCTTTTCTCTTCTTGCTTTTCCAGTTGAGTGTTTTCTGCTTCTTTATATTTCAAATTTTTGACTTGATTCTTGCCTTTCTCTAGTCTGCTGTTAGGACTCTGTATAATATTTTTTATTTCAGTCAGTGTATGTTTAATTTCTAGTTGGCCTTTATCATCTTTAGTTGGACCTTTACCATCTCTAGTTGGCTCTTTTGCATCTCTAGTTGGTCCTTTTTCATCTCCTCTTGGGACTTGATAAATTTATCCATCTTTTCTAGCATATTCTCGAAAAACCTTATAAGCGTGGTTTTGAACTCTATATCCAGTCTTTTTTTCCCTCCATTTCTTTTGTTTGTGATCCCTTCTTTTGTCTGGGCATTTTCACTATGCCAGGGAAACTTCTGTGTTGAATTCAGCCTTATGATACCAGACGCAAAGCCGCAGAAGCCTCCGTTGAGCTTGGGAGGGGTGGAGTCTCAGGGCTTAAGGGACCACCTTGCCTTCCAGTCGACCCCGCCCTCTGCGGCCCCTGAGTCTCACATGACTGGGTAATGGCTGGAGCAGTCCCTGTGCGCACGCCCGCAGTGCCTCTAACCGCTGCCTTTCCAGCTCCCCTGCACGCCAGGACCATAGGAGTCTAGGTCTCCAGGGTTTCGCCCAAAACAGGGGCCCAGTGGAGTCAGAAGTGGCACAGTTGGGAGGGTCTGTCTCCCGCCCACTTGCAAAAGCCAGCGGCACAATCAGCAGTCTGTCCTTCATGAAGCACCGTGCGCGACCAGGCCTCCGATCTTTTGCGGCTCCCCTAAATTTCCGTGCACTTCTCCCTTTTCACAGTCCAAACTCACCCCGTATGAGTTTCGGCTGGATCTGGGGTTTAGTGTCGTAAGATAAGGGGTTCAATGTCGTTGGGAGTCTCCGTTTCCCTCCCGCCAGAGAAAGCCAGCCAGGTACTCGGGCACCCGCTCTCTCAGCGCTCGCGTCTCCGTACCTCAGCTTTTTGCAGCTCCTCTGGGTTTCTGTGAGCCCCTCTCTTTCCTTCTAGTTGGTCCTTTTTCATCTCCTCTTGGGACTTGATAAATTTATCCATCTTTTCTAGCATATTCTCGAAAAACCTTATAAGCGTGGTTTTGAACTCTATATCCAGTCTTTTTTTTCCCTCCATTTCTTTTGTTTGTGATCCCTTCTTTTGTCTGGGCATTTTCACTACGGCCAGCTTTCCTGTCGTTCTGGATGATGTTTGTTCTGTCTTTTAGTTGTAGTTTTGAAATTGTTGTGCGCGGCAGCAGTGTAGGTGTTTACCTATGCTGCCATCTTGGATTCTTGGTGTACGGTTTTTGTCCAGTCTCTTACTGCACCCTCCACACCCCTCTCACCCTAAGAATTGTCAATCCACTCCCTTTCTATGCCCCTGATTCTATTATATTCACCAGTTTATTCTGTTCATCAGATTTTTTATTCACTTGATTTTTAGATTCACTTGTTGATAGATGTGTATTTGTTGTCCATAATTTTTATCTTTACCTTTGTCTTCTTCCTCTTCTTAAAGAGTACCTTTCAGCATTTCATATAATACTGGTTTGGTGGTGATAAACTCCTTTAGCTTTTTCTTATCTGTGAAGCTCTTTATCTGCTCTTCAATTCTGAATGATAGCTTTGCTGGGTAGAGTAATCTTGGTTGAAGGTTCTTGCTATTCATCACTTGGAATATTTCTTGCCACTCCCATCTGGCCTGCATAGTTTCTGTTGAGAAATCAGCTGACAATCATATGGGTGCTCCCATGTAGGTAATTAACTGTTTTTCTCGTGCTGCTTTTAATATTCTCTCTCTGTCTTTTGTCCTTGGCATTTTAATTATGATGTGTTTTGGTATGGTCCTCTTTGGATTCCTTTTGTTTAGGGTTCTCTGTGCTTCTTGGAGTTGTAAGTCTGCTATAGGTCTCTATATAATATTTTTTATTTCAGTCATTGTATGCTTAATTTCTAGTTAATCCTTTTTCATATCCTTGAGAGTCTCACTAAATTTATCAGCCTTTTCTAAAAAATTCTTGAAAAGCCTTATAAGTGTGGTTTTAAACTCTATATCCAGTCATTTGCTTTCTCTTTCTTTCATTTGTGATCTGTTTCCTTGTCTCTACATTTTGGCTGCTTCCCTGAGTTTATAGAGTGGCTTTGTGTGCTAGGTGTCCTAGAGGGCCCAGTAGCTCAGCCTCCCAAGTTACCTGAGGTGGACTCTCTTAGTGCACCCCTTTGTGGGCTGTGTGCACAGTCTTGTAGTTAAGCCTTGATTGTTTTGATATCACTGGGAGGATTTGACCTCCAGGCCAATTGGCTGTGAGGATTAGCTATGTCTACCCTGGGAGAACTTTTGTGCTGGAGACACCCTTATGAGACAAGATTTGCAAATGCCTCTGTGCTCAGCTTGGATGGGACAGAGTCTCAGGGCAGAGTAGACAGCATTGGTTTTCCATCAGCCCTGCCCTAATTGGCCCCTAGGTCTCAGTGTCCTGTGGTAATTGCTGCAAGCACCTCTGAGAGAAAGCTGCCCTCAAGTTCCACTCTCTGCCAGACAGTCCAATTTCTCCCTGAATGAGTCTGGGTCCCCAAAGTCTTGCCTGGAACTGGAGTTTAGTGTAGTCAGGAGCTTTAGTCTCCCTCCCATTCATTTGCCTGCCCTCTCCATGCGCGCCTTGGTACCTCTGCCTCCTGCAGCTCCACTGAGTCTCAGTGTGCTTTCCTCTTTCCTTCTAGTTGTAGAATTCCACTCAGCTAGCCTTCCTGTGGTTCTGGATGATGTCCATTTTGTCTTTTAGTTGTAGTTTTGAAATTTTTGTACGAGGCAGTAGTGTAGGTGTTTACCTATGCTGCCATCTTGGTTTCTCCAGCATATTATATTTTGATTGGTTGAATGGCCAATTGGACGACCAGACACTTAGCATAGTAGGCTTTTATTATATAGGTGTGAGCAGAGTTTTTAACTGATAAGGCTGCACTGCAAGAATTTGGGGACTGAATTCTGACCCTACCTTGGATTCTGTAATACAAATTGGCTTTCTTACCCCTATGTCAGTCACTCTCTTATACACCAAAGTTGTGCTTCCTCTGTTTTGTTCTTTATACTGTGGATAGCTTTTTTTTTTTATGTCTTTAATTCTAGTGACATATCTCTGAAAGGAAGGGGAAAGGAAATGGAATTTGATCAGTTCAGAAATCTCAAACTTAGAATTTATATTTAAAGTATAAATTAAAGTTTAAAGTTTTAATTCAATGAAGTTAATAATATTAATTCAGAGAATATTTTTGGTTTTATCTGTAGTTAGCATACTGCACTTTTCTACTAAAACCTTGGTTAAAAGTTCTATTCAAACAATGTATTTCATCAGATTGTCCCATTTCTGAGCCACAAAACTTTATATTGTTGTTTTGACCAGGCTAGCAGGCAGAAGCAGTTAGGGGCAGATATAGGGATTATGTATTTTTGTCTGCCAAAATTTCTAATACATATAAGTGTTAGATATTTTAAGTGAATTAGAAGTCATTATTAATTCTTAATACCCAAAACTTGTCTTGTGAAAAAGTAGAGAGAAAACAGTAGACTTCCATTTTATTTTTTAGCTACAGGCCCAGGGCATGAAATTCGTGCATGGGGTGGGAGTTGTCCCTCAACCCAGCCTGCACTCTCTCCAATGTGGAGCCTCCTGGGGATGTCTGACTAATGGTTTAGGCTCTCGCAATCCAGGACTGCTCTATATAT
>JAAGEH010001668.1:0-12352 GCA_011751065.1 Lasiurus cinereus | reverse complement strand
TCTAGTTCTCTGGTCGTGCCTTTTTCTTGTATGCCCTTCATTCTTTTGATCAAAAAGTGTATATGCACTCTGTTTGATTATGTTGGTGGTTATTAACTTTCTAGAGGCCCTGTGCATGTGATTTATGCATTGGTGGGGAGTGTGGCCTGTGGGCATAGGCCCTCTGCGGGAGCAGCCAAGCCATGCTTCCATTGTGGGAGTGCACTGACCACCAGGGAGCAGCTCTTGCATTGAGCATCTGCCCTCTGGTGGTCAGTCCACATCATAGCGACTGGTCATTCCACTAGCATTTTGCATATTAGTCTTTTGTTATATAGGATAGTTCATTTTCAAAATTTGAAAGAATCTACAGAAGTGAATAATTTTTGTCAATACCTGTTTTCAAACTGATGACTTCTGGTCCAGGCACTGCTGACAAAACAAAGCAATGGAATTTCAAATGTCAAGAATTAAATATTTTAGTCAATAATTGTGTGCCTTCAATTTGTCACTTATTGCCGGTTTTGTATCTCCCCATTAAAAAAAGTCTAGTTAGAGTTAGAGTAACTTTTCTTTGTTCAAAGCATAGGCTGGCTTTACCTATTATTTTGAATCAATTAAACCTAAAAAGGATTGAAAATTAGTTATCAGCTGTTAAAATTTGTATTCACTTTTGGGACCCCCTATATTATTGAAATTTGAGCACTGTTACACTTCTTCAGGATAATCCAAACTCCTCTTTCTTGTCAGCATGATCTCACATAGCCAAATGCAGCAAGGAGGCTGATCTTTCTGACTTCAGAAATAACTGCTTTATATCTAACAATCTAGTAACTTGGCAGAGAAAGATGACTCTTGGACAGAAACTACATTTATGGTACATTAACATAATATCTAGTAAGCTTTCATTTTTATGTGTGTGGAATTAATTTTTTTAGTGTAATCACTTCTTTTCTATTTTTTTTTCTGAACATGCTGTGACATTTGTCACAGGCCTGTCAAAAATATTTTCCATGTACTAAATACATTTGTTCCATTTCTTATTGGAAGCCATCTCCCCAGCCTTTTGTTATCCTCCTCTACTATACACTCTGAAGCCCTGTTCTGTGCCTGCTTTTAAGCATATTTCTTTAAAGTCATCTAGGATCTCTCACACACTCTTGTGTTGGATTCCTGATTTCTTAGGTCAGTGATTTTCAACCTTTTTCATCTCATGGCATGCATAAACTAATGACTAAAATTCTGTGACACACCAAAAAAAAATGTATTTTTTACTGATCTAAAAAAAAGTATAATTGTGATCCATTCACTTTTAACGTCTATTGTGGTGTTGGCTATTGTCATTTTGTTATTTGACAATGTAAGGGAAAAGATCAATGCCCCTGCCCAAATAGTCAGGTATTGTATTTTGTAAATATTCTCACCAGTGTGATGAGTGGTACACTGGTCAAAAATCTTTGTCCCGTGTTTATGTTTTCCTCTGTATTGTTCTTCTCCTTCGTTTCACTGAGGAACTTTTGCCTGGGAAAGGATACATGGGCAGAAATTGTTCAGAATCTAAATGCCTACTACTTAATAAAGCAGAGAATTATAGGTTGAATTAAATTTTTGCAGTTCTAAAGACATTTCTACTATTTTCTCATTACATTGTTGCTCTTAAATATATTGGTAATGTATGATACATTGAATATTTGCAACTTCAGTAATTTTCCCCATCCTTTCTTCTCTGAAAATGTTTAGAAGCTTATCTATTCCTGGGATTCTGAAATTTCATGTTATGTTTTCGCATGCACCTTTTCATTTTATTGTGGCCATCAAGACTCCAGGTCTTGCCGAAACTGGTTTGGCTCAGTAGGTAGAGCGAAGGTCTACGGACCAAAAGGTCCCAGGTTCAATTCCGGTCAAGGGCATGTACCTGGGTTGTGGGCACATCCCCAGTAGGTACTGTGCAAGAGGCAACTGATTGATGTCTCTCTCTCATTGATGTTTCTAACTCTCTATCCCTCTCCCTTCCTCTCTGTAAAAAAAATCAATAAAATATCTTAAAAAAAAAAAAAGACTCCAGGTCTTATCTACTTTCAGGGGATATTTTTGTTTCTTTTATACATTCATTATTCCTTCTTTTTCCTAATATTCCCATTACTCAGAAGTTGGAACTCTTAAACCAGTATTCCTAGACAACTCTCTAGATATTTCCCCCTCTTATTTCCCATTTTGTCTTTTTCTGCTTCCTGGAGATTTCCTTGACTTTGTTCGCCAAGATGTTTTTTTTTGTTTGTTTGTTTGTTTTTAGTTTTTAGTTTTATTGATTTCTGAGAGGAATGGAGAGGGAGAGATAGAAACATCAATGATAAGAGATAATGATTGATTGGCTGCTTCCTACAGAACCCATACAGGGGATTGAGCCCACAACCTGGGCATGTGCCCTTAGCCAGAATCGAGCCCAGGACCCTTCAGTCTGCAAGCCAGTGCTCTATCAAACTAGCCTCTGGGCCACCAACACTTTATAATTCTGCTTTATCTAGTTTTTAATTCATAGTGTTCTCTTTTTTTATTTTTTTAATTAAATCTTTATTATTCAGATTATTACATTTGTTTCTCTTTTTTTCCCTCTATAGCTCCCTTTCACCCGGCTTCCACTCCTCCCTCTACCCTTACCTCCCTCCCGTTGACCTCATCCATAGATGTATGATTTTTGTCTAGTCTCTCCCTGTACACCCCTCACCCCTTCCCCCATGAGAATTATCAGTCCACTCCCTTTCTGGCTCCTGATTCTATTATATTCACCAGTTTATTCTGTTGATCAAATTTTTAATTCACTTAATTTTTAGATTCACTTGTTGATAGATATGTATTTGTTGTTCATAATTTTTTATCTTTTACCTTTTTCTTCTTCTTCTTCTAAAAGTGTACCTTTCAGCATTCCATATAATACTGGTTTGGAGTTGATGAACTCCTTTAGCTTTTTCTTACATGTGAAGCTCTTTATTTGCCCCTCAATTCTGAATGATAGCTTTGCTGGATAGAGTATTCTTGGTTGTAGGTTCTTACTCTTCATCACATTGAATATTTCTTGCCACTCCCATCTGGCCTGCATTATTTCTGTTGAGAAATCAGCTGACAATTGTATGAATGCTCCCTTGTAGGTAATGAACTGTTTTTCTCTTGCTGCTTTTAATATTATCTCTTTGTCTTTTGCTCTTGGTATTTTAATTATGATGTGTCTTGCTGTTATCCTCTTTGGATTCCTTTTATATGGGGTTCTGTGTGCTTCCTGGACTTGTAAGTCTATTTCTTTTACCAGATATGGGAAATTTTCAGTCATTATTTCTTTAAGTAGGTTTTCAGTATCTTGCTCTCTCTCTTCTTCTGGCACCCCCACAATTCTGATGTTGGTACGCTGGAAGCTGTCCCAGAAGCTCCTTACATTATCTTCACAGTTTTAGATTCTTCTCTCTTCTTGCTTTTCCAGTTGAGTGTGTTCTGCTTGTTTATATTTCAAATTTTTTACTTGATTCTTGTGCTCCTCTAGTCTGCTATTAGGTCTCTATATAATATTTTTTATTTCAGTCAGTGTATGTTTAATTTCTAGTTGGTCCTTTCCCATCTCTAGTTGTTGTATTTTTTCATCTCCTCTTGGGTCTCACTAACTTTATCCATCTTTTCTAGGATATTCTTGTAAAACCTTATAACTGTGGTTTTGAACTCTATATCCAGTCATTTGTTTTCCTCCATTTTTTTTGTTTGTGATCTCTTCCTTAGTCTCAGAATTTTCACTAAGCCAGGAGACCTTCTGTGTTGGCTTCAGCCTTATGATATAAGACTTGCAAAACTGCAAAAGCCTCTCTGTTGAGCTTTGGATGGGTGGAGTCTCAGGGCTAAAAGGACCGCCTTGCCTTCCAGTCAGCTCCGCCCTCCACGACCCCTGTGTCTCACATGACTGGGTAATCGCTGGAGCGATTCCTGTGTGCACACATGCTCTCACAGTGCCTCTAGACTGCTGCCTTTCTGGCTCCCCTGTGCTCCGGAACCATATGAATCTTGGTCCCCAGGGTTTCGCCTGAATCTGGGGTTTAGTGGAGTTAGAAGTGGCGCAGTTGGGAGGCTCTGTCTTCTGCCCACTTGTGAAAGCCAGTGGCACAATCAGCAGTCATTCTTCTGTGCACAGTGCTGTGCGCACTGCTCGACTTCTGCCCTTTTGTGACTCCCCTAAATTTCTGTGTACTTCTTCCTTTTCACAGTCCAAACTCCCCCCATATGAGTTTCGGCTGCACCTGAGGTTTAGTGTCACAGGATAAGGGGTTCAATGCCGTTGGAAGTCTCCATCTCCCTCCCAGCATAGAAAGCCAGCCAGGTACTCCAGCACCCGCTGTCTCCACATGCGTGTCTCCATACCTCAGCTTTTTGCAGCTCCTCTGGATCTCTGTGATCCCCTCCCTCTCTTTCCTTCTAGTTGTAGAATTTCCACTCAGCCAGCTTTCCTGTGGTTCTGGATGATGTCCATTCTGTCTTTTAGTTGTAGTTTTGAAATTGTTGTATGAGGCAGCAGTGTAGGTGTTTACCTATGCCGCCATCTTGGATTCTCCCCCGATAATCTAAATAGTGTTCTCTTATGTCCTGTCATTTTTATAGCATTTCATTCTTTTACCAATTTGCTTTTTGTAAGGTTTGTTTTTTGTTTAGTAGAGGCCTGGTGTACAAATTTGTGCACGGGTAGGGTCCTTCAGTGATCAGGACCAAACCGGCGGGGGGATAGGCTCCTACATGGGGGAGGAACAGTGAGAAATTGGCTAGCCGGCCCCCCTTTATTGCCAGCAGCAAGCAAGGCACAGCTAAGGCACAGCCAATTCCATGAGGAATCATGCTCCCTCCTGTCTGAGTCCGGGGTGTGGGTGAACCAGATTCAGAGCTGTCAGGGCCCCAGCAACAATGTCTGGGTCAGTGCGCATCATAACTACCGGCCAGTCGGCCAGTCATTCGGGTCATTAGGCTTTTATAGAGAGAGAATTTTAATATTGACTTGAGGATAGTTTTCTGTTGGCTTTTGGAGAGAGTAGGAGGATAGGAGGTAGTAAGCAGGAGAGAGAGAGAAAAAAATATCTATGTGAGAGACATATCCACTGACCACTTCTCCTGTGCTCCCCAATCAATGGAAGGGAGTGAACCCACAACCCAGCTACTTGCCCTTGACTAGGAATCAAACCCTGAACCTTTTGGTGCAAAGGACAATGCTTTAATTACTGAATATCACTGGCCAAAAGAAGACTGATTTATTTTTTATTTTCTTGTTTCTAAATTTTATCTCTCACATTAATTTTTTTCTTTTTGTGCTACAGTTTTATTTTATACTAGAGGCCCAGTGCACGAAATTCATGGGCAAGTACCGTCACTAGGTCAGGCCTGCAATTAGGGCCATCTTACCCAGCTGCCCACAGCCAGCCCTGTCCCCTGCCACCACCCACCCCTAGTTCCCCATTTGCCATCAGGTGACCAGTGCTTGATGGCCCAAGAGGTGATCAGTATGCTTCATAGTGACTGGTCCAGCAGTCATTCTGGTCATTTTGCCACTAGAGTCAATCTGCATATTACACTTTTATTATATAGGATAGAGGTCTGATGCATAGGTGGAGGCTGACTAGACTGCTCTAAAGGGGTCTTGAATTGGGGTGGGAGGAGCCTGCAGCAGGGAAGGGCTGCCAGGGCAGGGGCCATGGGGTTTGCAGGCTGGCCCTGCCCTCGATCAAGATGAGGGTACCCCCTGGGGGCAGAGCCAGCCTGAATGAGGGGCCTGGGGCAGTTTTCAGGCTGACCATACCCCTGATCAGAGTGGGGGTCCCTGCTGGGGATGGGGCTGGCCTAGGCAAGGGGCCTGGGGTAATTTGCAGCCTGCCACAACCCCAATCAGGGTGGGGGTCCCCACTGGGGGTGGAGCTGGCCTGGGTAAGGGGTCTGAGATGGTTTGCAAGCGAGTCTCACCCCCAATCAGGGTGGGGGTCTCTGCTTGGGGGCAGGGCTGGCCTGAGCGAGGGCCTGAGGACAGTTTGTAGGCTGGTCATGCCCCCCAATCAGTGTGGGGTCCCCACTGCGGGTAGGGCTGGCCTAGGCAAGGGTCTGGGGGCAGTTTGCAAGCTGGCCAAACCCCAGGCTTTGTCAGAACAGACATGCAGAAGATGTCTGGTTAATTAGCATATTACCCTTTTATTAGTGTAGATAGAACAACTCATTTGCTAATACCACAGATTCTAAGTTGTTCTATGAAAGTAATAACTAAGCAATGTGATGTTCTTAGCATGTAGATTTTAGGAAATGCTTTCAATTTTATTTTTGTTTATGAGTTCAGATTTTTTTTAATTAAATACATTGGGGTGACATTGGTTAAAATCCTTATTTAGGATTCAAGTGTACATGTCTATGATACATGATTGCTACATTGCATTGTGTGTTAAATAATCTTACCTTACCATATATTTGGCCCCCTTTATCCTTTGCTTACCCTACAATCCTCTCCTCTGGTAACCACCATACTGTTGTCTATGTCTGAGTTTTAGTTTTATATCCCACATATATGGGATCATATGCTTCTTAGCTTCTTCTGTCTTACTTACTTCACTTAGCATATAATATCCATGTTGTGACAAATGGCAGTACTTCCTCCTTTATGCAGAGTAGTAGTCATACACGCACACACACACACACACACGCACACACATGCACATGCACATACACCACATCATCTTTATTCAAACATTTACTGAAGGATATTATTTTCGTGTTTTGCTATCAGGAATAATACTACAATGAACATATATCTTTGCAAATGTTTTTTCAATTTTTCTGGTAGATCACCAGAAGAGGGTTTGCTGGGTCATATGGTAATTCTATTCTTGTTTTTGTGAGGTAATTCCATATACTTTTCCATAGTGGCTGTACAGTTTATGCTCTTACCAGCAGTGAATAAGGATTCTTTTTTCTCCACAACCTCCCCAACACTTGTTATTACCTGACTTACCTGATAATAGCCGTTCTGCTTTGGTGTATCTTCCTTGTTGGCTTCCTTCAGATGTGTGATGATCACTGGCTGTCTTTTTATATCTAACTGGAGGCCCAGTGCACAAATTCAGTGGGGAAGGGGTCCCCTCAGCTCAGTCTGGGCCCCCTCGCAGTCCAAAAGTTCTTGGGGGATGTCCAACTGCTGACTTAGGCCCACTTCCATGGAGTAGGCTTAATCCAACAGTCAGACATCCTTAGCGGTACTGCAGAAGTGGGAGAGGCTACTGCCACCGCTACTGTGCTTGCCAGCCATGAGCCCAGCTTCTCCTAAGCAATGCTCCCCCTGTGGGAGCGCACTGACCACCAGTGGGCAGTTCCTGCATTGAGCACCTGCCCCCTAGTGGTCAGTGTGTGTCATAGTGACTGGTCATTCTGCCAGCAGGCTGAAAATGGCTCTCTGACATCTCCCAAGGGGTCCCCGACAGGGCACAGGCGAGGCTAAGGACCCACTGGTGCACATTCAGGGCCAGGGAGAGACATGGGAGGGCTGCAGGGTGTGTCTGGACCATCTCACTCAGTCCCAATAAGCTAAATCCCAGCAGCGAGTTAACCTACTAGTCAGAGCATCAGCTCCCTGGTGGTCAGTGCACATCATAGTAACTGGTCGACCAGTCAACTGTGTGCCCCCTGGTGGTCAGTGCATGTCATAGTGAGCAGTTGAGCAGTCTTAGCATACCATAAGTATATTTTGTTTTTTTTTTAATTTAATAAATATTTATTGTTCAGATTATTACCATTGTTCCTCTTTTTCCCCTCATAGCTCCCCTCCACCCAGTTCCCACCTCATTCTCTGCCCTTTTCTCCTGGCACTATCCTCATCCCTAGGTTTTATGATTTTTGTCCAGTATCTCCCTGTACACCCCTCACCTCTTACCCCCTGAGAATTATCACTCCATTCCCTTTCTGTGCTCCTGATTCTATTCTATTCACCAGTTTATTCTGTTCATCAAATTTTTAATTCACTAATTTTTAGATTCACTTATTGATAGATATGTATTTGTTGTTCATAATTTTTTGCCTTTTACCTTTTTCTTCTTCCTCTTCTAAAAGAGTACCTTTCAGCATTTCATATAGTACTGGTTTGGAGTTGATGAACTCCTTTAGCTTTTTCTTATCTGTGAAGCTCTTTATCTGCCCTTCAATTCTGAATGTTAGCTTTGCTGGATAGATTATTCTTGGTTGTAGGTTCTTGCTATTCATCACGTTGAATATTTCTTGCCACTCCCGTCTGGCCTGCATCGTTCCTGTTGAGAAATCAGCTGACAGTCGTATGGGTGCTCCCTTGTAGGTAATGAACTGTTTTTCTCTTGCTGCTTTTAATATTCTCTCTTTGTCTTTTGCTCTTGGTATTTTAATTATGATGTGTCTCGGTGTGGTCCTCTTTGGATTCCTTTTATATGGGGTTCTGTGTGCTTCCTGGACTTGTAAATCTATTTCTTTTACCAGATGTGGGAAGTTTTCAGTCATTATTTCTTTAAATAGGTTTTGAGTATCTTGCTCTCTCTCTTCTTACGGCAACCCCACAATTCTGATGTTGGTACGCTTGAAGCTGTCCCAGAGTCTCCTTACATTATGTTCACATTTTTGGATTCTTTTCTCTTCTTGCTTTTCCAGTTGAGTGTTTTCTGCTTCTTTATATTTCAAATTTTTGACTTGATTCTTGCCTTTCTCTAGTCTGCTGTTAGGACTCTGTATAATATTTTTTATTTCAGTCAGTGTATGTTTAATTTCTAGTTGGCCTTTATCATCTTTAGTTGGACCTTTACCATCTCTAGTTGGCTCTTTTGCATCTCTAGTTGGTCCTTTTTCATCTCCTCTTGGGACTTGATAAATTTATCCATCTTTTCTAGCATATTCTCGAAAAACCTTATAAGCGTGGTTTTGAACTCTATATCCAGTCTTTTTTTCCCTCCATTTCTTTTGTTTGTGATCCCTTCTTTTGTCTGGGCATTTTCACTATGCCAGGGAAACTTCTGTGTTGAATTCAGCCTTATGATACCAGACGCAAAGCCGCAGAAGCCTCCGTTGAGCTTGGGAGGGGTGGAGTCTCAGGGCTTAAGGGACCACCTTGCCTTCCAGTCGACCCCGCCCTCTGCGGCCCCTGAGTCTCACATGACTGGGTAATGGCTGGAGCAGTCCCTGTGCGCACGCCCGCAGTGCCTCTAACCGCTGCCTTTCCAGCTCCCCTGCACGCCAGGACCATAGGAGTCTAGGTCTCCAGGGTTTCGCCCAAAACAGGGGCCCAGTGGAGTCAGAAGTGGCACAGTTGGGAGGGTCTGTCTCCCGCCCACTTGCAAAAGCCAGCGGCACAATCAGCAGTCTGTCCTTCATGAAGCACCGTGCGCGACCAGGCCTCCGATCTTTTGCGGCTCCCCTAAATTTCCGTGCACTTCTCCCTTTTCACAGTCCAAACTCACCCCGTATGAGTTTCGGCTGGATCTGGGGTTTAGTGTCGTAAGATAAGGGGTTCAATGTCGTTGGGAGTCTCCGTTTCCCTCCCGCCAGAGAAAGCCAGCCAGGTACTCGGGCACCCGCTCTCTCAGCGCTCGCGTCTCCGTACCTCAGCTTTTTGCAGCTCCTCTGGGTTTCTGTGAGCCCCTCTCTTTCCTTCTAGTTGGTCCTTTTTCATCTCCTCTTGGGACTTGATAAATTTATCCATCTTTTCTAGCATATTCTCGAAAAACCTTATAAGCGTGGTTTTGAACTCTATATCCAGTCTTTTTTTTCCCTCCATTTCTTTTGTTTGTGATCCCTTCTTTTGTCTGGGCATTTTCACTACGGCCAGCTTTCCTGTCGTTCTGGATGATGTTTGTTCTGTCTTTTAGTTGTAGTTTTGAAATTGTTGTGCGCGGCAGCAGTGTAGGTGTTTACCTATGCTGCCATCTTGGATTCTTGGTGTACGGTTTTTGTCCAGTCTCTTACTGCACCCTCCACACCCCTCTCACCCTAAGAATTGTCAATCCACTCCCTTTCTATGCCCCTGATTCTATTATATTCACCAGTTTATTCTGTTCATCAGATTTTTTATTCACTTGATTTTTAGATTCACTTGTTGATAGATGTGTATTTGTTGTCCATAATTTTTATCTTTACCTTTGTCTTCTTCCTCTTCTTAAAGAGTACCTTTCAGCATTTCATATAATACTGGTTTGGTGGTGATAAACTCCTTTAGCTTTTTCTTATCTGTGAAGCTCTTTATCTGCTCTTCAATTCTGAATGATAGCTTTGCTGGGTAGAGTAATCTTGGTTGAAGGTTCTTGCTATTCATCACTTGGAATATTTCTTGCCACTCCCATCTGGCCTGCATAGTTTCTGTTGAGAAATCAGCTGACAATCATATGGGTGCTCCCATGTAGGTAATTAACTGTTTTTCTCGTGCTGCTTTTAATATTCTCTCTCTGTCTTTTGTCCTTGGCATTTTAATTATGATGTGTTTTGGTATGGTCCTCTTTGGATTCCTTTTGTTTAGGGTTCTCTGTGCTTCTTGGAGTTGTAAGTCTGCTATAGGTCTCTATATAATATTTTTTATTTCAGTCATTGTATGCTTAATTTCTAGTTAATCCTTTTTCATATCCTTGAGAGTCTCACTAAATTTATCAGCCTTTTCTAAAAAATTCTTGAAAAGCCTTATAAGTGTGGTTTTAAACTCTATATCCAGTCATTTGCTTTCTCTTTCTTTCATTTGTGATCTGTTTCCTTGTCTCTACATTTTGGCTGCTTCCCTGAGTTTATAGAGTGGCTTTGTGTGCTAGGTGTCCTAGAGGGCCCAGTAGCTCAGCCTCCCAAGTTACCTGAGGTGGACTCTCTTAGTGCACCCCTTTGTGGGCTGTGTGCACAGTCTTGTAGTTAAGCCTTGATTGTTTTGATATCACTGGGAGGATTTGACCTCCAGGCCAATTGGCTGTGAGGATTAGCTATGTCTACCCTGGGAGAACTTTTGTGCTGGAGACACCCTTATGAGACAAGATTTGCAAATGCCTCTGTGCTCAGCTTGGATGGGACAGAGTCTCAGGGCAGAGTAGACAGCATTGGTTTTCCATCAGCCCTGCCCTAATTGGCCCCTAGGTCTCAGTGTCCTGTGGTAATTGCTGCAAGCACCTCTGAGAGAAAGCTGCCCTCAAGTTCCACTCTCTGCCAGACAGTCCAATTTCTCCCTGAATGAGTCTGGGTCCCCAAAGTCTTGCCTGGAACTGGAGTTTAGTGTAGTCAGGAGCTTTAGTCTCCCTCCCATTCATTTGCCTGCCCTCTCCATGCGCGCCTTGGTACCTCTGCCTCCTGCAGCTCCACTGAGTCTCAGTGTGCTTTCCTCTTTCCTTCTAGTTGTAGAATTCCACTCAGCTAGCCTTCCTGTGGTTCTGGATGATGTCCATTTTGTCTTTTAGTTGTAGTTTTGAAATTTTTGTACGAGGCAGTAGTGTAGGTGTTTACCTATGCTGCCATCTTGGTTTCTCCAGCATATTATATTTTGATTGGTTGAATGGCCAATTGGACGACCAGACACTTAGCATAGTAGGCTTTTATTATATAGGTGTGAGCAGAGTTTTTAACTGATAAGGCTGCACTGCAAGAATTTGGGGACTGAATTCTGACCCTACCTTGGATTCTGTAATACAAATTGGCTTTCTTACCCCTATGTCAGTCACTCTCTTATACACCAAAGTTGTGCTTCCTCTGTTTTGTTCTTTATACTGTGGATAGCTTTTTTTTTTTATGTCTTTAATTCTAGTGACATATCTCTGAAAGGAAGGGGAAAGGAAATGGAATTTGATCAGTTCAGAAATCTCAAACTTAGAATTTATATTTAAAGTATAAATTAAAGTTTAAAGTTTTAATTCAATGAAGTTAATAATATTAATTCAGAGAATATTTTTGGTTTTATCTGTAGTTAGCATACTGCACTTTTCTACTAAAACCTTGGTTAAAAGTTCTATTCAAACAATGTATTTCATCAGATTGTCCCATTTCTGAGCCACAAAACTTTATATTGTTGTTTTGACCAGGCTAGCAGGCAGAAGCAGTTAGGGGCAGATATAGGGATTATGTATTTTTGTCTGCCAAAATTTCTAATACATATAAGTGTTAGATATTTTAAGTGAATTAGAAGTCATTATTAATTCTTAATACCCAAAACTTGTCTTGTGAAAAAGTAGAGAGAAAACAGTAGACTTCCATTTTATTTTTTAGCTACAGGCCCAGGGCATGAAATTCGTGCATGGGGTGGGAGTTGTCCCTCAACCCAGCCTGCACTCTCTCCAATGTGGAGCCTCCTGGGGATGTCTGACTAATGGTTTAGGCTCTCGCAATCCAGGACTGCTCTATATAT
>JAAGEH010001667.1:0-13761 GCA_011751065.1 Lasiurus cinereus | reverse complement strand
GCAACATAGTATTCCATTGTGTAGATGTACTACAGATTTTTAATCCAGTCATCTGCTGATGGGCACTTAGGCTGTTTTCAAATCTTAGCTATTGTAAATTTGCTGCTATGAACATAGGGGTGCATATATCCTTTTTGATGGGTGTTTCTGCTTTCTTGGGATATATTCCTAAGAGTGGGGATTACTGGGTCAAATGGAAGTTCCATTTTTAATTTTTTTAGGAAACTCCATACTGTTCTCCGCAGTGGCCGCGCCAGTCTGCATTCCCACCAGCAGTGCATAAGGGTTTCTTTTTCTCCACATCCTCATCAGCACTTGTCATTTGTTGATGATAGCCATTCTGAGAGGTGTGAGGTGGTACCACACTGTCGTTTTTATTTGCATCTCTCTAATGATTAGTGACTTTGAGCATGTTTTCGTATGTCTTTTGACCTTCTGTGTGCCTACTTTCGAGAAGTGTCTAAGTCCTTTGCCCATTTTTTGATTGGATTGTTTATCTTCTTTTTGTTAAAATGTATGAGTTCCCTGTAAATTTTGGAGATAAGGCCCTTATTGGATATAACATTAGCAAATATGTTCTCCCATGCAGTGGGCTTGCTTGTTTTATTGATATATTTTTTTTTGCTATACAGAGCTTTTTATTTTGATGTAGTCCCATTTGTTTATCTTCTCCTTAGTTTCCATTGCCCTAGGAGCTGTGTTGGTAAAGATATTGCTATGACATATGTCTGATATTTTGCTGCCTATGGAGTTTTCTAAGATTTTTATGGTTTCCTGTCTTACATTTAAGTCCTTTATCCATTTTGAGTTTCTTTTTGTGTATAGTGTAAGTTGATGATCTAGTTTCACATTTTTACATTTATCTAACCAATTTTTCCAACACCATTTATTGAAGAGATTGTCTTAATTCCATTATATGCGCTTGCTTCCTTTGTCAAATATTAATTGAGCATAATGGCGGGGTCGATTTCTGGGTTCTCTATTCTGTTCCATTGGTCTGTATGTCTGTTCTTGTGCCAAGCATTTCTGTTTTAAGTTTATTGCTTTAAAGACACATTTCTCCCTAACATTAATTAGTGATTTTATGATGAATAACATGGTTAATTTCTCAAGCTGCATAACTTGCATTGATTTCATAAATTTGAGGGTTAACTTGAAATTGTTTTTGTAATAAGTTTTTAGTATTCACCACCACTGGTCAGCTTGGACTCTGGGGAATTCAGTATCTATCTTATATACTCAGTTCATCTTTTGCAACTCTATTGGCCAAATTACAAATTTATCTATAGCATGCCTGGACAGTTATGCAGAGAAAGCAGCTACTCTCTGGGGGCTAATGTGTCTTCTCCACCAATCAGAGTGCAGTTCATGATTCATTAGGTTTGTTGGCTAGATTATTTAACTTAATTCAATATAAATTATTTAATTCCTAAAGCCTTCCTGGTGTTCAATATGAATGAAACAATTATTCCTGGACACAATCATCCAAATAACACTACACAGTTTCACCAGGCCCCAAGACAGTCATTAAATCCCAGCTATTCACTGCTTTGCATAAACTACTCATGCTGAGCTTTTGAGGGTTATAACATTACTGAAATTGTTTGGATTCAATGTGGGACTATATGTTATTTTATATTTAATGAGAGAACATCCCAATTGCATAGCAATGGGAGAAATCATAAACTATTTCTAGATAGCAGTTGTGCCCTTGTTTTGATAGCTTCTTCTTCTTCTTCTTCTTTTTTTTTTTTGGTCATCTATTCTTGTCCATGGGGAAAGGACCAACTCCAGATGTAAATCTGCTGCTTAGAAGCATTCCTTTAAGGAACCAGTTTGGCTCAGTGGATAGAGCATCGGCCTGTGGACTGAAAGGTTCTAGGTTTGATTCCGGTCAAGGGCATGTACATTGGTTGTGGGCACATCTCCAGTGGGGGGGAAGTGCAGGAGACAGCTGATCGATGTCTCTCTCTCATCAATGTTTCTAACTCTCTATCCCTCTTCCTTCCTCTCTGTAAAAAATCAATAAAATATATATCATCTCTTGATATTATTACTGTCTGGTCAATGGCTGGTGGAAATAGCATACATGGCCAGTGTATTTTCTCTCTTATAATTTATATGATGTGCTTCCAAACATGTCTTAGATTGGGGTCTCTGGAAACCCCAATCTGAGACAGAGATTTGTCAGATGCATCCTGTAGGGAAGTGAGGAAGTCAGGATTGGCAGAAGATTGGCAATGCACCTGAGTCTTAGTTGATCCTATCAGGCACACTGGTAGAGTGGGAAGGCCTTTGTCTCCCTGCATCAACCAGTCACTGGCTGTAGTTGCTCCCTGGAAGGGGTCATGACCCCATGGCCAACAGCAATTGTTAGGGAGCTATCAGCAACCAATACTTGCAGCCAATGGAGAAATGAGGAACTCATTCTAACAGGGAGATGTTGGAGTAGCACCCAACCACTAAAGAGCACTGGAGCACCACCTATCATTGTAAGGAAAACCTGGGTGAGGAATAGAGACAGAGACTGAGATATGGATGGGTGGCATTATTTCTTTTATATACAGTCTTGTTTCTTTTCTCAGTAAAGATCAACTCAATCTATAACAAAATTATTACCCTTCTTTTTCCCTTTCCCTTCTCTCCTGGCTTTTTCCTAAACAAGGCCAGGAATGAAATGAGGTAGAGCCTGGAGAATTTCAACCCTGGAGAATAATAGTGTAGCAGTATGGTGAACTTCTGTGAGACTTAGCAGTAACTGTCCTTGGAGGTGGAGTTACAAAGACCTGCTTAGAGATGGTGCATAAAAGGGCACTTAAAAAAGGAAAAGAAGCTGTTTAAGTTTTATAAGCAATAATTTGTTTTGTTCTCTCATTATACCTTACTGAAGCAAGCAAGATGCACCTACACTGGCCTCTCCTTAATCAGTCACAATAATTGTTCCCTCCAGTCTTAAAGGGGACTTCTTACTGTGGCTTTTTAGGAAGGGGCAAAAAGAGTCCTTGCTATCAAGGTTTTCCCTCCTGCATTCTTCCTCCTTCCCCCAGGCATGCACCTTGTACCTGTCCCACTGTTTGTTTTTTTCAGTATCCTCTTTTAAAACTAATATTCTCAAAATGGGGCTTTTATTAGGAAAGATAAGTTTGTACTAAGATTTTCAAACTTGTCAAGTTCTTCCATCCACTGCAAAAAATACTTTAATATCCACTCAAATTAAAGTGAAACCATCCCTGCTCCTTTCAATTTTCTACCTACACATTATCTTCATAGCATTAACAGTAGCCAGAGTTTATTTTATGTAGGGCGCTGAGAGCTCCTTAGACTCAGACTTCAAGCTTTTAATTTGCCAGGGGAAAAAGTTAACAGATTTTCCTGATAAGTGAGATGCAAAGTTTTTATAAACAACTGTGAAGAAACATAAGGCAGATAAAGGGATACCATGTTATAAGTTAATGGGCCATTGATTACTTTATCATTTTCCCTGAAAACTGGTCATGGCAGCTGACAAATGGAATAGAGTTCCTGCTTCCTAAATGGAATTGTGGGATATATAGTAGCACTTAGGGTGTATACGTTAAGATAAATGGCTGGACTAAAAGTTTACTTACTCTTGGGAAACGAGATTAAAATGACCATACTTGGGGTGAAAGTATTTTTCAAATTCTATGCAGGACTTTGAATAGAATTTTGACAAATTCTGAAATGATATATACCTATTCATTAAAGTCCACTGCTATAATCAAAGGCCACTAGTATTACTGGGATCAGGTGCTTTTAGGATATCTTGGAAAAATTTTGTGGTTTTAACTGGAGTTAATTTTTTAAAAATCTTTGTTGTTGAGATTATTACAGATGTCCCTCTTACCCCCCATATTGCCTCCCACCACTCAGTTCCCACTCCACCCCATGCCTTCACCACCACCCTATTTTCTGTGCCCATAGGTAATGCATATAAAATCTTTGTTTAATCTCTTCTCACTCCTACCCCCCTTCTCTCTGAAAATCATCAGTCTGTTCCATTTCCATGCCTCTGATTCTATTTTACTCACCAGTTTATTCTGTACATTAGATTTCTTATTCATTTATTTTGATTTTTAGATTCAATTGTTGATAGGTATGTATTTGTTTGCTCATTTATCTTTTTTCATTTTCTTCTTCCTTTGTTAAAAGAACACTCTTCATCATCTCATATAATAGTGGTTTGGTGTTGATGAACTCCTTTAGCTTTTTCTTGTCTATGAAGCTCTTTATCTGACCTTCACTTCTAAATGACAGCTTTGCTGGATAGAGTAATATTGGTTGTAGGTCCTTGCTATTCATCTCTTTGAATATTTCTTGCTACTCCCTTCTGGCCTGCATAGTTTCTGTTGAGAAATCAGCTGACAGTCGTATGGATGCTCCCTTGTAGGTAATTAACTGTTTTTCTCTTGCTGCTTTTAAGATTTTCTCTTTGTCTTTAGCCCTTGGTATTTTAATTATGATGTGTCTTGGTGTGATCTTCTTTGGATTCCTCTTGTTTGGGACTCTCTGTGCTTTCTGAACTTGTAGGTCTATTTCTTTCACCAGGTAAGGGCAGTTTTCTGTCATTATTTCTTCAAATAGGTTTTCAATATCTTGCTCTCTCTCTTTTCTGGCACCCCCATAAAAGAATGTTGGTACAATTGGAGTTGTCCCAGAGGCTCCTTACACTATTTTCATATTTTTGGGTTCTTATTTCTTTTTGTTCTTCTGGCTGGGTGGTTGTTGTTTTTTTTGTTGTTTGTTTGTTTTTGATTTCCCATATTTCAAATCATTGATTTGATTCTCAGAATCCTCTACTGTAATGTTGAATCTCTGTATATTATTCTTTATTTCAATCAGTGTATGCTTAATTTCTGACAGGTCCTTTTCCATGTGTTTGGCATTCTCACCAAGATCCTTGAAAGTCTCACTATGTCCTTTTGAGGTTTCTAGAAGATTCTTGAGTAACCTTATAACTAGTTTTAAACTCTATATCCAATAATTTGATTCCTTCTGTTTCTTTCATTTGTGACATGTTTCTTTGTCTTGCCTTTTGGCTGCTGCCCTGTGTTTGTTTCTATGTATTGAGTTGCGTTGCTATGAGTTGGTAGAGTGGTCTTGTGTAGTGTCCTATAGGGCCCAGTGGCTCAGCCTCCCCAGTCATCTGAGCTAGGAACTCTAGGTGCACCCCTTTGTGGCCTGTGAGCATAGTCTTGTTGTAGTTGAGACTTGCTTGCTGTTGGAGTCACTGGAAGGAATTGGCCTATAGGCTGATTGGCTGTGAGGATCAGCTGTGACTCTAGTGGGAGAATTGCTATGCAGGAGACACCCTTATGGAATAGGACTTGCTTCGGTGGGGCTTTGGTGCTCACTGAGTCTGCTCCTTGAGTGTGCCATTTATGGATGGGTAGAGTTGTAATCTGGTATGGTCTGACACTGACCACTGGATACACTGGCTTTTGGGTCTCAAAGGAGATACAAAGTCAGCCACTGCTTGAGCTACAGAGAGGTCTGAAAATTCCTCCTCTTTGTATTGGGTTTAGAAGTGCCAAGGTGAGGCCTAGCCATAAAGTAAGGCAGGCTGGTGCTGGTGTTGGGTCTTTGGCCTTTCATTGATAGGTTTGGGACTGCAGCTTGTTTGAGATTTTCAAGGACAGGCCATTCATATGCAATACTGCTGCATGCAGCTTGGGTGAGCTTCTAAACTGGATCAGGTGGGAGTCTTAGGAAATTACCAAGATGGAACAAAAATGGCTGCCAGTCAGCCCTGCAACTGGGGAGGTCCCAGCACAGGAACAATGATCCCTGGGAGTACCTCCATCTGAGAGCAAGTTCCCCCCAAGTTCCTGCTCTGATGTCAGACAAATGTGTCCCCCAGAGCCTCGCCCTGGTGCTGGAACTCAGAGGAAGCAGGATGTTGTAAGTTCAGTCCGTGGTGCTGGCCTTTTAAGAGGAACAGGGGTCTCCAGCAGCCTCTGTGTCACTGAGCTCCAATCCTCACTGTTTTTTACAGCCCATAGTTACAGGGACTTCTTTTCCTAACTCCAGGGCCTTGGGCTGGGGGTCTGGTATGGGGCCGGGACCCTCTTACTTCTCTGGGCAGCCTCCGCATAGATAATCTCTCTCCCGATTAAAAAAGACCAAAATGGTACATGTGGGTGCCACACCAGCCTATTCCGTGCCTCGGCACCTCTTACCAGTCTCAGTGTGCTTTCTTCTTTATTTTGCTAGTTGTAGGGCTTTCGTTCAGCCAGCTCTCTGGTGGTTCTGGATGATGGTTGTTCTGTATTTTAGTTGTGGTTGTGGGAGGGGGTGAGTACAGGCATTTGCCTACACCACCATATTAATTTCTCCTGAGGTTAATTCTTTTTTTTATTTTTTTATTTTTAAATATATTTTATTGATTTTTTTTACAGATAGGAAGGGAGAGGGATAGAAAGTCAGAAACATTGATGAGAGAGAAACATCGATCAGCCGCCTTCTGCACGCCCCACAGTTGAGATGTGCCTGCAAGCAAGGTACATGCCCCCGACCGGAATCGAACCTGGGACCTTTCAGTCCGCAAGCCGACGCTCTATCCACTTAGCCAAACTGGTCTCAGCCTGTGGTTAATTCTTAATGGCAATACAAAAGAAAGCTTTTTAATGCTGTGTCTCTTCCAGGCATTTCCATGATCCTTTCATTTATTTACAATCATTAATTTATTGATTCATTTATTGACCTTCTATTATGAGCCAGTCTATTTTTCAGATGCCTGGTTCTGGCCCTGAACTTTTGATGCTCCTTTTGCTTCCCCTCTGGTTCTTGGCTGTTGGCCTGACTTCTGACTCATAACTGGTTATGATCTTTGCTCTCTCTATAGGTGTTATATTTGGTTAGTCCTCTTGTTTCTTGTTATCAGAAACTACTGGTATGTTTTGATAAGCCTGGCCTGATGTTTTCATCTCCACATTAGACCTGTTATTTCTGAGACCTCCTTTGTCCAAGTCAGTACCCTGCTGGCACCTACAACCCACTGCTACCAAATCCACTGTGAGCAGAAGTAAAAATACCCCTACATAAGAATGGCTACTGAATGGAAAGGCCAGGTCATGGGGGCTGAGGATAGCACTTAGGAACATGGAAAGTTGAACAACAAAATTTGACTCACAGTTTGTCACTAACCACAAATTAATCATTTGACTTTGTACACATAATTATTTGCCTCTTTTTCATCATTTCTCTCCCAGGGACTGAACCTAATTAAATAATTGTTCTACTTTTAGTATGGAAAACATTTTGATATTTCTGATTTTATTCTGGTCCAGTGGTTTTAGGTCAGCTTACTCAGTTATTTTTATTTTAAGATCTTTTTTATTTCCTTGCTCAAAAATGTTGGATTTTTGTTTTATGACTTGGTTCAATACAAGTTTCTTATTTCAAATGAAATAAGTCAACAGACTGAGTATACTTGTTCTGAAGTTTAATACCGATGTGGACTTTTCCCCATATCAATCTGCCTGGATGCCAACATGAAGGATGACAGTGTGACTACAATCCTTCTAAGTGTGTCCCCTGTACTACTCCTTTAACCCCATAATAGCTGTATGACGCAGGCACTGTTATTTCCAATTTACAGGCAAGGAAACAGAGGGATAGAGAGTACTTGTCCTTTATCACCAGGAAATCTGACTCCAAAGCTTGTGCCCTTGTTCATGAGGTTACACCATTGGGTTAGAAATGCATTCAAAGATCATTGTAAATTCCAATTATAGCACGGATTTTGTTTTGAATGCCTGCCTGCTACTCCCTCATGTTATAGTTAACTTCTTCCAAATATCTGTTCTGTTTATTCAAGCCAGTAGGCACAGCTGGTAAAAATTCATTTGCTCTGTTCCTTAAACATGAGAACCTACTTTTCTGTCTCACATCTTCATTGACTTTCCATATATCTCCTATTTTCACTTAAATTTGAAGATATACTGAAGTCCCTTGCTATCCCTACTAATCCCTTCCACCCCTTACCATGTTTTGTTTTTCATTTAAATTTTGTTATTTGAGTTAGTAAAGATAGAACTTTTATGAAAGACTCAATTTCAAAATTAAGTTGTGTTGCAAGGTATTATGGGTAAATTGGAAGGCAGAGCATTTAAAAATCTCCATTGAGGTTCTCTAACTGAGTCTATTTGAGGCTAATGCAATAACCTGGGCTTGATTTATGATTATATATTCTGACGTATGAAATGCTGTTTGTAAATAGTTTAATAAAAGGCTATTGCTGCAGATTCCAAATTAGCAGTGAAGGTGATTTCTATTAGAGAAGACATTTGTGGAGGATTTTGCTCCTGATGCTTAATAAAGTGAATTCCTTTTCTCAATACAATACACACTGTTGACTTGTAGCACGGCTCTAGGGACCTGATGTTGTATTCAAACTGTAAAAACACATCTCTGCTCATTGTTTATTTACTGCATTTTGGGGTACATATGGCAAAATTATTTTCCTTACTGTTCCCAGTTCAGTTTTTTCTTTTGATTATATGTTAAAATATGTGCATAAAGTTCCTCAGCATTTCAGTTTAACAGTGTGAATCTCCAAGATGCTTTTATTAAATAACATTTCTAGTATTTTAATGAGGGTTTGACATTTTCACATGTTACAATTTTGTTTTATTTTCATATTCATTGAAGTGACTTTCATGCTGCCTTTGTGTGCTGTCGATTTACAATTTCTAAAGGTACTTGGAGACCCCTCTTCAGATAGAAGTACATCAGGAAATCATTCAGGGTTCTCAGTGTTAATATTCACAGGACGATATTTTTAAAAAATGACATGAAAGGCTTAAAGTGTAGAGTTTTTGTTCTAGTAACATCCAACACTAGATTGTTTGAGAATGGCAAAGGCTGAGCATGACTCAGACCAAGGCTTGCTAATTCTAATACTTGGAGGGCCCAGTGTGTGACTTAAGTAAAAGAGACCCAGTGGATGGTGGAAACTGTAGTGGGCATGCCCCACCCAAAGAGGGTAGCTGAGAACTTACCCTTTCTGATGATAGCTTCAAGGAATGTACAGTGTTATCAGGTGTTTTAGCATGCCAAGGAAATTTGGGAATCTGGATCTTTAAATGAAACATTTTGACTTTTCACTTTGACCATTTCCCATCGAGATTGTCTGGCTCACAATGGAATACTTGAACTATGTTCACAGTGAGTGAATGATGCTTCCAAATAGTCAAGAAGGAAAGGTATGGTTGAAGATTGTTTTTAAATGACTCAGAAAAATATAAAATCATTCAAGGATCTTCCCTTATCAACTAAGGGCAGAGCATTGAGTGGTGTCATTCCGAAGTGGAAAAAGTGATTGAGCTGCACCTTCATGTCTTAAAGAACCCACAGTCTTGTAGGAAGGCTAAGCCACAAAAAACATAACTCAATGGGAGGGGAAGTGAGATAAATCCCAAAAGGGATGTTCAAATGAAATTCAAAGGAAGGAGAAAGAAGTCACGACTGCTTTGTGAGACTGGGGACAAGTTCATAGCTGTGGAGATGAGCCTTGATAGTAAATACAGGATTGTGGTGAATGCAGGCAGGAGGACATTCCAGGGGAAGGGAACAGAAAGCTGTGGTGTGAAGGAGGACAAACAGGTGCATTGGGATGCTCAGAAAGGGGGGGGTCTAAACTGGTCTAAAGACAGGTGAACTGTCAGTGAGAAAGCAAGCAAGGAATGCTGAGTGATGTTTTGGGGACCAAAGTGTTCAGGCAGTGATTTTGGTAGACAAAGACAAGCCAACACTGCTTTTTGTCTAATATTTCCTATGGGTGAAAAGTTAAAAAACACTCAAGACACAAGATAGAAGCGGGCTGGTGATTAGGGCTTCAACACATAAAATGTTTTGTGGGGGGACACAAACATTCAGTCCATAATAAATGAATATATGAAGAATGCAAGAGTTTGTTTCTTTTTCTAAAGCTATTGAAGTAAAGCCACTGAAGTAATATTTCCAATGGTTCTAATGCACCTAATATTAAAGTGAATTTAATTGCATGATGAGGGCGTCATGATGAAATACTAATGGAGACTGTAGTACCCAATATATGAGGCAGAGAAAACAAAGTACTTTGTACTTCCTTCTGTAGTAACACGGACTTGCTAAGTCACAATTCTATACGGATTTTCTAGCACACAGTCTGGCTCATAAGCAGGTGCTCAAAAAAATGCTGGTAGAATATATGAAGAATGTTACTGGATTAGTTAGTATCCCACTAAAAAAGTCCATATGTCCTGAACCCTGGCTAGCCTTTTCATCAACCACTTTTTCCTACCACCATATATACCTCATGGCTTTGGATTTTGAGAGCAAAAAGTGAGAGATTATGTGGAGAGATAGAAGAAGCAGAAGGGAGTTCTCCATAACAATTTGAACACAGACTGGACTTGTTTCTATCTTACTGGAGATTATGTTTTAAAGACAGAATGCAAAGAAAATGTGTCATGCACTGCAAATTATCCTTGAAAATTCTTTAGGAAGGTACTGCATTAGTGATGTACAAAACATACTGGTTTCTTTCCAGCATTGGAACAGCCAGTGCTTTCTTGCATCAGAAGCATTAAAGTTGCCTTGAACTGAGGGATTATACAGGTTGGGCAAAAGTAAGTTTACAGTTGTGAGTACATGAACAGTTTATGCTTATATTATTATTTATTAGCTAGAGGCCTGTGCGTGAAATTCACACACGGGCAGGGTTCCTAGGCCTGGCTGATGATCAGGGCCAACCTGCAGGGCAACTGGTAGACAATCAGGAGATGAGGGAGCGCCCTCTTGTACCCTCCCTGGCTGGCCTGGTGCTGCCTGCTTGCCGGCCCTGCCTCCTGCTGCTGCTGCTGCTGCTGCTGATCAGGGCCTGCAGGCTGGGGGCAGTTCTTGGCTGAGCATCTTCCCCCAGTGGTCAGTGCGTGTCATAGCAACTGGTTGTTCTGCCATTTGGTCGATTTGCATATTAGAGTTTTATATAGATATTATTGTATTATTTTCCATCTGACCAACATTTTACTCCACCCTGTATTGTATAAAAACAATATTTTTAAATACTAGAATGAACTCCACTCAGTGATATGCTTTCACTGTGAAAAACAACCCAGGACTGAGACTACCTAAAGAATGGCAATGTTCTCCCTCCTCCCTCAGTCCCCTGTTAGGATATTTGACCATTGAATAAGTGATGCAGAGAAATCCGACTCTCTCCTTCTTCCTCTGCTCCCATTCCTCCCTCCCTCAAATTTTCTTGATTGGCCCAGCATGTGAGGTTGATTTCCCTCAAGTTATAATGCACATATGATAAGATTTCTTCATACCCAGAGAAATACCGAGGAGGCAGATTGTATCTGGCCAGACCACAGGAGATTGCTGCTTATATTGATCAGAGTTAGGATCACACATCATCAGGGTGATGCTCTGAGGGAGGTTGTAAGGACACCCTGCCATGGCTACTCTGGTCAGAGGGTATCAGTTGTGAGAAAAGTGGAATTATGTTTACCTATTTTTATTTCAGAGTTTTTCAAAGGGCCTTGGGCATCATCACATGCTGAAGTGGAACATGCATTTGGCATAGTAGAATAAATTTGATCTTGGGAGAAAGAAAAACAAGGGTGGAATCCTAGTTTCACCTCTTTTTATTTCTTTCCTCACTAACATCTATCTATCTATCTATCTATCTATCTATCTATCTACCTTCCTAATTATCTGTCTACCTGCCCATACATCTATCTGTCCATCCATCCCAACTTTATTGAAGTATAGTTGACAAATAAATACAACATAATATGTTGATATACATATACATTGTGAAATGATTACCACAATTAAGCTAATTACTCTTCAAGCTACATAATTATTTTTTTTTGTGGTAAAATCACTTGAGATTTTCTCTTAGCAAATTTCAAGTGTACAACACAATATTATTAACTGTAGCTATCATGCTATATATTAGATCCCCAGAACTTATTCATCAGGCATAAATAAAACTTAGCAACTTTTGACCAATATTTCTCTATATTCCCCCAACTGCTACCAACTACAATTCTACTCTCGACTTCTATGAGTTTGACTTTTTAAAATTCTACATATAAGTGAGATCATACGAAATTTGTCTTTCTGTGTCTGGCCTATTTTACTTAGCGCAATGTGCTCCAGATTCATTTCTGATGTCACAAATGGCTAGAGCAGTGGTTCTCAACCTTTTTTAATGCTGTGACCTTTTAATACAGTTCCTCATGTTTTGGTGACCCCCAATCTTAAAATTATTTTTGTTGCTACTTCATAACTGTAATTTTGCTACTGTTAATGAATCGAAATGTAAATATCTGTTTTCCGACCTTGCTAGCAGTTTTCAACCTGTGGGTCGCGACCCACAAGTTGAGAACCACTGCTATAGAGCCTAAGACCATCAGAAAACACAGATATTTACATTATGATTCATAACAGTAGCAAAATTACAGTTATGAAGTAGCAACGAAAATAATTTTAAGATCGGGGGTCACCACAACATGAGGAACTGTATTAAAAGGTCACAGCATTAAAAAAGGTTGAGAACCACTGGGCTAGAGCATCTTCTTTTTAAAGGCTGAATGATATTCCATTCTATATGTGTTAGACACATTTTCTTTCTTCATTCATTAATCTTTTGATGAACACTTAGTTTGTTTCTGTATCTGGATAGCCTCTCATCTCTTTTTGACTGTGATATCTTTGGCAAAATACGCTGGCATAATAATTTATGATAGGATTGTTGTAAGGATTAAAAGAGAAAATATGTGTAATGTGTTTAGTGTAGCGCCTGCGACATGCTAAACAACCAAGATAGAGTAGTTTTCTATCTTCCTCCTAAATATATGAACAAGTCCTATTCATAAAGTGGGGATGAGTGGGAGAATAATAAACAACAAACAACAAACAGAAAGCCACCATGGATAATATCACCCAATCTGACATAATTGTGGACTGGCAAAGAGGAGATGACTGGTGTCAAAACTACTGGACTGTGGTCAAGAGACCTGGCATATAACTCTGGGTGAACCTTGGCCAATTCCTCTCTCCTTTCTGTTCCCTTTCCAGTAAAATGAGGAGCTTGGGCCATTTCTAAGATCCCTTCCAGTTCATAACACTATATGCCATGTCTCTCTTCAAAAACTTTTCATGATTCTCTAAAGCCTTCCAAATAGAACCCATTTCTTTGGTCTTAAAGGCTCACCACAAAATATCACCAGGCTTTCTCCAGAAGAGGAAGAAGAAGTAGAAAAAAAGATAAAAAATATGAACAATAACATGACAATAAATTCATAGCTATCAATAATTGTATATAAAAATCAAAATAAACAAACAAGAAATCTAATGAACAAAATAAACTGATGAATAAAATAGAATCAAGGGCATGGAAACATGGAACAGACTGAAAGATGCCAGAGGGAAGGGGGGTGGGGTAGCAAGATATTAACCAAAGAACTTACATGCATATGTGTATTGCCTGTGGACACAGACAATAGGGTGTTGAAGGCCTGGGGTGGGGTAGGAACTGGATGGAGGGAGACAATAGTGGGGAGAAGAGGGACATCTGTAATACTCTAAACAAATGATTAAAATATATATATATATATTTTTTTCTACAACTACAGCAAATGGTCTCTTTCTCATCCATTCCCTTCATTTTTCCTCTTTTCCTTTGCTCTTTTTTTTTTACTAATTTTTATTAATTTTTTATACATATCTCCCCATTGCCCCCCCTCC
>JAAGEH010001666.1:0-10106 GCA_011751065.1 Lasiurus cinereus | reverse complement strand
CACTGACTGAAATAAAAAATATTATACAGAGTCCTAACAGCAAACTAGAGAAAGGCAAGAATCAAGTCAAAAATTTGAAATATAAAGAAGCAGAAAACACTCAACTGGAAAAGCAAGAAGAGAAAAGAATCCAAAAATGTGAAGATAATGTAAGGAGACTCTGGGACAACTTCAAACGTACCAACATCAGAATTGTGGGAGTGCCAGAAGAAGAGAGAGAGCAAGATACTGAAAACCTATTTAAAGAAATAATGACTGAAAATTTCCCACATCTGGTAAAAGAAATAGACTTACAAGTCCAGGAAGCACACAGAACCCCATATAAAAGGAATCCAAAGAGGACCACACCAAGACACATCATAATTAAAATACCAAGAGCAAAAGACAAAGAGAGAATATTAAAAGCAGCAAGAGAAAAACAGTTCATTACCTACAAGGGAGCACCCATACTACTGTCAGCTGATTTCTCAACAGAAACGATGCAGGCCAGATGGGAGTGGCAAGAAATATTCAACGTGATGAATAGCAAGAACCTACAACCAAGAATAATCTATCCAGCAAAGCTATCATTCAGAATTGAAGGGCAGATAAAGAGCTTCACAGATAAGAAAAAGCTAAAGGAGTTCATCAACTCCAAACCAGTATTATATAAAATGCTGAAAGGTACTCTTTAAGAAGAGGAAGAAGAAAAAGATTAAAGTCAAAAATTATGAACAACAAATACGTATCTATCAACAAGTGAATCTAAAAATTAAGTGAATTAAAAATTTGATCAACAGAATAAACTGGTGAATATAATAGAATCAGGAGCACAGAAAGGGAGTGAACTGATAATTCTCAGGGGGAAAAGGGTGAGGGGTGTACAGGGAGAGACTGGACAAAAATCATACACCTATCGATGAGATCAATGGGAGGGAGGGAAGAGTGGGAGCTGGGTGGAGTGGTGCTATGGAGGGGAAAAAAGTAAAACAAATGTAATAATCTGAATAATAAAGATTTAATTTAAAAAAATAGTCATGTAGGCTAATGTGGTCCAAAAATGTGAAATTTGCTTCCCTACTCACCAAGTGGACCCTGAAACTCCTCAGGAATTCTATCTCATCCTACTTCATTCCTTTATGTTGCTTCCTATTCATCCCATCCATCCAGCACCACCTCTGGCCAAGTCAGGGTCTGCTTCTATCCTACCTTTACATTATCCCAAGGTGGGTCTGCAACACTAACAGTGGGAAGGGCAAAGAGATAGTTGTCTGCAAATGTGAAAGCTTTAAGAACATGGGAGCAAATGATTCCTTAGTGCTACAACTTAAAGAACAAGTGATATCATGGCAAACATAGATCCATGATGAATTTATTAAAGTTGATAGCTTAATTACCTCAATAACAACAACAAAAGACTACTAAGCAATAGTTTTAAAAAATCAGATGTGCTCTTCATTTAAAAACAAAACTTGAAAATAGTCCTCACATGATTTGTCCTCACATGTAGTCAATTTAGTCACCAATAAATAAAAATTAAGTTATTTCTTTTGAACATTTGACTTTGAAGTACCAAACATATATTTGAATTAATTTAAGTAATGATCAACTAAATGTATGATGCTCAAAATGTATGATATCTGAAAGAGTTTATTTCTCACATGAAACATGATTTTATGAAATTCCTGCTTTACGAAGATGCGTTTCTCCAACTCTGAGTCCATGAATATAGCTCTTTCCCCCTGTAAGTTCAGTATCTTCCAAATGTAGCTTCCAATGTGAGTGTGCTTTCTTGAACCAAAGCATGAAGGGGGAAATATTGGGGAAATATTGGGCACACCTGAGTTCTAATTATATTCCACTGATAAGAGCTGGACACATGGTACAGTCTAGATGCAAAGGAGCCAGAGAAAGAGAGACTCTGGCTAGGTAGCTACTTCTCAGCAACAACTTTGCACTTTGGGAGGGCAGCATATACCTCACACAGCCCATCATAGACATAGGAAATGACAGTCAATTATTGCATCCAGCTCAAATATCAGTGTCCAGATGGTGTGCAGCCCTCTCCATCTAACCTGGATAGAGCTGCTTATGGTTCTGCAATTTGCAATCTAAAATGACAAGTCATCTGTTCTATTCCACAACCAATATGCAATGCTGGAGAAGGTACAGAACAAATATAATTACAAACTCAAATTCAAAGAGAAGAAGTGGAAGCACAGAGCAGGCACTGGCCTTAGCAATGATGAAATTCTAGGAAAGAGTATGGTATGTACCTCTCTCCCAGCAGTGGAGTATTTTAATATCTGAATTTATAACTGTCATAACTTCCAACACATGCATTACCAACATATGTCCATACTCAAATGGAAAAATGAGATTTCATTAGCTTTCTTTACTCATGACTATGAATATTAAAACATAAAATAAGTAAATATACTCCTTATGAGAATAAGCATACAAAGTAATCATTACAATAATTTTTTACCAATTATACATTAATATTTTGGAATGTAATTCAATCACTTACTCTTACAATCTGAAAGGTTCTGTGTTTTGTCAGGTGATTAACAAATATTTTAATGTCTTATATACATATTGAAGATAATACTTTTAATAGAGAAAGATTTTATAGAAAGCATCCTTCTTTGTCCTTGATTATGGAAAACTTCTTTCAGATATGGAGCTCCAAATACATAGTGAACTTAAATCAAGCAGCAGCTTTGAAAATTCTTTTGACCCTGAGTATGACAGCTAAAGTACACAAGCCAGATGTTCTCGATTGACAAACCTATCACCTTATCTTCAATTCAAAGAGATGCTGCTTGCTCTCAATGACCTAACCTCTCTTAGATTTCACCTTCTGATTTCTCTCAGCAATCAAAGAAACTTCTGCAAATCTGAATCAGCCATTTTCCTTTTATGTCTGTCAGAATCCATGGAAATTGTGGTAAAAAATAAAATATATTTCTCCTACCTCATATGATAACAGAAGAAAAGACTATTAAGGACAGCGCTTTTTATTTTATCATTATTTATTTATATTTATTGTTGAAAGTATGTCCCCTTTTTAGATAAAGGAAAATATCTAAAATATCTAAGCACTATATAATTTTATTCTTTTTTTTCAATATATTTTATTGAATTTTTACAGAGAAGAATTGAGAAGGATAGGGAGGTAGAAACATTAATGAGAAAGAAACAGCGATCAGCTGCTTCCTGCACACTCCTTACTGGGTATGTGCCTGGAATGAAGGTACTTGCCCTTAACCCAAATCAAAGTTGGGACCCTTCAGTTCGCAGGCCAACGCTCTTTCCACTGAGCCAAACTGGTTAGGGTTGCTAGTACCCTTTAGTGATACCATGAAAGCTAATTGTTCAGAATTATTTCAGACAATTGTAATGTTTCAAAATTTATTATTATGATCTTCCTCAGAGAATGTGTGTTTACTAAATCTCATGGCATAGAACATTCATAATAGTCCATAATATTATTACAAGGGCATAAGGCTTTCCTTCTCAAGTAGACTTAGAGTTTGCTCAATTTATTTCTCTTATTTTTTCTGTTCTTAACAGAAAACATTTGTGTGAAAACAAGAGAAAATCATTTCCAATTTAATAAGTATTTTTTAAAGTTAACACATTTATTTCCGCAAATGAAATTCATCACCATCTTGAATCAGCCATCCTCTTTATTACCAATATAAGCACTTAGTCGAACTTAATATGTTTTTATTTATTTTAGAGAGAAAGGAAGCTACAGGTGCCAGGGGTCTTGTCCAGCATCTGGAATGGTTCAGAAATCTGGAGAAAGTCTGCGGTAAATTAATAAAGAGTCCAGAGATGAAACATAATTCTGGAAGGCATTTTGGGGAGCCAGAGGAGACTTAGCTAAAGAAACCAAGTCTTCCAGTCTCTCTAGATCCAGAACTTTTTATTAACACAAATTGTCCTAAGGCAAAGTAGACATATACATCAAAGGCCAAGGTTTAGTATACATAGGCTGTTCAAATGTTTGGTCAGCAGGAGGCAATAACATGTAAATTGAAATGCCCTTCGCTGTCTGGCATCAAGTAATCATCTATGCAAATCTTTAAATGTGGGGAAATGACCTTAGCCACTTCCAGCAGGCAATCCTCAAGGTTCCTTCAACCTTCTGAAAAAACTTCTTGCGTTTATGACCTGCTGGAATTAGCTTCCAGCAAGAGAGGAAGAGAAAGAAACATCAATGTGAGAAAGCAACATCAACATCAATCAGCTGCTTTCTGTACACCCCGACTAGGGATCCAACCCAAAAACTAAGCATGTACCCTACCAGGAATTGTACCATGACGTTCTGGTTCATAGGTCCACACTCAACCACTGAGTAACACTGGCCAGGCAATTTTAAGTTATGTTTTATTTTTTACACAACCCCATAAAGTGGAGTATTATTCCTATGTTTATTTATTATTCTGATAAAGAAATTAAATTAATTGAATAAAGAATTTAAAATACAGAGATTTTAAGCATCTTACCCAAATCACACAGTTTGTTACTGGTGAAACTAATCTTGGAACCCCGGGAGTTTGACTCAAGAAACTCTTCATGCCTTTCACTAGTATTTGTAAGATTCAGCAACATAAACTTGGTGAAATAAAGACAATATATGTTTGTCTCTCTAATTCTGACAATAATCTTAGAAAACAAATGATCCTGACACTTCAGACATTTTAATCTTTAAAGTGTCACTATTGTACACTTCAAGTGTAGTTTTAAGCTGATGGACTACTACATCCAAACATTTCAAAACATATAGTGTCTTTACAGAAGGTTCTTAGGAGTTAGATGCTAAGATGCTTTATTAGCTTAGTTATTCTGATGAATTCTTATTAGAATAAGTCCTGAATCTCATTCTAGGTCTGAGGTTGTCCCAGGATTGATTCCAAACTGGGTCAGTTAAGGAAGATTAGTGAAGTTCACAGAAAATAATCTACATAGAAAACTTGGGAGAATTTCAGAATATTGGCAGTCTAGCATATTAGCTTTCTACATGATAAAACAATTATTTGAGAAATTGATAAACATGTACTCAGAACAAGAATTATTATATAGTCACTTTCTTTTATTGGTTTTCTCTGTTTTCTTGAACAACAATTCTTCTTTATGACTAAGACACTGTTGATTAATATAGTACCTATTGTTGAATCCTCAAAATGCTAAGCTCCAGTTACATTTTCTTTTTATTTTTTTAAAACATGGGTTTTTTAATTGATTGTTTAGAGATTGAGGAAAGGACAGGTTGAGAAAATAGAAACATTGATGATAGAGGAATATCAATCAGCTTGCTTCCTGCAGATCCCCTACTGGGGATTGAGTCTGCAACTAGGGTATATGCCCTCATCAGGAATTAAACCAGTAACCTCTTAGTCCATGGGACAATGCTCAATCCACTGACACTCATACACTGAGTCACACTGGTCAGGCTACATTTTTAAATAAACAATTTCGCTGCAATATAAACAAAAAATTTAAAATATTGTGTAGAAGGTAGGGAGAGCACCTCTGTCTACCTGGAAAAATTAGAAGGAAAGAAGAGATGGATAGAAAATAAGGTTCATAGAAGAGTTGAGGCTTGAACTGAATCTTGAAGAAAAAATAAAAATTTTCCAAAAAGAAGAAAAAGTCTTCAAGCATAGGGAACAGATTGTACAGAAACAAAGAGACCTAAATAATCCATACATTTTTTCCACTAACTGCTACTTTCAAATTTAAGAGTAAAGAAAGTTAGTGGTAATTCATTATTCAACACTAAAATTATCTTGAGATTTGACAAAGCCAAATAATAAATTACTTCTGCCAGACAGAGCCAGTAACCTTTTATAATGTCAATTTAGATTCACACAAACCAAGAATTGCTCACATCCACCTCACATTCTCCTAAGGTTCTTCCAGCCATGCATCAAAATTATATGAAAGGACATAAATTTGATTACAAATGATCAAGACCTTTCCTGTCTGTAACATTTCAGATCAAACTCAGTATGAAGTGTGTTTCCTGAATCATTACAACCATGAAAAAAATGTTTTATTATGTTACACTATTTGTACAACCTACTGAAGTGATTGGGTACATAACACTTTATTTTGATTAAGCACCATAAATGCAATCATTTTTCTTTCAGGAAGACTTTAATATGAAATACTCAACTTTGTTTTATTATCATTTAATGTTTAAAATGGATGTTTCTACTCTATGTCTGAGATTTACCTCATAATGTCAGGGTTAAAATTAAGAAAAAGATAATGGTCAAATATGAGTGGAGAGACAAAAGGCTTAATTAAGGTGGAGGAAAGAAATATATGGAGATTAATAATGGAATGGTATCAAACTAAGGGTGCATCATTGTTGGAATGAAGATTATGTTTGGGCCCCAGCTGATTTGGTACAGTGGATAGAGAGTTGGCCTGAGGACCAAAAAGTCCTGGGTTTGATTCTTGTCAAGGGCACATGCTGGGGGTGCTGGCTCAATCCCCAAGAGGGGGCATGCAGGAGGCAGTCAATCAATGATACTCTCTCATCATTGATATTTCTATCTCTCTCTCTCCATCTTACTTCCTCTCTGAAATCAATACAAATATATATTTTTTAAAAGATTATGTTTGGAATAAAGGTAATAGACACATGTCAAAATGCCCTGCCACAGAACCTTTCTCATGAGTAGACTACTAAAACTTAAACCTATAGACTAACAAACAATAACTGAAGCATTAGTCACTATTAATATTTAACAGATATATGCAATATAAAACAATAAAAATAAAGGTGATAGATAAATAGATAAATAGATGATAGAATAATTGATATATAATGGTATATTAATAGGAAAGTGCTCCTTGGAATTATTATTTTAAATTCAATATTACAGTTCAATTGTTTTAATATATATTTTTTTGATTTTTTACAGAGAGGAAGGGAAAGGAATAGAGAGTTAGAAACATCGATGAGAGAGACATCGATCAGCTGCCTCCTGCACACCCCCTACTGGGGATGTGCCCACAACCAAGATACATGCCCTTGACTGGAATCAAACCTGGGACCTTTCAGTCCGCAGGCCCACGCTCTATCCACTGAACCAAACCAGTTTCGGCTACAGTTCAAATTTTGAATACAATTTTAAAGGGTGAAGTTGAACACAGAAGCCAAATATAAATTCAGCAATACTAATATTTTGAACAAAATTTTCCATTAAGCTAACCCAGAACTGCCCAGTAGCAATGGAAGTTAAATTTTTATAATAGGCTACTATTAAAGCTATTGGAGGGTATAGTGTTTAGCAGAAAAGTTTACTAGTGGATACAGTAGTGGTTGTTCATCTTTGTCTTATTGATTTTTTTTAAAAAAAATCATTGCAATTAAAGTAATGTATCTGGTTTCTGTCATGTAGAGTTTTTGTGGCCCTTGAATACTGCCTACATGAAAGAATATTCAAAATTCTTTTAAAGTATTTTTCCAAAGAAACTCATAATTTAACCAGAGAAGGGTTTTGAGTCAGTTTGTGAATAAGTATGTGATTAAATGTTCTATAGGGAATCAATATACTAACATTTTTATCCAGAGTTGGTTATTGGGGCTTGTATATTTTCTGTTAGAGTGAACACAGATAATGATGATGTATAAACTAGTAGCAATACATATATTAGAAAAAAAGGAAAAATTTTTGAAAATGAGATAAAAAGTCATGTCACTATGTAATTTTTGAATCAAAGAAAAACTCTATTATTAGTTGTATTCACTGCTTATTAGAGTTACTCAGAAAGTCCTTTGAAGTGCTTCTAGCAGGCAAATTATTTGCTTATGTTCTTCAATAAGGGACTTGAATACAGGCTTTATAATTTCATCACAAAAATGTTAAAAATAATAAAGATCTTAAAGGAACCACACAAATAGGTTTAGATATGTCTCAGACCATTAAAAAAAAAATACTTAAAACTTCACACCACAGAAGTGCTAATTAACATGCCAGAAACACAAGGGAAAATTTTAGATAAGTTCAAATCATTTACTTCAACAATGAAACATAAAACATCTAAAGTCAGAGAAAGACAATTACCATATGATTTCACTTATATGTGGAAACAGAAGAACAAATAAAACTGAAACAGATTCATAGGTACAGAGACTAAAATCTGTATCAGACAGGAGGGGGATTGGAGATCTGGGTAAAAAGGTGAAGGGATTAAAAAGTACAGATTGGCAGTTACAAAGTAGTCACGGGAATGTAAAGTATTGCACAGGGAATATAGTCAATAATGTTGTAATAAGTAGGTATGGTGCTTAGGCTTACCAAGGGATCACTTCATAAATTACATGAATGTCTAACCATTATACTAATTATACTATACTGAAACTAATATTGAATGTCAGCCAAAATTAAAAATAAAAAAAGGAAAATTTTAAAGTGATCAGAAAATAAATGAAAAATATTTTAAAAACTTGAAGTAGTCATATAATTTCCTCAGCTTTTCACTCAGATAAATGGAATGGCACTTAACCTACCATCGCACCATTTATAAAAAAAAAATCCTGCTGCAACATAATGCTTTCACTAATGTTTTTCCAAGTAAGTATACAACAATAACTGAAACTATCACAGACATGTAAATTAAATTTTCTTTTAGATTAGCAAATATTTGTCAGCCTTACCATAGGCTAATGCATGTGCCTTTGTGTTTGTTTCTGAAGTTAATTATGTGATCTCAGAAACAGAACCTATGACTTCACTGAAAAAAAAATGCTTACAATTTGATAATAACACAAATAAGTTATAGTGTATAATATTTACATAGTGCTTTATATTTTACAAAAACTATTATTTTGTCCCTTCCCAACTATGTATAATACATATTATTGTCTATATTTTACTTTTAAGCAAGTTAGATGTCATTAAGGTTGAATTCTTTGAAATGTACAAACAAATAATAATATATATTTAAAATACACTTTAAGAAGTGTAGGTGTGATGTCTACCTTATGTGTACATTAGGTGTAAACAGCTAGCCAAGATGAGAAGCAGACAGTATCAGGAGTATGATTTCTTAAAAAGTCATGTGGAGGAATCCAAGATGGCAGCATAGGTAAACACCTACACTGCTGCCTCGCACAACAATTTCAAAACTACAACTAAAAGACAGAATGGACATCATCCAGAACCACAGGAAAGCTGGCTGAGTGGAAGTTCTACAGCTAGAAGGAAAGAGAGGGGCTCACAGAGACCCAGAGGAGCTGCAAAAAGCCGAGGTACTGAGACGCGCGCATGGAGAGAGCGGGTGCTGGAGTACCTGGCTGGCTTCTCTGGTGGGAGGGAAACAGAGACTCCCAACAGCATTGAACCCCTTATCTTATGACACTAAACCCCAGATCCAGCCGAAACTCAAACGGGGGGAGTTTGGACTGTGAAAAGGGAGAGGTGCACGGAAATTTAGAGGAGTCACAAAAGATCAGAGGACAGATTGCTGATTGTGCCGCTGGCTTTCGCGAGTGGGCAGGAGACAGACCCTCCCAACTGTGCCACTTCTGACTCCACTAAGCCCCTGTTTCAGGCAAAACCCTGGAGACCTAGACTCCTGTGGTCCTGGTGCGCAGGGGAGCTGGAAAGGCAGCGGTTAGAGGCCCTGCATGTGCAGCGAGCACAAGGACCGCTCCAGCAATTATCCAGTCACGTGAGACTCAAGGGCCGTGGAGGGCGGGGCTGACTGGAAGGCAAGGCGGTCCCTTAAGCCCTGGGACTCCACCCATCCCAAGCTCAACAGAGGCTTCTTTGGTTTTGCAAGTCTGGTATTATAAGGCTGAATTCAACCCAGAAGTTTCCCTGGCATAGTGAAAATGCCGAGACAAGGAAAGGGATCACAAACAAAAGAAATGGAGGGAAAAAAAATGACTGGATATAGAGTTCGAAACCACGCTTATAAGGTTTTTCAAGAATATGCTAGAAATATTGGATAAAATTAGCGAGAGCCAAGAGGAGATGAAAAAGGACCAACTAGAGATGGAAAAGGTCCAACTAAAGATGATAAAGGACCAACTAGAAATTAAACATACACTGACTGAAATAAAAAATATTATACAGAGTCCTAACAGCAAACTA
>JAAGEH010000091.1:7041-29701 GCA_011751065.1 Lasiurus cinereus | reverse complement strand
CACCTGCCCTTGGCTCCTGCTCCTGCGGGTCCGCGGGGCCTGCGCCTGCCCGGCCCATGGCGGTGTCCGCGGCTCTGTCGGCGGCGGCGGCGGCGGCGGCCCTGTCCGGGGTGGCGGTGCGACTTTCGCGCTTGGCCGCGACGCACAGCTCCTACGGCGCCTTCTGCAAGGGGCTCACGCGCACGCTGCTCACCTTCTTTGACCTGGCCTGGCGGCTGCGCGTGAACTTCCCCTACTTCTACATCGTGGCCTCCGTCATGTTCAACGTCCGCCTGCAGGTGCGGATCGAGTGAGCGCCGCCGGGGGCCACGGCGGCCCCTCAGCCGGGGGCCGCGCCCGCCCGCCCGCCCGCCCGCCCGCCTGGGGCACGGCCGGGCCCCCGCCCCGGTCTCCGGGACGCGGCGCGGGAAGGAGCGGGGGTGGCCCGGGCCCCGGGCCCTAGAGCTCCGCGAGGGGCCGCTGGCCACGGAGCCACCGGGGCCGCCGACCCCCGGCCCAGGCGGGACCGGGGCAGCGCTGCGCGGAGCCGACCCCACGGCCCCTTCTTTCGTGGGGCTTTCGGCCGACCTGTTGCCTCACGCGGGCCAAAGCGGGGAAGCGGAAAGAGACGCCGCTGCTGCGGGGACCCGCTCGGACTGCTCTCGGCGCACAAGGTGGGCTGCCCCGCAGAGGCTGCACCTGCGGGCGGCGGGCGGGCGGGCGGGCGGGAGGCGGTTGGTTGCCGGGGCGCCTCGACGTCCAGGCCCCCGGGGTGCGGAGGGCGAGGGGGCCGGGGAAGGCCCCAGGGAAGCCAGCCCGGAGAGCTGCGGGCGGACGCAGACAGAGCCACGGGCTCTTGGGGTCCCTTGCCCCAGGTTCCAAATGGGGGTGAGGGGTGGCTGTAGCCTAGGCACCGTGTGTCTCAGCGGTTCGGCCCACCACCCACGGAGACCTGGGTGTCCCCTCCCGCCCCCAGCGAGCCCCCAGCCCCAGCCCCAGAGGCCCCGGGGGGCGTCACCTGAGCAAGAGGCCATGGAGGGGAATGGGCTGGGGTGGCCCATGGCACCACACTTCAGCCTCCTGGAGACCAGGCCTGCCCCCTTCTCAGCTCTCAGGCCCCCGGGACCCCTTCCCTGCAGCCCCTGAACCCCGCCCCTGCTCCCCCTTTTGCTCCCCTCCTTCCTCGGTGAGGAAGAGTGGAAAGATGCCTTCCTCCCTGGAAGTCCCCCAGTTTTGCTCTTCGGCCATCTCCAGCCCTCCCCGTGCCACACAATGCCATCCCTGGGCCCAGACAACGTCCGGGAGTGCCCTGCGAAACCAAAGCGTCTGGGAAAAGGTGGATTTCCTTGAGCAGAAGAGGCAGGTTTCAGGCTGGGATGGGAAGAGCAGATGGAAAGGGGGCTTGCAGAGAAGGCAACACGTGGAGAACGGGGACCCTCTCGGGGTAGGGAGGCAACTCTCAAGTCTCCGTTTCTTTGTTTCAGGAGCCAGTGTTTGCAGCCAGTGACTCGCCCTTTTCTGGCCTCACCAAGAGTCACATCTGTGCCCAAGGACCCCCTGCCTCTAGAGCTTCCTGGTAGCAGCTCCGTGAAGGGCCTGGCTAGGAGGAGATGAAGGGCCTGCCAGGCAGAGGCCCGAGGTATGGGGCAGTCCAGAGGTCTGGTTCTGGCACGGGGAAGGACAGGATGATGCCACCTGGGCGCTGAAATCTCCTAGCGCGCCAAGAGGGTGTTCTATGCTCTCTACCTGCCTTCCCGGGAAACTGGGGTTCTGGGAGGGGGCTCACATTTGCCCTTGTCACACAGATAAGAAGTGGTGGAGCTAAATCTTCCCTAAGGCCTGCACTCCCCGACCCGCACCCCAGTCTTCTGGAAGACCTGGCCCAGTGGGATGGGGCAGGGGATCACAAGGCTCCCGGGGGAGCTAGGGAGAGAGAGTTTCCAGGTGGGGACTGGGGGAACTAGCTTTCCTTGGAGCGTTATGGGCAGTCACAGGAAACACCAGGAGGACAGTCTGAACTGAGATGGGCACAAGAGAGAGGAGTCCAAGGATCCCCTGGGCTGCTAAGGCCCTCACCCACAGAGCCAGGGCTTCCCCCCAATCCCAGGCTTAACCAAGGGCTCCTCAACAATTGGGCACAAGCCTCTCAGTTTGGGTGGGGAAGGTGGGGGTAGCTCCTGGGGACATGATGTGACCAGAGGGTAAAGGGTGAACTGCGGGGGGTGGGGGTGGGCGGGTGGAGACAGGGAACCATGCACGACTCATCTCTCTGTCCCAGGCTCGGATCCCCCACACTCAGGATCATACAGGAGACTCTCCTCCAGATGGGCTGGGATCGGTCCTGGAAGCCTGGGCTGTGCTGTTGACTGGTGTACCAGCATGGCCAGGAACAGCCCAGAGGGGAACCAGGAGAGACCCTCACCACCCACATCTGCTCTGACACTGGTTGCTCTCAGCCCAAGTACTCAGTTCCTGAGACGGGAAGCCACAGTAGTGTGGTCAGCTCCATGGACGGAGTGGCCCAGTCTCACCACATCGGCCCTACTCAGATGCACAGATGGAGCCTGGGGCCTGGGTGAGGTACTCCTCCTGCCTCACCATAGGGCTGGGACCAAGGCTCCCACGTGCCCTCTGCAGTTTCCCACTAACAGGGCCTGATGGCTGTCTTCCTTGTGCCAAGTCACCCAGGAGCCCCTCGTCCTGGTGGCCCCTCCACTCCAACTCTGTCCAACCAGGACCACTTCTGGGAGCCTGCCAGCCTGCCTGCCAACTCCACCCGTCGATCTCTGGCGACAGCCTCAGAAAAAGGAGAGCAACACGGGCTGTATAAGATGGGAGGAGGACCAGGGGTCTTCTTGGGGATGATACACAGATGTGCCCCTTTCAAGGCCAGATCTCACCTCTGGGTGACTCGGTCCTCAGCTCCAGCCTCTTCCTGGGCTGGCCAGGGAGGAAGAAGCCCCGAGAATGGCATGAGGGAGGCTCCTCACTGAATGTGTGCTGGTGTTCCACAGGGAGAAATATGTCTCTGAACCTCAGGGTCCCCTGGCCTCATAGACCCGCTCCCCTGCCAGGAAGCTCTTCCCCATCCAGGGGGACACAGGAAGTCCTCGGTGGCTCTGGCTGTGGCTGTCTCTGCTCAAAGGGAATGGCTGGGGAAGGGGCCAGCCACCAAACCTTAGCCTGTTCCTGCGCTGCTTTTCTTACCATTTTGGCCTTGAGTATTGTGAGCTGTTTCTGCTTTCCCACCTCCCCCAATCCCACTGGGCCCTGGCTGCTTGACTGGCTCTCAGTGCACTTTACTTATTAGTCGTCTGTTTTCCAGGCAGCGGAAATTCTCCGCAGTCAGAGACACCAACCTGAATAAGATGACTCAATTTACTGTGTGTGTTCACTCTGTACTGGTTAAAAATGTTCTTGTTTCTGGTGTTGTCAAAACTTGTTGTCTAAGTTATTAAAAAGTTCTTAAGTTCAATAAAATAAATAAAACTGGAAGGCTCCTGTTTCTGGTGTGGTGCAATAGCCTTGGAGGACAGGGGGGCCAGTGGTGAGATCACCACTGATGCCCAGGAGCCGGGGAAGGGAACTGCAGTTGGGTAGGGCCTCCTCAAGAGACACTGAAGATCCCTCTGGCCCTGGACCAATGCCCCCATGAGGGGAAGGCAGCAGCATAGGCCTGGCCCCGCAGGTGGCAATTGTTCCACTCACAGCCTTGTTTGAAGAAACTCATACCTAATCTCAGCTTCATTTTAGAGCCTGTTGTTACAAGGTGCTTAATTAAATTGAACCCCAAGGGTGGGAAGAGGGAAGTGAGGTGAAATTGTCAGTCTGCTGATCATTGTGTTTCACCAGAAGCCCCTCTGCAGCAGCAGGTGGCAAGGTCCCCATCGCCTACCTGCTGGCCACATGGGTACAGAGTTTTGGTGGAGATAAATCACAGACAAAGTAGCTCCCCCCCACCTTAAATCCCACCTCCCATCAAAGCTCCATTCCCAGTGCCTCCCCAGAGAAGCCAGGCCAGGCGTGCAGCCTTCTGAGGCTGCTGCAGGGGAGAGGGTGCCAGGTGGGCAGAGGGCTGAATGCAGGAGGCTTGGGGAGGAACACAGCAGCCAGCAGAGAGAAAAGCAAGTCCACAGGCCGCAGAAGGAAGCTGTCTTGGGGACGCAGGATTCTGGTGATAAGGAGGAGCATAGCCTGGGGAAGGGCCCTAGGTTCACTCCTCATCTGTCACCAAGATCTCCCCAGGGGTCAAAGCATCCTTACAGGACAGACCTTTTCAACATCTGCCACCATAGGAAGGAAGGACCCATGTGCCCTGAGCTTCCCACCCTTTGTCCAGATGGTCCAATTCAGTCCCTGATGGTCTCACACCCACTCCAGGGATCATGCAGCCTGGCACACCAACATTGGAGAGGATCAGAACAGAGCTCCCAGGCCCTCTGAAGAGGGAGGACCACCGTTCCCGGCTAGGCACATCCTGTTCTGGTTAAGACCTGTGCCCTGGCCCAGCTTGCATGGCTACCTATGAACCAGGAGGTCACACTTTGATTCCCAGTCAGGGCACATGCCCAGGTTTCAGGCTTGATCCCCAGTGGGGAGTGTGCAGGACATAGCCGATCACTGATTCTCTTTCATCATTGATGTTACTATTTCTCCCTCTCCCTCTCTGAAATTGATAAAAATATTTTAAAGAAAAGACCTGTGCTCTGAACCCAGTTCCTCTTGTGTAAGGTATTCAAGGGGATGTTGTCTAGCCAACATTTTTCCTCAGGCCTTATCACCACGAGGAGAGAAAAACAGCTGAAGGGAACTGGCGTGTAATGAGAACCTACTGAACCCCTGGCACTGATGGTGGTTTGCTGCTATCATCCTATATAATAAAAAGGTAATATGCAAATAGACCCAGTGGTGGAACAAGTGATCACTACCATGCACACTGACCATCAGGGGGCAGATGCTCAATGCAGGAGCTGCCCCCTGGTGGTCAGTGCATTCCCATACACGGAGCGCTACTCAGCCAGAAGCTGGGCTCACAGCTGGCAAACACAGCAGCAGTGGCTGGAGCCTTTCCCACCTCCACAGCAGCACTAAGGATGTTCAACTGCTGCTTAGGCTGGCTACCCGGGGAGTGGGCCTAAGTCATCAGTTGGTCATCCCCCAAGGGCTCTCAGACTGCAAGAGGGCAGAGTCCAGGCTGAAGGACACCTGCCCCCAGTGCATGAATTTCATGCACTAGGCTTCTAGTCTCTATATATAAAAGCCTAAGTGGCTGGATAATGGGCCCGTATAAATGACACATACTGACCACCAGGGGGCAGATGCTCAATGCCGGAGCTAACCTCTGGTGGTCAGTGGGCTACCACAGCATGAGCGCCACTCAGGTGACAGACAGGTACCAGACACAGAGCTGACTGCTGGTGCCCCTCTCCCAGGGACACTCTCTCTGTGTGCCTGAGCTGTGGTGGCAGATACAGTGGGGTTAGGATGAGCAGGAAAAGTGGGACACCCAGCACGGGCTTGGGCCCTTCCCAGGCTATCTACCACTTCATGCACTAATTTGTGCTGTGAAAGCTCAGTGGGCTGGAACCTGATCGGTGGGTAAGGCCAAGTTGTGGTGTCACGGAGGTCCACTGATCCCTACAGGCCAGGCTGAGCGACCCCACCGGTGCATGACCAAGCCTCTAGTTTTATTATAACTCCACAGCTATCTTCTGGAAGAGGTCATTGGGAGGATGTGACCACCAGTTAACTCTTGAGCTGGACCTGGACAATTAGGCCCTTTACCCTCACCCTTGTACTTGGATTGTACATTCTGCCCACCATTCCCATAGGCAGAGCTGTTTCAAAGACAGAGCCTTGAGAGAGTAAGGTATTGAGACCATCTGGACGGTAGAGTGACTGAACCAGTTAGGGAATCTATACAAACTTTAAGATTCTTGCAATCACTCAACAAGTTTCGAATGTTAGTTCCCTAGCGTATTTAATCTGTCCTCCCCAACAATCCGACTGTTCTGTCTCTATTCACTTTCCCCTTGTCCTCCATATTCATTGAAGTTGGGGGATGCATAAAATTTTGACTATATATCTTTCTAATAGATATATTTTATCAGTATAAACAGCCCCTCGTGGACATGCTTAACACATGATTCTTTGATTTGATTTGTTGGAAATTGAAAATGCTACTCAGCCAGTTCTCCAAGGATTCCTGATCTTTCTTATTGGACAACATTCTCTTTAGAAGCAAAAATCTTATTTCTGTATCTGTCAAAAACCTAACCAAATCCAACAACCATCCGTGAAAACAATTTCCAACACATTTGAAAGAGAAGGGAATTTCCTAAACCCAGTAGTGTCTCCATAGACTCACAGTGCACATAATACTTACTGGTGAAAGAATGAATGTTTTCCTTAACATTGGCAATAATGCAAGATGTCAACTTTGCCTTTTCATTACAAAATTGTACTGGAGGGTCTAGCCAGTGGGACAACCCGCCCCTCCACCCCATCCCAACAAAATAAAACCACCCTGGGATCACGGAAAGAAAGAACTAACACTATCTTTATTCACAGATGACACGATCCTACATGGAGAAATTCCCAAGAAATGACAAACTTCTTTTGTGGTGTATGCAGGGAAGGGTGGATTCAGCCTCTCAGTGTCTGCTCATACTCAGTTATATCTCCCTTGGAAAGCAGCTTGTGTCCACCCCAAAATCAGAAACACTGCAGAAGGAGGAGGAGGCATTTCATGTCCCCAGCTTGCCGACACAGTCCCTTATTGGGAAAGCAGACCAACCTCAACAGCATAAGTGCCCTGTGTCTGTGTGGAGAAGCAAGTGTCCTGGGATGGAGAGAGCTCCCCAAAGAGTAGGGGGCAGGGGGAGGGGGGGAGAAAAGCATTGTGCCCACAGCAGCTCTATATTCATTGACCTATTATCTAGTTTTAGGCATTAGCAACAGGAAAAATGAGGCCATCCCAGCAACCAGAGGGCAGGAAAGCAGAAAACAATGTCTAAGTTAACCCCTTTGGGGAACCCAGCTGAGCAAACAGATCATAAACTAGAAGAGCAAGGGCCAGCCTTTTGTAAATTTTTTTAAACTCAACATCCTGCTCTATTTAATACTTTCCAGTAGAAGAAAATAACTAATTTCCATTTTAAAGAAACTCACAAACCAAAGGAACAAAATCTCACTACGGCCCTTTAACAGAGAACATGAGCAATTTGCTATAGCTGCCAGGTTTCAGTGTGCGGCGAGGAGGACGATCAGGAGGGGGCGCATGGGGTACAGAAAGCACAAGACTTGGGTCCCCTGCTCATCTTCAGGCAACATCTCCGTCCTGGGTGGGAAGCAGGTGGAGAGAGAAAACACCAACCTTTGTCCAGGATTCTGGCAGCTGAATCGGGGGCTGTGAAGCCTGACCTGTCCGAAGTCAAACGCACGTGTGGAAATCCACTCCCAGCAAAGGGTGAGTCCTTGGGAAGCCGCCTGGCTGCTGGAGGGTCCCCTCTGAAATGTCAACGATCCACAGACCAGAAGTTGACAGGAACTTCATTCTCTCGCTTCTCTCTTCACAGGGGCACTGCCCCTCAGAACGACCATGTCAGCTCCTGGTCTGGGGTCCTCCATCTCCTTGGTCCCTGTGGCATCGCCGGCAGGCTGGTGGTGTTTGCTCCAGTCTGGCCTGGGGGCCTATTTGGGGTCCCCTCAGGATTTCGGTCCTGCCCAGGTGGGAGACTGTTCACAGAATGGTGGTCACCCAGCAGCCCGAGAGCTGCCTTCCCTGCTGAATGAGACCCTCCTTCCTCCTGGGCTGGGCACGCACCAGAAGGTGTGTGCCTCATGGTCCAGGAGGGGGGCTTCTCAGCCCCCAACACCTCAGGCACTGTCCACACAGTGGAAACCAAACAAAAGGACTCCAGCTTGTGCCGAGGAAGCATGTGAAACACAAACAACAACCAACCTCCCACAAGAGTATGGCAGAAAAGCCCACCCACCCCCATCCCATGCCCTGTGAGGCTGACTGTCCTTAGGCCCCCAAACAACCCCTAAAATAAGACCAAAACCCATGGCCCAACCCAAAAGCCCCAAATCAATAAACCTCTCCCAAAACATGCAAAGAAACTACCCACCCAGAAATATCCAAAAAAGAGTCTGTGCAGACTGTGAGAGAAGCCCAGCTCCACCCGTCCTCTGTGAATGGGGCTGATGGGTCTCCATGGACGCCCAGGCACTCTTCTCAAGGCCAATGACAGCGAAGAAAGGTGGTCCTTGCTGGCACCCGGGGAACTGCTTTTTCCTCACCTAACAGACACAATGGCCTGGCCAGGGACAGGCTGAGCTCGCAAGAGATGCCTCCAAGCCCCAAAGCCAGAGGCGTCTTCTACCATACCACCTGTGGTGGGCAGTAGCAATCCCCACCAATGGCACAATTCACCATTACAGTGAGGATGATGCCCGGCCCACCCCTGGTGACAAGCTGCCAGCAACTGGAACCGGGCTAGGCTGGGGCAGGGCACGGAGGCCCCTAGGACCACATCCTTTGCAGATTCGCAGCCAAGGCACAATTGGGGTTTCCCACTGGCCTGTCCCAGACGGTGCTGAGCCCATCAGTGAAGTCCAAGGGGCACACATGGGGCTCAGCTGTCTCACCTCTGGTCTCAGGCCTCCTGCTCAAGGTGGCCCCCACCAGACCCTACCTCCCAGTCAGGGACAGCGTGGAGGGGAGTGTCCTTGAAGTCACACCTTCTGCAGGGTTTCATGTTGTCCTTCCCTACCCCTCCCCTTCCCGTGTCCCTCCCCTCTCCCTATTGTCTTCATCTCACCACTCATCCACACTCAGGCTGAAGGACCCATGCCCCGCCCCGTTAGTTCTTTTTCTCCAGGTAGTTGGAAGGCACCCAGCCTTTGAAGGGCTTCACCCGGTCTAGGATCTGGCAGTACCACCAGCCTTTGGAGTTCCTCTCCATGGACACACCCTCCTGGAAGCCCGCTGTCTCCTCATACCCCTCGTAGTCTGCGATTGACACATACACATCTTTGAGGTTGTTGTGGATGAACTGGGACTTCTCGATAGGCTTGGGCCACATGAGGGACACGGGTATACCATTGCGCCGGGTGGGCAACAGAGGGCTGTCTGAGCCCTGGCTGTTGGCCTGCTCGGCCAGGCAGCCCTTGGCCTCTGCAGCCGCTGAGCGGGTGGTGCTGAAGGAGGAGTTACTGCGGATGCCTCAGAGGTCATCCATGACAGTGAGCAACTCATTCCTCTGGAGGGCACAGGACAGGTTGTTGTCCTTGGATGGTGGGGACACAAATACCGACTGGGGCCTCACTGCCACCTGCCGAACCCCATTCCTCATCTTCACCACCCCGGCACCCGAAGTCTTGTGGAAGCCCCTGGGAAGCTTAGAAGACATGGGTGGTGGGGCCCTCTTGCTCTGGTTGAGGGTATTCAGCGCTTGGACCCGCTTCACGATCTTTTCCAGACTGTCCGACTTGTCCTCCTGCTTGCTCTTGGCAGTAACTGCATCCAGCTCTTTGGCAGAGGGTCAGGTGGCTCATTCTCACCCAGCACCAAATAGTGGGAAGGGGCCCAGCCCTCCATCTCCCCAAACCTCACATACCACCAGCCACTTTCCAACTTCTCGAGCACCTGCACCTCCACGCCTGCGGGGAAACTGATCTCCGAGTCCTGGACCTTCTGGTAGGCACTACACGTCATGTAGGAGGTGAACTGCCCTTTCCGCCCCTTCTTGGTGGCAAATGGGGATGTGGCAGCTGGGAGGGTGATGAGGTCAGCCCAGTCTCTCCTGGACCCCTCATTGGCTCGTTGGGGCACTTGGGGGCTGACCAGGGGGCAGCTCTGAGTCCTCACTCTTGGAGCCCTTGAGGCCTCCCCGCAGCGGGCCTGTGGATCTCACCTGGTGCTGTAAAGTGCTGATGTCCCACTTTACTTGACTCTGGGACTTCGCTCTGTTCAGGCATGGCTTGAGCCAGAAAGATGGCTCAGCCTGAACACAGGAGGTCAGCCCGGCTTTCAGGTCAGCGTCTTTCTTTGCTCCGACCTTGGGGGTGCCACGGATGCCTGCAACCGAGGCAAAACGGGGCTTCAGGTGGCTGCTGGAGTTGGACAAGGAGGAAGAGGAGAAGGAAGAAGAAGAGGAGCAGGTGGTGTTTGTGGTGATGGATGAGGAAAAGGAGGCAGAGGAGTGGTTCTTCCCCAATTACGCCTTGGCGTTTTTCTCTGCCTTGAGCTTTCAGAGTGAGGATAATTTGAGGGGTTTTTACTGGCAAAGGACAGTGGGGAACCTCCTGGGGAGTCACTATCCTGGGAAGACCATCTGGCTGACAGGGTGTCCTCTGCACAAGGCCGGAAGCCCTCATTCTCATAGAGGGTCTCCTCTTCCAGGGCCAGGTCCTCTGAAGACCCGCCCACCTTGAAGCAGGCCCGCCTCAGGGAGGAAGCTGGCGAGGGCCTGTGGGTCTGGGCCTCTGTCCTCCGTGGGCTCCTCACTCAGCTCTGACTCCGAGTAGAAACCAAAGGCAGGGATGTTATTCTCAGGCTCTTCGTACTTGAGCTTCAGCAGAGAGTTCTGGCTCTCAGAAGTGCCTGCTGGACCCTCCTCAGCCTCATTGAGCTTGCTGGGGGGCGCCGGTGGGGGTACCTTGGGCCTGGTGAGGGTACTTGTGTGGAGGGTCAGGTTGGACTTCTTGCGCTTATGGATGTAGGACGGGGGCCAAGCCCTCCTTCTCTGATCTGCACATACCACCAGCCACCCGAGTTTTTGTCCATGAGTTTCTGTCCACCCTGAAAGCTGATCCCATCAGAAATGCAGGACTGGAATTCCGCAATGGTGTAGTACTCCACCTCAACAGAAGGGGGCTCTGGTGGCATTGGCAGCTGGAACCCCAGGCTGGATTCTCTGCCAGGTGGAAGCCTTGTCCTTAGGTTGGGTGAGGTGATCTGGGCCAGCTGAGGGGCGATCCCGGCCACAGCTGGGGAGCCGTGGGCCAGCTTGAAGAGGGTTTTCTATGGCATCCCCAGGGCACTGCTGTTGGAGGCAAGGGAGAGGATGGGCAGGCTGATCTCCTTCTTGGCAATGGGAACCTCTCGCCCTTGCCTTCAGCTGGGGGAGTCTCTTTGTCCCCTGATGGCTTCTTGTTCAGCAGGTTGCTGATCGCCATGATTTTCCCAACGATCTCCAATGGGCCTGCCAGATTCTTCTTCCGAGCTGGCAGGTCATCCTTGACTTTCTTCAGGTAGGAAGCTGGTGCCCAGCCTTCTTTGCCAAGGTACCTGAGGTATCATCAGCACTCCATGTTCTTCCTGATCACCTCCACAGTGACATCGTTCTCAAAGCCAATCTAATCCTTGCTTTGGCTGGTGTAAGGCTGTACAGTGACATACTTCTCCTCTCAGCTGTGCTGCTGTTGAACATCCCGCCCAGGGTCCACTGGCGATCCAGGCACTGCAAATGGGCCTTGCGTCTCTTGGACACTTCTCCCCTCTTGGAGATGTTGATGTCTGAATGGTTCCGAGAACCTTTCTGGGACTCCAGGTAGGTGGCAGGGACCCAGCCCTGCTCCTCAGAGGTGCTCACGAACCAGCAGCAGCTTTTGTCTTCTATCTGACATCCTCCACCTCCCGGCCTGGAGCCTCAGCTCCGAGTTCTCCTGCTTCTTATAGTTGGACCCCACCACGTACTGTTCCAGGATCATGGGCTCGGCGCTGTTTTGGGCAACTGATTTCCTCTTGTAACTGCCATAGTCCCCGAAAAAGAAGCAACAACAGATAGACATGGTTAGGGCGCATGGGAGCAGGGACTGCCGGGCTGCGGCTGCAGGGCACCCACCAGCAGGCTGCGGGTTCCCATGGCGTTGCTCATGTGCTCCCCACACACTGCACAGCCATACACACTCCAGGGCCAGCCTTTTAGATGAGCATACATAAGCTCAGGGACTGAAGTTACGTCTCCCAGAGGTACCTGTGACAGTGGAGCAAGTGGGCCTCCGCTCAGTGTGGAGGGGCAGGGTAACTAATGCAAGGATACACAATGACTCCCCAAGCCCCCCATCCCACTGCAGCACCATATACATGAGAGAGCAGATTTTCTGTCTCTGGTATGATGAGCCCCTCAGAGGCTCCAGCAGGACCCACAGAGCTCCTGCATGAGCAGAGCTAAGAAGGCCCCCTGGACACAAAATTGACTGAACCCAAAAAGGGGAAGCAAAGACAAGACAGGGCAGAGTACCCATGACAAAACATGTGGCCCCAAAACTGTGATGGAAGCAGAGCAGCCAAGTGAATATTGAAGAACAGAGTAGAGGGGAGGTTTCACATATCGACTCCAGAGAAAAGTATAAAGCACTGCTCCATATCGTCAAGCAGAGAGCAGAGTGGACAGCAGTCCTCTCCAGCTCAGAGAGAAGATCAGCAGCATGAAATAGAAGATTCCAGCCGCGTTTCTATCCTTTCAGGGTACCACTGTAACAGAAATCAATAGGATGTGTAGAAAGCAGAGCATTATTCTTCATCTTTGATCTGATATTCAGTTGGAGATCAGGGGCAAGTATTCTTCTTTGGATCTGGATTTTTCTCAGCACCACCGCCAGACACACATCTTTCATCGGGGCAGTTGGAATAGACACAAAACTCTCCTGGTGGCAATTCTCTGCTGTGGATCAGGACTTTTTTTAAAATATATTTTATTGATTTTTTACAGAGAGGAAGGGAGAGGGATAGAGAGTTAGAAACATGGATGAGAGAGAGACATCGGTCAGCTGCCTCCTGCACACCTTCTACTGGGGACGTGCCCGCAACCAGGATACATGCCCTTGACCAGAATCGAACCTGGGACCCTTCAGTCCGCAGGCTGACGCTCTATCCACTGAGCCAAACCCGTTTTGGCAGGCCTTTTTGATTACACACACACACACACACACACACACACACACATAGTGAATAGAGACAGACCAGTCAGATATGTGGAAGAGGACAGGTTAAATAAGCTAGGGAACTAACATTCAAGGCATGTTGAGTGATTGCGAGAATCTTAAAGTTTGTATAGCTTCCCTAACTGGTTCAGTCACTCTTTGTCCAGATGGTCTCAATACCTTACCCAAGGCTCCGTCTTTGAAACAGCTCTGCCGATGAGAATGGTGGGCAGAATGTTCAATCCAAGGACAAGGGTGAGGGTAAAGGGCCTAATTGTCCAGATCCCACTCAAAGGTCAAATGGTGGTCACATCCTCCCAATGACCTTCCAGAAGATGGCGGTGGAATTATAATAAAACTAGAGGCCTGGTCACGCACCAGTGGGGTCGCTCGGCCTGGTTTGTGGGGATCAGTGGCCAATATAAATGCCAATATAAATGTGACAAGAATGCCAATATAAAATTGATTTCAGAGAGCAAGGGAGAGGGAGAGGTAGAAACATCAATGATGAGAGAGAAACATTGATCGCCTGCCTCCTGAACGCCCCACACTGGGGATCCAGCCTGCAACCCCCTGTCCCGGAATTGAACTGCGACCCCCTGGTTCATAGGTTGATGCTCAACCACTGAGCCATGTCGCCCGGACCTGAATTATATTTTTGATTTAAAGGTGGGCCTCTTCCACAGATGAACTTCTCTCCTGGCCTTGCAAGCCTTGCCCAAGCCCTGTGATATTGGAAGCTCAAAAGGTAGCCCCACCCCCATCCCATTAGCTCCAGAACAAGCCTAGGTCTCAGTTCCTTCCTCACTAGGCTGGATCAGACAGAGAGCGAATGGTAGGGTCATGTAGGACTGGTCTGTCACTCTCCCAGTGCCTGCCTAGTAGGAAATAGGAGTGACAGCACTCTTTAGGAAAAGAACAAGAGAGCTTCTATGCCCCCCAGCAGGCCTGTTCACACTACCCTTGGGCTTGACTCTGAGCTATGACCCTGGAGCCTTCTCCTTGGACATGGGATGTCCTGGGCTTGTGGACACATCATTGCTACCCCTACATGAATGCCTGCTCCCTCTGGGCCCAACCTGTCCCACATTCCCAGCAGTCCCAGCAGGCTTCCCCCAACTCCTCCCAGGAAGAAGATCCGAATGGGAAAGTAGGAAGGACCAAGGCAGTGGAAAGAGAGCCCTGATGGGACCACAGGCATTCCAAGGGACATTCCAGCTATTACCTGGATGAAGAGCAGCGATTGAGTCCCTGCAGCAGGGCGATCAGACCCTCAGGAAACCGTGTCTGGCCTCTACAGCCCAGAGTCCTGCTTGAGTACAGGTTTCACCAACCCAGAGGCTGATGCTTCTGTGAGCAGAAGAGGGTGCTACTGGCCTAGCCCTGTCCCCACAGGCCCTACACCTGAAAGAGGCACTTACTTTTGGTTAGCCATGATGCACCAGGCTTTTCCTGGCATCTGGGTGTTTAGTACATGGTCTTAGGACCTCAGCCCTCAGGGCCTGCACTCCCAAACGATGCCTAGGTGCTGCTCTCCCTGGTTGCCTCCTGCCTCGGCCCACCCACAGAGCAGGATCTGCACCCATCTGTCCTTCTATCGGCATCCCCTAGCCCCTAAGGAGCAGGCTGCCATCTGCTGTCCCTCCTTCAGCCTCATCCACTGGTCTCAACCTGGCCTCTTCCACTGCTTAACCCCTCCTCCTGCCTCCTGCTCTGCTCCCCTATTTCCACAACACTGAGCTCAGGGCTCACTCAACATCCCAACATCTGGGCCCAGAGGCGGTCTCTTTCCTCCAGTCTAGTGTTTCTGGTGCCTCCAGGCCTCCTGCTTGGCACCCACGTTTGTCCTGGACCTGAGGCTGCTTGTGAGTCTGCATACTGAACCCCACTCAGCTCCCCATTCCCTGAAACCTCCTCCCCAGCCCACCATGAAGGCTCATTCTAGCCCCTTGGTTGCCCTTCCCACCCACCTCGTCAGGAACAGGATGCGGAGACAGTGTCTGCCCATAGAGGCCAGCACATCGGGTCCCTCACCCTCTGGCCAGACAGCCCATGGAGGCCCATGACTGAACTGCTTTATCTCCCCAAACAGCAGGCCAGCATGGACCACAGCCTGCCCAAGGCAGTGAGACTCCCAGTCAGAAGTGCCCAGGGCTTGCTGCCCGCCCCCACCCGCACCCTCCACACAGACATAATGCACCAGGTCGGCTGCCTGGATGGCAAGGGCAGATGCCCCTGACCGCACACCAGTCACTGTTGCCATCTCCAGGCTCTGTCCCACCTAGGCCACCTGCACCTGGAACCATGTTGGACCTGGGGCCCTCTCCCACTTCTGCAGAGCAGTCCCCAAGGCCTCACCAGTCCCTTTTCCCTTGTCCTGCCACCAGCCCTTTCTCAGAAGCCTCCCTCTGTGACCACAAAGACAACCCTCCCTGACTCTGTTCGCCACAGAGTCCAGCTACAACAACCGCTACTGCTCTTCCATCAGCAACACTCCCTTCCACAGAAACCGGGAGTCTAGCCCATAAAGCCCACCTTCTCCCTCCCTCCCTCCCCCGCTCCCGCTTCCCCATGTACCAATGCATGCCACAGTCCCTGGGTGGCTCATTAAAGTTTAAACGGACTCCATGCTCTCAGGAAAGGCCTTCAGGACACCCTACAAAGAGGCCCACTGTGACAACCACAGGGCCTCAGTGGAGGCAAAGATCCTTGGCTGCTCACTTGGTAACACATTTCCTGGACACCTCTCCATGCCCAACCCATAGTGGGCCCTGGGCAGAGATTCCCTGCCCGCCCCCCCCCCATCCCCTCGCAGTGGACCAGTTAGAGAATACAACAGAGAATATGTGAGTGCTCAGCAGTTTTGAGGATTGTATGAGGGCTCAGCCAGGAGCAATGTATCCCCAAAACTCAGGAAGTAACCTGGGGTGTGGGTTAACTCAGAACAACCAAACTGTCCAAACCAACACAATCAGAAGTGGACTTCACAGTTCCCAGAGATTGGCACCCAGAGAATGCTTTAAAAATTGGGTTATAAAATAAATAAATAAATAAAAGCGAGGGTGGGGGTGGGAAATGTGACAAGAATGCCCATGGATGCATCTGACACAATGGGAAGGTAATTCTACTGAAGTTCCAAAAGTGCATTCAGTGCAACTTTTATGGAAAGCCTCTTCTAAGGCACTTCCCAGGTGAAGCCCATCGCCAATCTGAGCGTTTTGTAAAGCACATTTTATTCCAATGTGATGCAAGATCTTGATCCAGAGCCTGTGTGGTGTTTCCATCCTCCACTTCCTACTTCCCTCTATGTCAGGCTCTTTCCTCCAGGAGTACAGAGGGCATGCTTCCAGTCTGACGGTTCCAGCTCCATGGCTCACCAGCTATGGGAACATGAGCGTGTCACGGCGATCCTCTGTACCTGTTTCCCCGTGTACCCCACAGACACAGTGATGCAAGCCCCAGGGGAGTAACGTCACAGTTCGAGTAATGTTTTGAGGAGAGTACACTCATTTCTCTTCTGTTTCCAGTTTCTCATATTCTATGACCTCACCATCACAGCAAGTCTCCATATACATGCCACCTGTGAGTTACTGCAATTCAAACATGTGCTGCTGGGCCAGCCTTTACCCAATGTCAAATTTAATTAAAAAAAAAATCAGACCGTATCACCCCGAGAATCCAATGAAATTGCTAAAGCAGAGGCTCTACAACCACACGCTGACTTCACTCCCTCACTCTCTTCCTGAGCCCTAGGACTTCCCTTCTCTTTCTTCTCTTCCCTTTACCAGCACCTGCTGTGCCCTGGTGACTGGGGCTCTGAACTGTAGCCTGAGCAACAGCCACCTGGACTTTCTGATGTAGTTCAACGGAACAGCCAGTAGGTGGTGACGCTATACTGGCTGAGGCCAGACTGGGGCTGCAAGAAGGGGCGTTTCACCCTTCTTAGACAGTCAGCTTCCTGTAATTGACCAAAGTAGGAGAAGGAGAGATACAGGTTTTCAAAAGTTTACTTGGTGCTGTGAGCTCTTGAACAAATAAGAACCTCTGACCTGAGTATGTGCTTCTGACGTCTACGCACGTTACAGCAGTGAATTGCCCCTCCATAAAGTCAGGGTCCTTTCACAACACCAGTAATACTGGGAGATGGGCAGTCCCACCTTTAAACTTGGACAACTGCGGTTTCAGCAGGCATGGGAGAGGGAAACAGCTGTGGTTGAACCCTGGCTCTCCAAGTCAAGAGCAGGGTGGCTATGACCAGGTCCCACAGACTGTCTGAGCTTCACTTTCTTCACGTGCAAAATGATCAGTACTTGAGAGGGTCTGTGAGGAATGGGTGAAACAGTGCACATCGCTCAGTGAACACTGAGCACGGTGCCTGACACATGGGAGCTGTCAGTGAAGGAGGACTAGTCTTTGTTAGCTATTAGCCTTATTCATCATCGGAGCCGTTCAGTCTCAGGGACATCCAAAGACAACACTGAGTCCGTGTCAAGGGTCAAGGGCACAAACATTGCTTGACAAGGACTGTGGGAACACCCCTTGGCCTCTCTGAGCCCCAGCTTCCTTCTGGACGGGTAAAATTAGCATGTGCACCCCCCACCTCAAGGGATGTCATGGCAATCAAATGGCACTCTGTGTGTGTGGAAGTGCTTGGCACTTGTAAGGGCTCCATAGATGGCAGCTGCTGAGGCACTCTGCCCAACAGGAACATCAACAGCCCGAGCTCCCCACTCCCATCCCACCCCACTCACCCCTCCCCCAACCCGTGGAAAAAAACTCATTCCTTCCGCCTTCACTGTCTCTGAGTCTTAATAATCTATTTCTCACAAGCTCTCATCCTCAGGTGTACAGATCAGGTAGCAGATATTGGGAGGGGGGTGGGGGAGGTGGAGGGAGCGGGGCAGTGACATAAAACAGGACATTCTATCCATCAACATTTTTCTCAATTTGGAAAGGACAGTCCCTCCATGACTTTGATGATTGTACTACAGCTTAGACCCACATTAAGCCTCCCCGAAGCTCCCAGCCTTTCTCTGCTGGCCCCCAGCTTTGCTGGAAACACACAGTGTCTTTACTGTGCCTGAACCTTTGACCTCCCTCAGCCACAGAGTCAGCTTCTTGGTACTGACTCTCCAGGAGGGTGTCTCTGGGAAGAAATGTGAAGGAAAAGAGCCGGGCCACATTCCTGCCCCTCACTCTATTCTGTCCTCTGCCTCCACCCACCCCTCTCTGTGCTTTTCCAACACCTGTGTCTTCCAAGGAGCATCAGGATTTGCTCAGCCTCTCGGGCCACAGAGGGCTTAAACTGCAAAGTCGGCCACATTTTCTCCCCCTCTGGAACCCTGATGTAACTTCGCAGTATCATGACTCACCTGGGGCTCCTGAGGTCTTTGTGTCTCCACTACCCCGTTAAAATACACCTATCCTGCAATCCCTTTCCCTTAAGAATACCTTCTGCTTTCTAATTCATATTGGTGGTTTATTTTGACCACTATAGTTCTCAGTCATGAAAGTTGATTGGCACTCTAGTTTGTAGCTCAGTCTCTGGTGAGTTTGCCTCAGTTCTTGACTTTTGCAAGAATGAGTTTTTTACCTTGCAAGGCCCAGGTCTAGCCCTTCAACATGGTAACCAAGCAGGTTTCGGTTATCGATCTAACTGCCTATGGCACTCTCAAATGTTCAAACTTGAAATGTTCCAAGTTGAACTTGCCTTTTTCAAAAAACAAAAAATACCCTTCTTTTCTTCCTTGGTTCCATACCTTGGGTGGAGTCCTCTGCCTCCCACAATCATGAGTCATCTCTGATACTGCTGTGTCCTTCTCTCTCACGCAGTATCCAGTTAGTAACATTCCACTTCCTGTGGTTTCTGGAATACATCCGCTGCTTTTCATACCTACCAGCCTTGCTTTGGTTTAAATACAGATGGTTTCCGTAGCAGGGGGGCGGGGGGGCGGGGGGGTGGAGGAGGGAAGGGAGGGAATGGCAGAGGAGGGGGTAAAGGGAGGGAAAATGGGAGATATCTGTAATACTCTCGACAATAAAATATGTTTTTAAATGAAAATATATATATATACAAATGGTTTTTCCCTTGGCTCTCTACAAGATTTCTGTCATTGTCTATCTGTTCCCAGGTTTTCAGCCCCCCTGCCACCAATGCCAAATTCACCCTCCTCGTTGGGATAATATGATCTATGGAAGACATAGATATGGCCAGAACACTCACCTCCCAAACATCTTCCAACAAATCTCAAAGTTTAGGATTGGGCCACATCTCCAGATCGTCTGACCCTTTTTCTCTGAACCCAGTTTCCAATGTGCAATGTGTACTGTGAGGCTTGTGTTTTCCTGCCCTTCAGAGAATCACAAGCTTCGTGTTCAGGAGGACATGGATTTGCAGTTGCTCTCCAAGACAGATTGGATTTCAAAAAGATATGGGAATTGTTCAAATGCAGATATGGGAATTGTTCAAATGCATGGAAATGAATAAATCATGCAGAGACACTGCATGCCCCATCTTATATGCACATTGAATATTAACCCATAGTTCAATTGGGCTTGATTTCTGACCCCCTCGTTTTTCCAATGACCATGGGATTATTTTATTTATTTTAACTTAATAAATCTTTATTGTTCAGATTATTACAATTGTTCCTCTCCCTCCTCCCGATAGCTCCCCTCCACCCAGTTCTCACCCCATCCTCTGCTGTTACCTGCCCCCGGCTGTCCTCATCTATAGGTATACGCCTTTTGTCCAGTCTGTTCCCACAACCCTTGCACCCTTTTCCCCCTCAGAATTGTCAGTCCTCTCCCTTTCTATGCCCCTAATTCTATTATATTCACCAGTTTATTCTGTTCATCAGATTTTTTATCTGTTAAGCTCTTTATCTGACCTTTAATTCTGAACTATAGCTTTGCTGGGTAGAGTAATCTTGGTTGTAGGTTCTTGCTACAATATTCATCACTTTGAATATTTCTTGCCACTCCGGTCTGGCCTGCATAATTTCTGTTGAGAAATCAGCTGATGATTGGATGGGTGCTCCCTTGTAGGTAATTAACTGTGTTTCTCTTGCTGCTTTTAATATTCTCTCTTTGTCTTTTGCTCTTGGCATTTTGATTATGATGTGTCTTGCTGTGGTCCTCTTTGGATCCCTTTTGTTTGGGGTTCTGTGGGCTTCCTGGACTTATAAGTCTACTTCTTTCACCAGGTGGGGGAAGTTTTCGGTCATTATTTCTTCAAATAGGTTTTCACTATCTTGCTCTCTCTCTTCTTCTGGCACCCCCATAATTCGGATGTTGGTACGCTTGAGACTGTCCCAGAGGCTCCTTACACTATCTTCAAATTTTTGGATTCGTTTTTTTCTTTTTGCTTTTCTGGCTGAGTGTTTTTTGCTTCTTTGTATTTCAAATCTTTGACTTCATTCTTGTGGTCCTCTAGTCTGTTGTTGGGTCTATGTATAATATTTTTTAATTTCACTCAGTGTATGTTTAATTTCTAGTTGGTCCTTTTTCATCTCCCGAGGGTATCGCTAAATTTATTGGCCTTTTCTAGGAAATTCTTGAAAAACCTTATAACCGTGGTTTTGAACTCTATATCCAGTCGTTTGCTTTCCGCCATTTCTTTCATTGGTGATCTGTTTCTTTGTCTCTGCATTTTTGCTGCTTCCGTGAGTTAGTAGAGTAGCGTTGTGTGGTAGGTGCCCTATAGGGCACAGTGGCTCAGCCTCCCCAGTTACCTGAGGTGGATGCTCTTGGTGCATCCCTTTGTGGACTGTGTGCTCAGCCTCGTTGTAGTTAAGTCCTGATTGTTGTTGGTATCGCTGGGAGAAATTGATCTTCAGGACAATTTGTTGTGAGGATCAGCCGTGTCTACCCTGGGAGAACTTTGGTGCTGGAGACACACTTATGAGACAAGACTTATAAAATTGCAAAACCCTCTGTGCTCAGCTTGCATGGGACAGAGTTTCAGGGCAGAGCAGACAGCCTTGGCTTCCTGTCAGCCATGACCTATGAGGCCGCTGGGTCTTAGTGTCCCTTGGTAATCGCTGCAAGCAACTGTGGGAGAAAGCCACCCTCTGAGTTTTGCCCGCTGCCAGACAGTCCAGTTACTCCCCGAATGAGTCAGGGTTCCCAGAAACTTGCCCAGAACTGGAGTTCAGCACAATCGGGAGCTTTTGTCTTCCTCCCACTTTGGAAGGCCAGCCATGCACTCAGCTACCCATGCACTAAGCAGTCAGTCCTCTCTGCACACATGCCTCTCTAGTCCTCTGCCTTTCCACAGCTCCTGAGTAGTCTCAGTGTGCTTTATCTTTTCCACACAGTCCAGATCCCTATTTCTTCAAATAGGTTTTCACTATCTTGCTCTCTCTCTTCCTCTGGCACCCCCATAATTCAGCTCCCCCAACCTCCCCTGAATGAGTCTGGTTTCCCAGTGTCTCGCCTGGGACTGGAGTTCAGTGCAGTTGGGAGCTTTCATCTCCCTCCCGCTTTAGAAAGCCAGTCAAGCCTTCAGCCGCCCATGCACACAGCCTCCCATCCTCTCTGCGTGCACATTTCCATACCTCAGCCTTTTGCAGCTCCTCTGAGTCTCAATGTGCTTTCCTCTTTTCTTCTAGTTGTAGAATTTCTACTCAGCCAGCTTTCCTGTAGTTCTGGATGGTGTCCATTTTTGTCTTTTAGCTGTAATTTTGATATTGTTGTGTGAGGCAACAGTTTAGGTGTTTACCTATGCCGCCATCTTGGTTTTCCTGAACGGGATTATTTAAAATCAATCCTATACATGTTACATGAGTATGTATAGGCGATTATGTTCAAAAGGAAGACCAGAAAGCCTTACAAATGGCTCTCAGATATGTTGTATTCATCCATTTTGTTGGCTTGTGAAATACTTCAGGCATCCCCAAAGGCAGGACTGGGCTGCTGGGGTGGATGATGCGGGGATAATATTTTGAGTTTCTAAATATGTGAAAGGTATCCAACCCTATGGGAGAAGTAACCTTTGCAGGTGACTCCAGGTGTGAGGCAAGGAAGTGTACCAGGCAGTGTGATGCCCTGTAGTACATATCAGGTCACTGTATGCAGCCTATGGTAAGTCAAAAGATGAGCCTCTTCCAGATGTGTACTAGTGTGCTAGAGGAAGCCCATACTTCCTTTACATTTTCACCACCTCCCTTGGATATTCAATACTAGGCCCTGATACTTGGAGACTGGATGTCCCATCATGAGACTACCAGGTCCCCCAAGCTGCCCTCCCCAACTAGTGATTCCTGAGGTTTAACCCTTTGTTAAGGAAAGAAAGGGAATCTGTAAAAAAATAACTCCCTATGAGAAGTGACACTTTGTGCCACTTCATGAAAGCCACAGACACACCTTTGAGGGTTGTAAGTGTGTTCAGGGGAACCTCATGACTCTGATAAGGGTAAAGTAGAGGTAGGGTGGCTAGTATGGTCTTACAGATGACCATGTAAGTCGAGGACCAGAACTGGAAACAGTGGGCACATGGCTAAATCCTGTTTAAACTGACATCAGAAACTTAGTCCCTTAACTCTTACATTTCTCATTATATTACAGTGCCTAGTTTGATAAAATCTTTGTAAAGGAAAAATCAAAATAGGTACATCAGCCCTGGCCAGGTGGCTTAGATGGTTGGAGCATCATCTCATATACCAAAAGTTTGTAGGTTCCATCCCCGGTAGGGCACATACCTAGGTTGCCGGGGCACATACCAGAGGCAACCAATCCACCTCTCTCT
>JAAGEH010001665.1:0-16427 GCA_011751065.1 Lasiurus cinereus | reverse complement strand
AAAAATTAAGTGATTAAAAATTTGATCAACAGAATAAACTGGTGAATATACTAGAATCAGGAGCACAGAAAGGGAGTGGACTGATAATTCTCAGTGGGAAAGGGGTGAGGGGTGTACAGGGAGAGACTGGACAAAAATCATACACCTATGTATGAGGTCAACGGGAGGGAGGTAAGGGTAGAGGGAGGCGTGGGAGCCGGGTGGAGGGGAGCTATGGAGGGGAAAAAAGAGAAACAAATGTAATAATCTGAATAATAAAGATTCAATTTTAAAAAATAAATAAATAAATAAATAAAAATATCTAGCTTTCAAGCATAAAATACACAGAGGAAGTTCATAAAGACTTGTCTCTGCAACTTGGCATGAAGAACTATATTTCGTCCAATTGTCATACAACAAATAATTATTCCACAAATACCAAGCAAATGCTAGGCTTTGTAATCCCCAACCTACTTTTTTTTGAGATCATATAAGTAAAATCTCTCCGTTAACCTCTTTCATGACAACTTGTACCTTTGTAACATATGTTATAATTAAATATCCCACAAATTATGTAATTATATTTATTGTATATTCACCCAACCAGATGGTAAGCTACATGAGGATGGAAACAATGCCTGTGTTCTCACACCTGTAATTAACTTTTTCCAGAAACAGAAAAGGGTAGGAGGATTTTTTCAACCATCAGTTTTCTAGGAGTACAGAACTCAGGTGAAGTTTAACATTGTCACCTCAATGTAGTATGTAATCACTAAGTCATTTTTTAATAAACAGAAAAAGAATGGCATATATAATATTTGGAAAATTAGTTACCAATGCCATAATTTGACAAGAATTTGATAATTCCATTTATCAGGCTTTTTTTAAGAAAATAGTCAACCAAGAATTAGAAAGCTCCAAAATGAATGTGGCAGGATAAAAAATAAAGACAATACTTGCATTTTCTTTTTCCCATAATTCTCTCATCACAGTCCTCAATTAGTGGCATTCAATGAATCATCCAAAAACAATGAAGTCAATAGAGGATATAAACAGGAGTATTAAATTTAAAAAAGGAGACAAAAGTCTTGAAAATTGAGTCTTTTCATTGTAAGAGCAGGGCTCTTTGAAAAAGAAAGAATTTTCATCTTCAAAAAGCTAAGTCTGAGAAACTCAGAGCATAGAAATTACCCCTAAACCATAGAGGAAGGGAGATTGCCTGATGGTATAACAATATTTTTCTGGCTCAAAAACAAATGGATACTGAGAAGAAAAAAGAAGCAAAAGAGGACCCCAAAGAGTTAGATTCTGGTGAGCTTAAATGACACACTCTCTCTTCCCTCTGGTTCAGCAAAGCTCTGGAGTGGGGAAGAAATTCTAGAAAACCCAATAGGTTTAGAGAGGGCTCCTTCAAGCAGATATTGAAGTTTAGGGAATCAACAGTTTCATGGGAGAAGACCTTTTTTTCAACATAGCTTTGCAACAGTCCAAATGATTGTGGGACAAGTCTGCAGAGAGTATCTACAATACCTCGAATCTTCCACAGCACCGGTGAGGCAGGAGGGACATCTGAAGTCTCCTGTGCATATAGAAGAGGACTTACAAGCTAAGGAAGCTTAAGCTTTAGGGCTTCATGTGTATTTCCCCTTGTAAAGTCCCCAGAGGGTCGTGGTGGTATATTCATAGTTGCATATTTTTGTAAAATTAGTAATAGTAAGAAGCTTTAACATCAATTGGTTAATACCACAGTCTCCACTCCAAAATACTTTCTGACATACTTTCCCCTGTGTCAGATGGTGTTGGGGTAGCAGAATACACTTATATTTGAGTTTAGTCAGATATATGATATGTTTACATGATTCCCAGTCACTTCTGCATATAATTGTTTTTGCTAGCCATCCAAGTATACATATGAGTGTCAAAAATCCTCCTAACATCCACTTGCCAACAACCAGAGTCATGGTCCAAACTTACAGAGCCAGAAGTTGCAATATGATATGAGCATATCCTACAGCACCAAGAACCAGAACGTCATGGTTAGTGAAGGAAATGGATTTTAAATGTATGCAGCCAGATGCTAGCCTATGGAAAGTTCTTCCAGTCATGAGAAGTGTGAAATTGTAAGTGAAGCATTTAGCGTCCATTCATGCCTCGTAAAAATGGAAGTTCTTCCCAGCCAGTAAATATACTTAGGAATATACTCAACCCAACAAAATCATAGTTTTATATTCTGTTTCTTAAAGGTAGATCTCAAAATTAAATTAGATACCCACAGGGGCATGGGGGTGCTGAGAGAATGATGGTGGATTTGAGAGAACCTTAAATGCAGGGGATAAGGACACAGGTGGACCTTCATGACACAGAGGAGAAAGACCCTTAAGATATTTCAGCAGAGAATACAAAAAAGAGGGACACTGATGACCCAAGACCAGAGAGATGGAATGTCTATTCCTGATGCCACAACAATACCTGACCCCCTGGAACTCTGATCAACACCTAAGGAGAATGAGAAAGGGACAGCCTTCTCCAATTTGGAATTTAACAACTCAAGTTACCACTATCTTAAAGTAATTAAGTTGACATGGAATTAACTGATATTTAGTGCCCCAGCATCAGTAGGAAGGAAGAATTGACATCCTTGTTCAATTTAGTTACAGAAAAAGGTTAATCTCACCCGGCTGACATGGATCAGTAGCCAAGCATCAACCTATAAACCAAGAGGTCCACAGTTTGATTCCCTTCCCGGTCAGGCCACATGCTTCAGTTTTGGGCTCAATCCTCAGTGGGGCATGCAGGAGGCAGCCTACCAATGATAACTTTTCACCATTGATGTTTCTCTCTCTCTCTCTCTCTCTCTCTCTCTCTCTCTCTCTCTCTCTCTCTCCCTCCCTCTTCCTTCTTCTCTGAAATCAACAAATATTTTTAAAATGTTTGCATGCCTGAGTGAATATAAAATGAAGAGTCATTAAATATATCAAAGAAAAATTTTGCCAAAGTGACTGAGTCAACTCAACACGAAACAATGCTAAACTTCACCTGAGTCCTGTACTCCTAGAAAACAGTGATGGTTGAAAAATCCCCCTACCCTTTTCTGTTTCTAGAAATAGTTCATTGCAACCAATTTCCCTTTTCTTTCATATTTGAGGTAAGACATTCTCTATCCTTCCTCTTGACTCCCTTAAGACTCATGAATGACACCACTGTTTATTTTCCTCTGCAAAACTCAATGTCCCCTCCTCCTTTCCCCTGAGACATTTCTCATTCATGAACTTATCTCTATTGCAATAGCTGGAATGAAACCATCTCCTTTATTGTTAGCAACGTCAAGTCTTTGACACTGGCATGTTCTCACTACTAAGTGTACTGGTTAATAATGTGGGTTTTGTAATCAAAGAAAACACAATTTTAAGAGAAACATCAAAAGTACTTTCTTCAAAGTAATGTCCATTGTTAGCTATACATTTCCCCACCTTTCAGATAATTTATGGATACCGTCCCAATAGAACTTTCTTGTTTTGAGGCAAACCATTCAGAGACCCAATTTTCCACTTCTTTGTATGTTTGTTTTTAATTTAATAAATCTTTATTGTTCAGATTATTGCAATTGTTCCTTTTCTTTTCCCCATAGTACCCCTCCACCCAGCTCCCACCCCTCCCTCTGCTCTTACCCCCACCATTGTCCTCATCCATAGGGATATGATTTTTGTCCAGTCTCTCCCTGAACCCCCCTCACCTCTTTCCCCCTGAGAATTGTCATTCCACTCCCTTTCTATGCCCCTGATTCTATTAGATTCACCAGTTTATTCTGTACATCAGATTTTTAATTCACTTGACTTTTAGATTCATTTGTTGATAGATATATATTTATTGTTCATAATTTTTATCTTTACCTTTTTTCCTCTTCTTAAAGAATAGCTTTCAGCATTTCATATAGTAGGTGTTGATGAACTCCTTTAGTTTTTTCTTATCTGTGAAGCTCTTTATCTGCCCTTCAATTCTGAATGATAGCTTTGCTGGGTAGAGTAATCTTGGTTGTAGGTTCTTGCTATTCATCACTTTGAATATTACTTGCCACTCCCTTCTGGCCTGCATAGTTTTTGTTGAGAAATCAGCAGACAATCACATGGGTGCTCCCTTGTAGGTAATTAACTGTTTTTCTCTTGCTGCTTTTAATATTTTCTCTTTGTCTTTTGCTCTTAGTATTTTAATTATGATGTATCTTGGTGTGATTCTCTTTGGATTCCTTTTGTTTTGGGTTCTGGGTGCTTTCTGGACTTGTAAGTCTATTTCTTTGACCACGTGGGGGAAGTTTTCAGTCATTATTTCTTCAAATAGGTTTTCTGTATCTTGATCTCTCTCTTCTTCTAGCACCTCCATAATTCTGATGTTGTACGCTTGAAGTTGTCCCAGAGGCTCCTTACACTATCTTCACATTTTTGGATTCTTTGTTCTTTTTTCTTTTCCAGTTGGGTGTTTTCTGCTTCTTTGTATTTCAAATCTTTGACTTGATTCTTGTGTTCCTTTAGTCTGCTGCTAGGTCTCTGTATAATATTTTTTATTTCAGTAAGTGTATGTTTAATTTCTAGTTGGTCCTTTTTCATATCCTCAATGGTCTTGTTTAATTTATCTATCTTTCCTAGGAAGTTCTTAAAAAACCTCATAACCATGGTTTTGAACTCTATATCCAATTGTTTGTTTTTCTCCATTTCTTTCGTTTGTGATCTATTCCTTTGTCTCCCCACTTTTGCTGCTTCCCTGAGTTAATAGATAGCTTTGTGTGCAAGGTGTCCTATATGGCCCAGTAGCTCCACCTCTCCAGTTACCTGAGGTGGACTCTCTTGGTGCACCCCTTTGAGAACTGTGTATACAGCCTTGTTGTAGTTAAGTCTTGATTGTTGTTGATATCATTGGGGGGAATTGACCTCCTAGCCAATTGGTTGTGAGGATTAGCTCTGTCTACACCTGGAGAACTTCTGTGCTGGAGTCAGCCTTATGATACAAGAGTTGCAAAATTAAAAAAGCCTTTGTGTTCAGCTTGGATGAAGTGGAATCTCAGGGCTGATCAGAAAGCCTAGGCTTCCCGTCAGCCCTGCCCTACACGGCCCCTGGGTCTCAATGTCCCTTGGTAATCGCTGCAGCCCTCTCTGCTCACTCATGCTCACATGCCTGCAGACCTTTGTCTTTCTGGCTCCCCTGAGTTTCTGTGCACTCCAGGGACCTGTATGAGTCTGGCTCACTTCTTCGTATGTTTTGAAGTGCTACTCGGAAAGTGCGTGTGCCATTGATCCAAACAAGTGGTAATCTGAAGGATCAAGGTCTGGTGAACAAGACTGGTGAATTAATACCTCCCAGGCAAGATCTTCTAATGTGTCTTTAACTGGTTTTAAAGTGTGTGATGGTGCATCATCATGAAGCAAAATTACTTTGCTGTGTCTTCTGGAACATTCTGGTCATTTCAATATCAAAGCATGGTTCATATTGATTATTTGTTGTCAATAGCAATGAGTATTAATGGTTTCACCTGGTTTTAGAAGCTCATAATACACCACACCTTCCTGATCCCACCAAACTCAGACCATTGTCTTCTTTCTGAAGTGATGTGGCTTTGCAGTTGATGTTGATGGTTGTTGATCTGAATCAAACCATGATTTTTGTGCATTTGGGATTCTCAAAATAAATTCACTTTTCATCTCCAGTCATAATTCAATGCAAAAAAAGACTTTCTTTTGTGCTGTTGAAGCAACATTTTACTAATGACTTTTCGGTTTTCCATTTTCCTTCCTTTATACTCTTTCCCATTGCTTGTAAATGATTAGAAATTGTTTGTTGAGCAACGTTTAATTTTTCTGCAAGTTGATTTTTAGTTTGACATGCATCTTCATCCAATAATGCTTGTAATTGTTGATCTTCAAACTTTTTCAGTTGACCTGGACATCTTTGTCTTTCACACTGAAATCATCACTTTTAAAGTGTTTAAACCAGCATTCACAAGTATCTTGAGATGGAGTATGTTCACCATAAACTTCCCCAAGTATTCAGCAGCACTTTTCTTCAAAAATAAAGTAATGAATAAAAACTTCCCACAAATGCTCTTTTTTTGGCATGAAACTTGACATTTTTAAGTGTAAAAATATCTATGATGTTAACACCTTGCGCAAATTTGACATAGAAAGTTTTAAAGCTTGTTGTCAATACAACAAAATATCATACATATCAAATCACATATATATCAACATATGTGTTTGTTGTATCAACATATGTGTAACTCCAGCTATTAGAAAAAATCCATATTATTAATCAGTACACCTAGTAAATAGTAACCCAAGATCTTACAAACACAGTGAAGTTGGGTATATGAAGGACTTAAATTCCTTCAGAGGACGTTAAAAAAGTAAAATTCCAGACTTCCAAATGATAATAGTGATGTTATAATACCTATAGACTGAGAAAATAATGACCAAGAACTTACCTTAATTTAACAATGCTTTCAATAAATTTTATTATATGAATCCCTATGGATTTACACATCTCCATAGTTTTTTAAAAGTATATCTATGTCCTCAGAGGTATGTGGACCATAAGGCAGGAACAACTAATTTAGAAAGTTTCCGGTAGTAGCTCTATAAATGTAAAATGTGAAAAAAGAATAGCTGACTTGGCTGGGGTAGGCTGAATGTCTTAGCACCTGGGGTTGTTCTTTTGGAGGGCTGTTGGCCAGGCCTTATAAAGCACAGACATTTCATCCCCTTTCCTATTGTATCCCCCAACCTGGAGCTGGGAAGATACAGAATCACCCCTTCCTTCAGGCTTTTCATATCTGGGCTCACAGAAAGGTATCACCCTGAATCCTGTTTATGCTTCTTCTCCCATCCTCTCCCCAATGCACATGCATGTGCACACACATGCACACTGGCACACACACATCTCATCTCTGACTCTACACTCAAAACCCTACTCTTGGTGAACCTAATCCTTTTAGAGGAAGATAAAGAAAACTCTCATTTTGGATAATATCAGAGACCCCTCTTCTAGGGACCCACTTGAGGGAGAGTAAAGAGAGAAAAAGGAGAACTAGGTCATGACAAATTGGAGCACTCACTCCCTGGCTTCATCCATCCTTTACAACCTTGAAAATGCCAACAGAAAAGGAATATCTAAAATTTTGTGAATACTGAAAACGAATTTGTGAATATTTCTAAGTTGATTTTAAAGCACGCCTAGTGAGCCCTTTACAAGTGTTATAAGAGGAGTAATATATAGGTCATAGTTGTTTACAAGCAAATGCATGTATTATCTTCCTCAAAAACCACTCTTCCAGGCCCACATGTATTTTTCAGGCTTCTGTAGAAATATAATTAATATTACTCTAATATCTAGTTAAAGTATTTAAAGACTACTTTCATGTTATTTGAAATGAAGATTTGAATATATATCCTATCCAATAAAAGAGAAACATGCAAATTGACCATACTTCTGCTATGCCCACAAGCCACACTCACCAGCCAATCAAGAGCGAGTATGCAAATTAACCCAACCAAGATGGCCATGGAGCTGGAGCAAGTAGGAGGCTTGGGTTGCCCTCAGCAACAAAGGAAGCCAAGCTTCTCACCAGCCCTGGCCAGCCATGGCCAGCCCTGGCATTCCCTCAAGGCTACAATGTTTCAATTATAGAAGATAAATAAATCCCAGATATCTGCTTCTAGACTGCCCTGGCCTCTCCTCAAGGAGGCACTGAGAAAAAAAGAAAAGAAAATAAAAGGAAAAAAAGGAGGGGCTAGACAAAGCCATGGTGGAAGGGAGGAGGCAGAGGCAGTTAGACGCCAAGAGGACTGGGCAGTTGTGAATGAACAGGCTGGTCGGGGGCTGGGCCATTGGGGGTAAGCAGACCAGCAGGGGGGCCAACTGGGGGCAAGCAGGCCATCAGTGGGGGTCAGTTGTTTTGGAGGTGATCAAGACAGCAGAGGGAGCAGTTTGGGTTGAGAAGGCCAGCAGGGGAGCAGTTGGGGGTGAGCAGGTCAGTGGGGAAGGAAGATGGGGGTGAGCAGGCCAGCAGAGGGGGCAGCTGGGGTGAGCATGCTGGCATGGGGGGCGGTTGGGGGTGATCAGGCTGATGGGGGGGGGCATTTGGGGGCAAGCAGGCCAATGGCAGGGGCCAGTTGGGTGCTAGTAGGCTGGCAGGCAGAGTGATTAAGGGCAATCAGGTGGGCAGGAAAGCAGATAAGCGGTTAGGAACCACCACTCCAGAATTTCGAGAGGGATGTCTGACTTTCAGTTTAGGCTGATTCCTATAAACCAGCAGTAGGACACCCTTCTAGGGGTCCAACTGGAGAGGGTGCAGGCAGGGCTGAAGAACAACCCTTTCCCAGTGCACAAATTTCGTGCACAAGGCCACTAGTGTGTGTGTGTGTGTGTGTGTGTGTGTGTGTGTGTGTGTGTAGTCTGCACATTCTGCCCATGTTTTCATGGTTTTCTCCAGGTCCCCAGCTTCCTCCCACATCCCAGAGCTATAGGCATGAAGTGAAGGGTCCTGTCTCAGTCAGAGTGAGTGTGGGTGTGAGTGGCCTCACAATGAAAGGGCACCCTTTCCAGGGTGGGTCCCACCTGCTCCCTGAGCTGCCAGGGACCCTGAACTGGAATCAGCAGGTTGGGGAAAATTACTATCTTACTTGCTATTATGCTTTTTTCTTACATATACATATAGTTCACATTCATTTCCATGTTTACTATTAGAAGTGGTTCTTTATTTAGAAGTTTGGCAATGTTTGTGTGACCAGGAATATGCCATAGGAACTTAACTCATTTTTATCACTTAGCCCATGGGAAAATTGGTTCCATTATACATCATTTTGCTTGAAGTTGCAGTTTCCAAGAGCCTATCTAAGGCATTGAGTACTTACTGTACATCCCAAGTTTATGTTGATAACATAAACATTCTAAAGTAGAATTATCATTATCTTTTCATATGACACCATCGCATCCTTACTTAGGATTGTATTTTAGATCCAAAATTGCAAAAGGAAGTTCAGACATTGCCTATTTTTTAAAAACTAGACAAATGTACTCACATTATTCTTAACTCCAATATTCATTTCTAATAGAGAAGATGGGATTTTTAGAGTTTGGGTTTTGAAGCAATCCTGGCAACTTTATACCTCCATGTCTGAGTTTCATTTCCTTCCCTGAGATCAAAGTGTACATGACTGCAATCGGTAGAAAAGACCGAATGTGGTGAGATGAAAACGTCCTGTGTGAGTGCCAGTGATTTATGCTGGGTGCGGAAGTGAGCTGTGATGTTTATGGACGGGAATGACTTCCCTTCTGTTTAATATGTAGGCCATGTCTCCTGCGGCACCCAAGCCGTTATCTTTCTCCTCCTCCTTCACACTTTCCTGAAGCCTTCTGGTTTCACAGCGGACACGTTGTAAATCTTCTCCTTCTAAGTGTCCCACATATGTTTCATTAAAAGTGTTTGTTTCTTTCATCAGCTTGATGTTTTTAATGTGAAAAAAATAATAACTTTGTCCCTGGGGCTTGGAAATGTATAAGCCTGAAGTCAGGAGCCGGTGAGCAGACTACAGGCAGCAGGGGTCTCGGTGTCTAACATTTAGGCTCCTCCAAGGTGTGGGCCACTCCATTATCCCCCAACGGCCAGGTTAGCATGGAAAGGATTAGATAAGAACCAATGTGTATTAGCCCAGCCTGTGTGGCTCAGCAGTTGAGCACCAACCTATGGACCAGGAGGTCAAGGTTTGATTCCCAGGCAGAGCATATCAGTCCTGGGTTGCAGGCTTGGTCCCCAGTGTGATGTTTCCCTCTCTCCCTCTCCCTTCCTCACAGAAGTCTATATATATAATATTTTTTTTAAAAAAAAGAGAGAAAGAAAGAAAGAAAGAAAGAAAGAAAGAAAGAAAGAAAGAAAGAAAGAAAGAATCAGCAAAGGCTGCCATAATCAAGTACCAAAGACTGAGTGGCTTCAAACAACAGATATTGTTTCATGGTTATGGAGGCTAAAGGTCCCTAATCAAGGTGTCCGCAGGGTACTTCCCTCCAAGACCTCTCTCCTTGACATGGGGATGGCAGCGTCTCCCTGTGTCCTCACATGTACATGTGCATACCTGTGTCCTAATTTCCCTTTCTTATAAGGACACCAGTCTTATTGGATTAAGGCCCATCCTAATGACCTCATTTTGACTTAGCTGCCTCTTTAAAGTTCTTATCTCCAAATATAGTCATATTCTAAAGCACTAAAAGTTAGGACTTCAACATATGAATTTTGGAGGGACACAACTCAGTCTACAATACCTACTATTCGTTATACTTTGAAAAAGTACTTGGAAAAGAGGGAGGATAAGGGTGACAGGCAGAGGAGGCTACCATGGAATCCTCAGTGAGGTAGGATGAACTTTTTTTTAAAGACTTTTTTAGAGCAGTTTTATGTTCACAACAAAATTAAGAGAAAGGTATACCTCCTGCCCAACACATGCATGACCTCCCCATTCTCAATATCCCCATCAAAGTGGTGCATTTATTACAATTGAAGAACCTATACTGATATATATTATCACCCAAAGTCCATAGTTTATATTAGGATTCATTCTCAGTGTTGTACATTCTATGGTTTGCACAAATGTATGGCATGTATCCACCATTATGGTATCAAACAGAGTCTTTTTGCTGTCCTGACTTTTCTGTAGATTCTGATTCCATCTATTAAGGGGCTCATGCTCACAGAGTAGGGAACCAACACTGCAGCAAGCAAATTAGGCCTTCACAGACAGGGCAAGGAGAGCTCTGACTCATAGATGAAGGTCTTTTGGGGTCTTTTGACCTCTAAGACCAGCAGGGGGGGAATGATGCCAAGTATGATAGGCCAATAATCCCCCTCTTCTGCCGCCTCCCTGTGACCATTGCCAGTGGTGATCTCAGAGTAATGTCCCAGGCACCACATGCCACATGTAGCCTTGTCCCCAGGGGTCCAAATGACTAAACTTCCATTACAGCTCCAGAAACATAATTTTTAGTACACAAAAGGGCGTATCATTAAAGCACTCTGGCCCCAAGTAACTGATTAGTGTGCTTCTTATCACACCCCCAATGTGATTTTCTTTGGAAGGCTAGAACACACCCTACATCAAGATTCCTGTGTTTCAATCTGGGTCCTGGATTCTTCTCAGCAGTTAGCATGTGGAGTCCTCCCTCTTAGTTACCATTATTCACACTGCTTCCCAGATTGCAATGGCATCACTTCAGAGGCAATTTCATAGGTAGAATTGGGCTTCATTTGTTTGGATTAAACCCATAGTCAGCAAACTGTGACTTGCAAGCCACATGCGGCTCTTTGGCCCCTTGAGTGTGGCTCTTCCACACAAAATACCACGGCCTGGGTGAGTCTATTTTGAAGAAGTGGCATTAGAAGAAGTTTAAGCTTAAAATATTTGGCTCTCCAAAGAAATTTCAATCATTGTACTGTTGATATTTGGCTCTATTGACTAATGAATTTGCCAACCACTGGTTTAAACCATTGGATTTTCCAAATCTGCGTGAAGCATTATTTCAGAATTTGATTCTTCTTTCTTCTCCTGGCTCTCAAGTACATTTTCCCCTTTACTTCATAACTTGAAAGTGTACTCAGGACAACAAATGGCATAAATGTTACCACTACCCACAGAAAAGGTGGGTGCTTACATTAACAGAAGTAGAGTGAGGAGGAACATTAAAGAAGACAGAGTTGGTATTTACATATGTACACACACAGGGCCCACCATCCAAATCAAAACTATTTCCATCTCCCAAAAAGTTCCCTCATGCCCCCCTGACCCGCCCCACCAGTCACTGCTCTCTAAAAATAATCATGATCCTGACCTCAACCATCATGGATTGGTTTTTAAGGAATATGCAATAATCTTATGAGGTAAGAAAGAATAATTTACATTTTTAATTATAAAAAATAAAATTACTTAAATATAGAATGTAAATATCTTATAGTAGCATCAATACATGTTCTTACTCAAAATGTTGACTTATATCCATGATTGTTCTGTGCCTGCAAAATCTTCTCAAAAAGAGAGAGAAATAATCCATGTAAGTTGAAGGTGAACCTCAAGGGCTCTACAGGTTTGCTTCAAAATAGCATGCACTGTCCTGATTGGCACACACAAGGAAGTTAATATTTATATGAACTTGCAGAGTTTTCCAGTTCCTCTTGACTGCATGAACAGACTCCACTTTGAGATTTCTGATAATTATCAATTCTCAATGAGCGGAACTCACTTGCTCTAAGTACCTACTTTCTAAATACTACTATAGTTGCATAAGTTTTTCACCTATCCAGCCAGGCCAAAATCTGAAGAGGTTTATAAAAGAAAGAATTTTTTTAATTTTCCTATGGGATCCAAGTGAGCTGAAAATAACTCCTATTTAGATAGTTGATACAATGATTTTCTAAAACTTCCTTTCAGATCTAAACACTGTTATTGGGGGGCAGGGCGGACATCTCATCCTTTTGTATGATCAAGTGCAACATAACATGAGATTTGTCCTTTTCTCTCTGGTGTCTCCTTACTGGACATAGCCAGGCACTGTCAACATGCTTTATTTCACAAACCTCCATGTACCTGAAAACAGTTGTCAGAATTCCTCTTCTGATGTCTTTTGCTAAGTTTAAATAATTTATTCTTCTTACTTTTCCATATGGAAGTGATTTGTGTAACTTCAAACATTTTAGGATCTCCATTCCTCTCTAGATTCTCCATATGTGCAAAGGTGTGGACAAGAGTTCTGTGAGAATCTGAGCAGTGCTCCAATGGAAAAGAGGAGGATTCCCATTTATCGTGTGCATCTCCATTGTCCTACAAGGAGGAGCCCTCTCTCCATTGCATAGTTTTGCTCACTGACCTTCACTCTGCTGCCAGACCTTTTCTTTTCTGTAATAAAGAACATTTGCTTTTCTTGATAGTGTTATTTCTGGAGTCTCAACATCCTCCCTCCAAACCCTGTCAGATCCCCTGAGGGGCTGCTCTTCCCTTTCCCTTTTCTCATCGTAGCTTCCTTTTCCTAAGCATGTTTTGGCCAACATTTTTGCTCTTCTGTTTTTCAAATCTGGTTCCAGGACCCTGTTGGATATGATAACCACACCCCCCTCTGACAACAGACAGTTCTTCCAAGCTGTGTCCTTGTCATATGGGAAATAATTCCCTCCAAGAGCAAATCTCTACCACACCCAAAACTAGCTCTCCTTGGCTTTTCAGTGACTGCTCACACACTGTGCTCTAATCACCCATTCTCAGTAGGGTATTTTGTGGACACAAGCCCTGGATGAGAAATAATGATTTTCTTTATTCCCCTTTAGATGTTCAACCTGATCCCCACATAATATTCTACCACATAACAGATTCCTTGGAATATATACAGGATATATACCAAGTGTTCACAATATTTTAGCATGGAGAAAGGAACCTGGTTTTTGCAGGCAAATAGGCGTGGTTTCAAGTACCAAACAAGTAACAACTTCCCAGCATTTGAGTTTCCTTATCTAAAGAGAAGATAAAATCTACTTCAGAGGGAAGTTGATAGACAGCATATTCTTTTACATAATGTAACTAGCCTAGCATCTGAAGCATAGGAGAAGGTAATGTACAATTAGTTCTGTGACCATTCCTTTCTGTTTTTCTTTAAAAACAAAATGTTGACATGCATGTGCATACACACTCACATGCACACACGCACACACGCACACATGCACACCCAGGTAGTAACCGAAACTCCCTGAGCTAACCTCAAATTAAGTTGTCTCTCCTCTAGGCTTTGCAAACCTTATTTCTTCTGCCTTTTCTTAAAGCAGCCATCCTTGATGAAATCTCCTCCCCTAGACACACAGCCTGAAATCGCCTCCACAGCCACACTCTCATGAACTCTGGATTTATATAGCCTCTTTCTCCATTCCACCAATATGATACCACCATGTGTTTTGGTCACTTCTTAACTTGACAAATATAACTGTTGTCCAGATGGCCTAGTCTCCCTATGTGCTTCTCAAGTCTAGTAAATATTAGAGGCTGCTGCCAAAATTCTCTTTCCCTCTGGTCATTCTGAACCTAGTTCAAATCCCTACCGTTGCTTTTGTATTCACTTTGCATAAAATTCAACATAACTACAATTAGGAGCAAAAGCAAAATGCCTTCTCAATCAGGTTACTTCTTTTGTCCTTCTAAATTTTTAATTTTGGGGGGTGTTTCTACTTCTTTCAATTTTTTTCTTTCTCATTCTTCATCTGCCACCTAAACTTTTTCAATTCATGCTATAGATTTTCCATTCCTCATTCAAAAGTGTTCCTAAAACTCCACCTAAAAAGACCTAAGTTACTATATATTCAGTAGAAGAATAGATGAAGAGAGAGAGAGAGATAACATATAAAAAAGTTATTTTGGTCTAGAGAAATCTCCCAGACATAGCATTATGAGTTGAGGATAAAAAGATATGGAAGAATATATATAGTTTGAACCTTTTTAATGTGAAAATATACATTTATGTATACATACATACACACACATTCTGCAAGGATGCACAAGATATTATTTCATTTTTTAATTTTTAATATTGATTTCAAAGAGAAGAGGAGAGGGATAGAAAGATAGAAACATCTACAATGAGAGAGAATCACTGATTGGCTGCCTCCTACATGGCCCACACTGGGGATTGAGCCTCCAACCAGGGCATATGCCCTGACTGGGAATCAAAAAGTGATGCCCTGGTTCATAGGTTGATTCTCAACCACTGAGCTATGGTGGCTGGACAAGGAATTATTTTAAATGTTTACCTTTAAGAAAAGGACCATTTTATACTATTTGAATTTTCTAGCTATGTGCGTTACTTCTTCTAATATTAACATGAATTATTTGGGTAGTGGTATTCTGGGCAATTGTTATTTCTTTTTTAATGCTATTCAACATACTAACATCTAAGAAATGTTATATTTTAAAAAATTAAAATATCTGAGGGGAATCCAAGATGGCGGCATAGGTAAACACCTACACTGCTGCCTCACACAGCAATTTCAAAACTACAACTAAAAGACAGAACGGACATCATCCAGAACCACAGAAAAGCTGGCTGAGTGGAAGTCCTACAGCTAGAGGGAAGGAGAGGGGCTCACAGAGACCCAGAGAAGCTGCAAAAAGCTGAGGTATAGAGATGCGCTTGTGGTGAGAGCAGGTGCTGGAATACCTAGCTGGTGTTCTCTGGCAGGAGGGAAATGGAGACTCCCAACGGCATTGAACCCCTATCTTACAACACTAAACCACAGATCCAGCTGAAACTCATATGTGGGGAGTTTGGACTGTGAAAAGGGAGAGGTGCACGGAAATTTAGGGGAGTCACAAAAGATCAGAGGCCTGGTGGCGCGCACAGCACTGCGCAGAGGACAGACTGCTGATTGTGCCGCTGGCTTTCGTGAGTGAGCAGGAGACAGACCCTCCCAACTGTGCCACTTCTGACTCCACTAAGCCCCTGTTTTGGGTGAAACCCTGGGGACCTAGACTTGTGTGGTCCTGGAGCAGAGGGGAGCTGGAAAGGCAGCGGTCTAGAGGCACTGCGGGCCCGCGCACAAGGACAGCTCCAGCGATTACCCAGTCACGTGAGACTCAGGGGCCATGGAAGGTGGGGCCGACTAGAAGGCAAGGCAGTCCCTTAAGCCCTGAGACTCCACCCATCCCAAGCTCAACAGAGGCTTCTTCGGTTTTGCAAGTCTGGTATCATAAGGATGAATCCAACACACAAGTTCTCCTGGCATAGTGAAAATGCCCAGACAAGGGAAGGGATCACAAACAAAAGAAATGGAGGAAAACAAACAGCTGGATATAGAGTTCAAAACCACGCTTATAAGGTTTTTCAAGAATATGCTAGAAAAGCTGGATAAACTTAGCGAGAACCAAGAGGAGATGAAAAGGGACCAACTAGAGACACTGACTGAAATAAAAAATAGTATACAGAGTCCTAACAGCAGACTAGAGGAAGGCAAGAATCAAGTCAAATATTTGAAATACAAAGAAGCAGAAAACATTCAACTGGAAAGGCAAGAAGAGAAAAGAATCCAAAAATGTGAACATAATGTAAGGAGCCTCTGGGACAGCTTCAAGCATACCAACATCAGAATTGTGGGGGTGCCAGAAGAAGAGAGAGAGCAAGATACTGAAAACCTATTTAAAGAAATAATGACTGAAAACTTCCCACATCTGGTAAAAGAAATAGACTTACAAGTCCAGGAAGCACACAGAACCCCATATAAAAGGAATCCAAAGAGGACCACACCAAGACACATCATAATTAAAATAACAAAAGCAAAAGACAAAGAGAGAATATTAAAAGCAGCAAGAGAAAAACAGTTCATTACCTACAAGGGAGCACCCATATGACTGTCAGCTGATTTCTCAACAGAAACGATGTAGGCCAGA
>JAAGEH010001664.1:24353-44729 GCA_011751065.1 Lasiurus cinereus | reverse complement strand
TCAATTAATTCCATCTGGTCTAGTGAGTCATTTAGGATTGATGTTTCTTTCCTGATTTTTTGTTTAGAGGATTTGTCCAATGGTGACAGTGGTGTATTAAAGTCTCCTACTATGATTGTATTGCTGTCAATCTCTCCCTTAATATCCTCCAAGAGTTTTTTTTATGTATTTAGGTGCTCCTATATTGGGTGCATATATGTTTACCAGAGTTATTTCTTCTTGTTGGATTGTTCCCTTTAGTATTATGAAGTGGCCTTCTTTATCTCTTGTTATGTCCTTCACTTTGAGATCTAATTTGTCAGATATAAGTATTGCAACCCCAGCTTTTTTTTTCATTTCCATTTGCCTGAAATACCACGTTCCATCCCTTCACCCTCAATCTGTGTGCGTTTCTTTTCCTAAGGTGGGTTTCTTGCAGACAGCAGATATATGGATCATGTTTTCTTATCCAATCAGTTACCCTATGTCTTTTGATTGGAGCATTTAATCCGTTTACATTTAAAGTTATTATTGAGAAGTACTTATCTGTTGCCATTTTTAGTCCTTACCCCCGAGTTCCTTCTTCGCTTCCTCTTTCTTTTTATTACAGCAGACCTTTTAACATTTCTTGCATTGCTGGTTTGGTGGTAATATATTCCCTTAGTCCTTTTTTGTCTGTGAAGCTTTTGATTTCACCTTCAATTTTGATTGAGAGTCTTGCAGGGTACAGTATTCTTGGATTCAGACCCTTCCTTTGCATGACTTTGTATATTTCATTCCATTCTCTTCTGGCCTGATGAGTTTCTGTTGAGAAGTCAGTAGCTAGTCTTATGGGGGTTCCTTTGTAGGTAACTTTCTGTTTCTCTCTGGCTGCTTTTAAGATTCTTACTTTGTCGTCGGTGTTTGCCAATTTAATTATAATGTGCCTCGGTGTCGGTTTGTTGGGGTTCATTTTGCTTGGGACTCTGTGAGCTTCTTGGATTTGTGTGGGTTTTTTCTTTTCTATATTGGGGGAATTTTCTGTCATTATTTCTTCAAACACATTCTCTAATCCTTGTTCAGTTTCCACTCTTTCTGGAACCCCAAATATGCGGATGTTATTTTGTTTCATGTTATCCCAAAGTTCCCTTAGACTCTCCTCTTGCTTTTTAACTTTTTTTTCTAGAAGCTGCTGTACTTGGGTATTTTTTCCTACCGTGTCTTCTAGCTCACTGATGCGGTCCTCTCCTTCTTCTAGTCTACTTTTGATGCTTTCTATTGAGTTCTTTATAGCAGTGATGTCATTATTCATTTCTTCTTGTTTATTCTGCACCTCCTCTAGTTTCTTCTGCATTTCTTCTTCATGCTTCTTCACCTCCTCTAGGTTCTTATTCATTACCTCTTGGCTCTTACTCATATTGTCAAATTTATCTTCCATTCTTTTCAACCACATTATGATAATTTCTCTGAACTCTTTCTCTGGTAGGCTTATTTGTGGTTCTATTTCGTTTACTTCCTTTTCTGGTGAAACCTGCCTTTCTGTCTTTTGTGGGCTGTTTCTTTTTCTGCCCATGGTCTTTCTTCTCTGGGTGTCTGGTTATGTAGTGCTCTCTCCTACGTTGACTGAAAGGCACAAACTACAACACGACCAGGTACAGCACACAAGGCACTGAGTAGAAATGTATTCAAGATGTTAATAATCACAAATAAGGTGACCACCAATGAAGGACAAATTAGGGGTAAATGAGAAAGAAGAAGAGGAAAATGAGGAAGAAAGAAAAGAAAGAAGTACCAAAATCAAATTGGGAGAGTGAGAAAAAAAAAGATAAATAAATGAACAATAAAATAAAATAAAATAAGAAAATAAAAAGGAGAAAAAGGAGAAGGAAAGAGGAAGAGAAAAAAGTCAGAGAGAAAAGAAAGTGTATAAGAGAGAAAAGAGGAACAAAATATAGATGTCAGGAGACAACTTCAATAGAAGAGTCACTAATCCCAATAAAGGCTAGCAACCAGTACCTAGAGATTGATGCAAATTGCAAATAGCAACTGGTATCGAGGGAGATGAGGGAAAAGAGAGGTAGAAAACAAAGCAAGCAAAAAGCAAAATAAAACAAGTAGAATAAACTAAAACAATCTCTCAAAAAAAATTTCAAAAAATCGATATAATCACTTTTCAGGCAAATAGCAACAAAAGGACATAGAGAAAAAAACAACTTTTTGGCTAGTGAAGACAAGAGGGGAGAGGTTTGTGTCGACTTGTAGTAGGGGATTTGAAATTAGATATATAAATGGGGTGAAATTTTAACCAGGTAAAGAGAAAAATAGGGAGAATCTAAAGTTGGAAAAGGGAAAGAGAAACAAGACAGCAAAATGGGGAAAGTTAGGAGGAAAGTGTTGGCATAAAGATGGAGTTGAGTTCGAGTAAAATTATGCTAAAGGGAAGATGAAAATAGAATGTAGAACTCTAATCCCGAAATAAAATAAAGAGAAAACAAAATGACACTTTTTTTCCCCAAAACGGTAAAGTACAAGTAGTAATTAATAATACTAGTTTAAAACAAAAATGTAATAATTATAAAGGTAAAATCAATTGAGGCAGAAAGAAAAAAAATATTCTTTTAATTAAAATATGTGAAAATGAAAAATAAAGAATTAAAAATTAAGAAAAAGAAAAAAGAAAAAAGAAAAAAGGAAAAAAAAAAGAAGAAGAAAAATAGAATGGTCCTTCACTTCCACTATTATTCTGCTTGGCACTCCTGTTTCCCAGTAGGGGAGGTATTGCAGTTCCCTGTGTTCCCCTCTTGGTGTTTTAATCTCTTTATTCTGTTGTGGTTATGCGAGAGTCAATTTGTGTGTCATCCATTGGGTGGCAGTGTTTCGGAATTGATCTCTGAGACAAAGCACAGGACCTCTCTAGGCTGTGCTCAGATCCTGCTACTCTGTGGTTCCCAAAACCAGTTTGTGGGGGTTTTGCAGCCTGGACACTGCAATAACTCCCAGGTTGTCCCTCTGCCCCAGAGAAAAAGAGAAGAAAAAAAAAAAAGAGTCGTTTTCCAGAGCTCTCCTCTGTCAACAGCTCAGAGGGTCTGCCTTCACACTCAGGGATCACGCCCTGACCACCTCCTCGGACCTCTCCAGAGGCAGCTTTCCCGCAGCCCGGCTCCCACAGTGTGCGTGTCTCTGCCCTGCGGGGGTAGGAGACAGCACCCTGGCCCAGGCGAAATCTGACCCTTCTGCGCGCGCATGTGCAGTGTGGATCTCTGAATCCTCAGTCTGCGCGTCTGTGCCGCCTTGGAAGCCAAGCTCTGGGTCCTGGCTGCTCTGTGGGTGCCTCCGTCAGCCGCAGCTTTCAGACCTGGCAGACATCCACCTCCCCCTTAAGTCAGGCGCAATCTGACCTTTCCGTGTGCTCTGTGGATCTCTGGTTCCGCCGCGTGTCTGCGCCGATTGGAGAGTGGAGTTCTGGGTCCCCGGGTTCCTGGCTGCTCGATGGGTGCCCAGCCGAAGGCTTCAGAGCGCGGCAGACATCCACCTCCCACTGCAAGATGGCTTGGGCTCCGCGTTCGCGCTGGTGGCTCCGGCAGACAAAAACCCCGTGGCAGTGGGGCTGCCTGGCCGGGAGAGCCCCTTCCAGCAGTTCCCCGCCTTCCCCTGGAGGACAACTGACTCCTAGCTTGCCAACAAACACTCCCAATGCAACTCTCAGCCGCTCTCTCTCCCTCTGCCCAGCGACAAAGCTCCAGACGCGTCCGTCTACTCCGCCGCCATTTTCCAACCTCCTGAGATTTACTTTTGAGTCACTTTAATGATTCAGGAAGGGTAAGAGAATTACAGAGGGACAATGGGATAAATGTTGATGAGCTTGGTGTCAGGAAAGTTGTATATCAGGTGGTTCTACTTCTGGAAGGCAGATTTGTACAGGGCACCATGGTTGAATGTTCAGGAGACTCCTGTGAAAAATGAGGGTTTTCAGCCTAAATGAGTTGAAGGTGGAGGAATATAAACTTTGACATGTGATAGGGTAGAGAATCTATAAAGCTATTGAGCTATTTATGTCTATTTTACAATTTTTTTTCAGAGCAAATTTGCTGAAGGTTGTTACTTTTTTAAAATGGATGATTTTAATACTTAGTTCCCCTCTTATGATTAGGAAATCATAGTAAAGATAAAAGTAAAGACATTGCTATATTTAATGAAATTGGCTGGCATTCTTTGTTCCTTATAGAATTTCCTAACTGAACCTTTGCATTGATGAAACCAGAATGATGTACATGTATCAAGTGGGAAATCTTCATTTAACTACCATGTTTTAGTAGTATATAGACTCATAAAATATAGATTATATGAAAGAAAAACAGTATACTATGTGGAGTTTATAATGTGGAGAATTACTTTTTAAACAACATTGAACATTTAAAGATGCAATAATCAAATAGAGAGCAATTATGGAGGAGAAAGGAAGAACAGCTGATCTACTTATAATATCAATGGCAGCAGCTTAACCTTTTTAAACTGATTATTAACCCATCAAAGGAAAATCACTGAAAAGGTCACATGGCCAAACATGGGAGCATAAAACCATTATTGCAGGAAGATATGCTTTGAAAATTAGACAAAAAGGTGAAAGCTATTATTATGGAAAAGACAAATCAGTTGAGCAGGTTACTATGGATAACAGCATCTGGAAAACAACAGCAACTGAAATTCCATTTTCAGAGTGACAGACTTGAAGGGCTCCACAAATAATTAAAAAGAAGAAAGGGTCAGAGAACCTCATGGCCAATAAAAGGCTAAGCAATGCAGGATAACTTAAAAGAAATCCACATCACCAGAGTCTTAAAAGAAAAAACTCTGAGGATTTGGAGGTCCTTTTTTGTTTGTTTGTTTTGAGGAAATCAATAAGAAACCCCCTTGAAATAAGGGTTTGAAAAAGAAAAAATATCTGTAGAGAACAAATCTGGAAACAGTGGCTCATTTTCACAAGGTGCTATGGACCACAGTCATTGTGAATCATTTGCACTGTCCTGGGAAGTTATTTAAGTTCTGGAGTCATGGGCAATGTATTCAAAATGTTAGTAATGGGAAGCAAGAAGAGCCTTTTTGTTTCTTAAATCATCTTTAATGTTAAGCCATGTAGTTGAGTATCCTTGCTAGAGATAAAGGAATTGGGAAATGGAGAGTAAGTAAAAAAAAAAAAAAAAAAAAAAAAAAAGAAGGGGAGGGGGAGGGTTGGTTTGATAAATAAATAGTATTTATTAAAAAAAAAAAAAAAAAGAAAAGGAAAAGAACAAAGGAAACAAATCTAAGGGTTTTTTTCAGCCTTAATGATATAGATGGTACTGTAGCATATTCCTTATTATCTTTAACTCTTTATATCCTTTCAACAAATAAATTGCTCCCATTTTACAGAAGTTAAAAATGAGGCACAGAGATGAGCATTACTTAGCTCACATAACTGCTGGCATCTATAATGGAGGGCAATCTCTGTGACTGAACACTTGTACTTTTCCGAATATATAAGGTTTCAGAAGATATGGTCTTAGAGTAGTACCTGGAGTCTGTCTTTATTACATGTTAGTTGTGAGACTCATTCAAGCAACTATTTATTTATAACTGTTAGTAGTATTTAAGTGCTCATTATGTGCCTCTTCCTGATGCCTAGGATGCAGCAATGCATTAAAGAGACAAAGATTCTACATTTATAGAGCACATGTTTCAGTGGGTAGAACTTGGGCAAGTCAATATATTTGTCTTAAGTTTGTATCTTTTCATTATTTCTAAAATTAAATATATAACATAATAGGATCTGTTGCTATAGCTGGACTTGACAGTTGTAACTTGTAATATGCTTTACAAATAGTATTCCCTCTCTGATCACCTAGAACCATGCCTTACATGCAGTGAGTGGTGCTCCATAACATGGGGGAAAAGCAGTGAAGAGAGGAAGTAAAGCAGAGACATTATCAGGTGAGGAGTGATGGCTTCGGGTGTGGTTCACTGACTTCTGGTCCTTCATGACCTGGTCATGTTTTGAAAAGCAAGAGCAGAATATTGCCAGAGATAGAGATTTCAGCTCAATCCCAGGACACATATTACTTAAAAATAAGAAATTACATTCTAGGAAGCTCCCAAAGCGATTAATTTATATTTGGATTGGTATGATAGGACTAGTATAGGGTTGATAAAGTAACAAACTAGGGCAGTGGTCTGTAAACTGCATCTCACAAGCCATGTGTGGCTGGAGAGCCGAGGTTTGCCACTCTGTTGACTAATGAGCTTGCTAATCACTGGGTGAGGAGCTTAATCACAAGGAACAACAACAGCCTGTAATTATTGGAATTGAGAGTCTGGGTCAGTGGTGGGCAAACTCATTAGTTTGCTGAACTAGGGGGGTGGGGTGGATAAGGTTGAAACATTCAGATTCATGGATCTGAGTGTGTTCAGATTAAAATGGATGTTAGAGTTCATTTTCAATTTCCCTGCCCTTCTTACTTTTTTTAAGATAAGAAAATATAATTCTGGAGTAGGCCATAGAATCCCAAGTGGGATTAATTCCAAATCAAGGTCAGGCCTAGAGTCAACATCCAGCACTCTGACCCTGACAGTACAATATGTCTAGTATTGTTTATGTACTTCTGGCTCATTCAGTCCCTCCAGATAGTAAACCTAGTGTTTAACTGGTGTTTCTTATCTTACAAACATTAGTGAGTCCATGCTTATCACCCATTTCATGTAGTGAGCCAGTGGTCATTTGAACATTGAAGTGTTCACATTTAACAGATTTTCTGAAGTCAGAGACAAGATACTAGATGGATACACACACAACCACACCAATGCCCAAAACAGAAAAGCAAGGTGTGGTTTCTCAACCAAAACGAGAGATGCTTTCGTGTTATAATTTAATTTGCCATACTAGATGCCAAGCAGAAATGGGGTTAAACTTTGGGCAGGATCAAAACCTTTGCTCTCTTTTCACACAATAGCATTTACATGAGGTACAGTTTGCCTGCCTGAGCCACACTGTTTACCCAAAGGTGCGGTGGTTGCTTCACAGTCTATTGACTGAGAGGTTGTGTGTCTCTGGCTGGTTTGCTTAGTGATAAATGCCACAGTAATACTCCCCAGGGCAATGACCATTTAAGGAGGATGTGACAAAGGGGAGCCTTGGATGATCGAGATTTTCATGATTCCAAAATGTCCCTTTCTTACTCTGTTCTGTCTTTGATTATATATCATTTTACACCAGGCAGCAACATTAATGCCCAACAAGTCAGTTTCAGGACAGGTAAGAATCTTCTGACATTGTCTGAGGGGGCTCCAAGGCAATATGACAACAGTTTTTGTGTGAAGAGCTCTTGAACGATTTGAAAATGATCAACTATTTTAAATGTGAAAACAAAACAACAAATCCTCATTCAAGATACAATAACAATTTGGTGACTGCAACACACTGTGGAATGATTCTGCTTCCAAGTCTGCTACAAGTAAATGGAAGGTTATATCTTCTGATTTGAGAAACCTGCTATTTATAGACCATTTATTTATGTCTGAAGCATATTTAAATATAAATTGCAATACTTAATGCCTAGTTTTATAACATGTCATTCACAATCCATTAAGTATTTTATTATATGAATTGTATAAGAAACAGATTTATAGCCCTCAATTACCACATTAATAAGGGATGATGAAATCTCACTGAAGATGTATTTCCCTTCAGTTTTTACAGAAGTATATTGGTGCAGCATGATGTGAACTAGATTCAAATGTTTTATCACAAGAAGACTAAACACAAGTGTTCTGATAGGCAGAAGGTATAAGTATTCATATTCTCATTAAACATTATTGCTTAAAACCAATGCTGAAAAATTACTAAAAACTTGTATTGGGTTTTTATAGTAAGATATTTTAAATCAATTTGGAAAGTAAAGTTATTAGTAGCTTTGGTCCATGGCATATAGTTGTGACCTATTTCTAAAATGTTTCTCTTTGTAGGTAGAGCCCCAAGTACTGGTTGAATGCAATACTTTTATTTGTTTGTTTGTTTCAGGCTAAAGGCACCCATCTCACATTTTGTTTATATAATTGTAAAGGCATTTCAAGATAACTAAGCATCTTCATCTTTTATGTGCAGAGGGCATGGGGTATGGGTCACTAAGTATTCAAGAGGCTATATACCTGGACAAATGAAGACACTGCATTTCAAAGTCACCTGAGTTAGCAATAGGTTTAATAATCAGAAATAAAATAATGCAAAAAAGCAGAGTAGCCAGAGTTAAGAAGGTTGATGTTTCAGAAACAATTCAGGGCTGAATGAAGTGGCACTTGACAGAGAATGTATAGAACTTGCACCTGAGAGATAAGGGAAGCGTCCTGAGAGTGGAGTGCAGGTCTGGGTTAATATTCCAGAAGTGGGGGAATTGTCAGCTTGCTCAGGATAGGTGGTAGAAGAGGGGGCCCAGGTGATCCTACTGGCAAATGAAGTGGAAACTTCAAAACACCTTGAGCTTTCTGAGTAAAAAAAGAATGCTCTTCCAATTTATATTGTTAAATATAGTGCTGCATTTAGCACTGAGATATTTATAATGCATTTCCTTCTCATGTTTTTGAGAACCCTAACTGGCAGAATGAGAGATGCTAACTTGTCTGGGATATGATCTACTTCGCACCCATATTTCCAAGGCATAAATTATAAGTAGGTTTTAAAGCTTTTGTGGAGTCGGTAAAGACTGGGTGCGATCTGGTACAAGCTCTTTCCCAGGAAGCATGCAGGGGAGTGAAACAGCTCGATAATTGCCATTTCTACACAGAAAGCAGAGCACAAGGGTTGTTAAACCATCTGGCTCTGTTTCCTGTTTAAGAGCAATGTGTAGGAACGCTTGGAGGACCAATTTCATGACTGGGGTGAGGATTTCAATCCATTTGAAATGATTGAGTATAATTTCTACACTGTGATTTGCAACTAATGGTTAAGAAATTGTCTATATTTATAAATGGTGTGCATTAATTACAATCTTGTTTCTTTGTTTAAAACAGACAGACTTATGGTGATAGAATCATTTATATTTGCTTGGTACTGTTTATTAACAGAACAATAAATGTCTATATTACTAATTTAAGTGCCTCATTTCTTTTTTGTTATGGACATTATCAGGTTTATGAGTCATTATTTTTCTGCTTCTAAAACATTTCTAAGAAGTTGGCATTATTTACCTTTTTATATGCAATGCACAGTATAACTGATCTGTGTACTGAATGGAAATAACTTTGAGAATCATAGGATTAAACCTTGGAAGAAACTTTAAAAATCACCTATTTCAAATTGAAACCTCTATTTTATTTTATTTTATTTTTAATATATATATATATTTATTGATTGATTTCAGAGAGGAAGGGACAGGAAGAGAGAGAAAGAAACATCAATGATGAGAGAAATTGGCTGTCTCCTGCACACTCCCTACTGGGGATCAAGCCCACAACCCGGGCATGTGCCCTTGGTTGAAATCAAACCTGGGACCTTTCAGTCTGCAGTCTGACGCTCTAGCCACTGAGCCAAACTGGCTAGGGTAAAACCTCTATTTTGAAAATGTGTGCATGAAAGTCCAAAGAAGTGAAACAACTTGGCCAGTGCTATACAGTAAATCAACAGTTCCAGGACTAAAACCCAATAACAGAATGTATGAGGCACATATTCAGAGACAGGCATCATTCTTAGACTTTAAGTATATTGACTAATCCTCATAACTGTTGTATGAAGTAGGACTATTATTATTCTCATTCTACAGATGTGGGAATAAGACGATAAAGAGAGGGGGAGGGGAGAGAGAGAATTTCTCAAAATCAATGAGGTAATACAGGCCAGAGCAAAGATTAGGACCCAAATGGTCTTTCTCCAGAATTTACCATATTCTAATCTCATATATACTGACTTCAAGTCTAGCATTCTTCCTACTACATTTTATGTTTTCAAGCTCCTCATTTAAAATATATTTATGGTTATTTTCATTCAAAAAACACAAACACACATGAAGAGTATTTTTTAACAAAATAAAGGAGGTAGGAATTAAGTAATATTCCATTTTAGGGATGAACAACTTTGAGGCAGAGTGGTAAACAACATATCTTGTTCATCTAGTGAATCAGTGGCAAGCCGAAGAAAAACTGTCTTATTTTACCTAACACTCAACTGTTAAGAATGATAATGCCAACACCCACCTCATTTTCTGTGTCTGATCTCTGTCTTCAGTTTCCCCTAAACAGAATTTACCTTCCTGGACAGAGATAATCTGTTACTCCAGTTGTCACCCAAGTTCCCTTTACATTGCCCACAATAAAGTGGGGTTAGTATTAAATCACTTCATCTAGTCACTCTTCTACTCACCAGGATCCTAATTTGCAACTGAGCATTTTTGTTGCTTATTGGATCAAGAGCAGAGCCAGTGCTTCTACTGCAGTCCCATCATTTCCACAATCTAGACTTTCTCAGTGTTGGCCATGGGATATGCAAAGTTTTGAAAACAAGTAACCACCTGTGTCACATCATTGAAATGGCCATCTGTTGGATCCCTGATTTTAAAGCCTCTTTGTAATCCTTTGTATACCAGATAGTCTGTCTTGTCTTCCTCTAACACTCTTGGGTAAGAAGAGGATGAGATCAGGTATGCTACATGAAGAATATAGTACTGTATATAGAAACCACTAATATGATCACAATTATTCTTCTAGTAACTTTTAGGGAGTAGAAACAATTCTAGAGGAGCAGAGCAGGCCCTGGACTTGACTCTTTTCCTTTTGCCTTCTCATTATTTTTTTAAAAAATATTTTATTGATTTTTTACAGAGAGGAAGGGAGGGGGATAGAAGAGTTAGAAACATTGATGAGAGAGAGACATCGATCAGCTGCCTCTTGCATGCCCCCTACTGGGGATGTGCCTGCAACCAAGGTACATGCCCTTGACCGGAATCGAACCTGGGTCCTTTCTGTGTGCAGACTGACGCCCTATTCATTGAGCCAAACCGGTTTCGGCTGCCTTCTCACTATTGAGGTATCTCACACACTTTCCATTATCTTTGTAGCAAAGTTTCTTTCTAATTATAAAAAGCTACTGTATGCTCGGATGAAGATGACAGATAAAGGATTTTTATTTTTAAGTATCTTACAATGTTAAAGGCAATATTTTAATCAAAAGAAATGATTTTGGGGAGAGGATAACAATATCAAAGTTTTTACTTGCATGTGGGAGAAATTTTGTGGAAGATGAGATATTCCTAGATATTTCAGTGCTGCATTTAATTAGAAGAAAACACTTACTTAAATAATTCTACTCCTAAGGAATAACCTCTGCATTCTTTTTCTTTCTTTGTATACCTTTTTGGTAAAGACAAATGATGTGACCCCAGAAAGAAGAATCATTCCTATTTCCACTTATTCTCTGCCTTAAACATTTATCTAGAAGAAATTTAACCCATACATTCAGGATGGTACAAGTCAATATTAAGCTCTATTGGATAGTTTGGCCCCATAACTGGAGGAAATAAAAGTGAAAGAGATTCCAACATTTTCACAAAAGTGGTAGCACCACAGAAAAGTATAAAGTGTGGCTGAAGGAAGACATGTGAAAACTCTAAACTTGTCCTAAATTTTTATTTGTCCTGTCATTCATTAGGAGCATCAGATACCAGAGATGGATTAGGGAGCTCTGAGAAAATATTGGAGCAATGCAAGACGTAATATATGGTGGTTATCATTCAAAAGCTTGCATTTGGCTATATATAATGGCCATTCCTCCATTTGTGTGGATTTCCAAGTGCTATACATCCAGTGTCCTGTCTCTATTCTTGGTAGAAATGCAAGGATAATGCTATTAGCTGTTTCTGACAGACAGACCTCTACCACTTAACTAACTTGAACAAATTTATGGTATTCTTTGAAAACACAAGTTTCCACGTCAGTAAAATGGGGATACTTATTTCCAAGGGTACTAGTAATTGTAAGGGATGGAATGAGATAATATACCAAAGGCTCAGCACATTTTCTGACACATAATACATGTTTCATAAGTGATACTTTGTTATAATTACAATTTTTCTTTTTAATGGAGATATCAGAAGGTTAACTAGTTGCTTTCCCTCTCCCCTCGATGCTTCTATTTAATGGTGGAATCAGGACTACAGTTTAATCTTTCATCCCTCACCAACTTTTCTTTCTTCTCCTCCTGGGAATTGTGTTTGCAGAATGAAGAATTTCCTTCCATACAGCAGCAGCTGGTTGGTTCCAACTCAATCCTTTTCCATTATTTTCCCATTTTTGTTGGATTAATTTGCATACTCACTCCTGATTAGCTGGTGGGCATCACAAAGGTACAGTCAATTTGCATCTTACTCTTTTATTGTTGTAGATTTAATCATGTTCCCAATACTTTGAAGGGAATCAAGAAAGATCTGACATGAACCTCGAATTCAAAAAATTTACAGTTTTCTAAGTTTATTTTTTTTGAAATGACAAGGGAAGAGTTAGGCCCTAAAATCTATACTAGTAGTACTGACCATGACAGTATTTAGTGCTCAAGAAATAAGACACATGATATGATTTCATGATTTTAAAAGTATTTGAAAAGATCAAATATGTACTTGTAATAATACCCAAGTAAGTTCTTGCTATTGTAATTGTGAAGCTTTGGGATAGTCTTTAGACTATGTCTAGACTCAGGTAACTAGCAGGGTAGTGTTCTGCCTCCCAGAGGTGACTATGTAATGTTAATTTTTTTTTATCATTTGAAGTAAATTAAATTAATTGACACTTGTTAATTTTCTGCATATAGTAGAAGAAAAGTGGGCATCCTGAAGTATAAATGCAGAGAGGTCTGTATGCAGTAAAGCTTCTGAATTCATTCTCTTCATTGGGTGTGATAGCTTGAATGGCAATATTAGGATGCATCTATAAAATTAAAGCATGTGTCCCATTGATCTGTTCTTATATTTCTATCTAATAAAAGTGTAATATGCAAATTGACCATCACTCCAACACATAAGATAGCTGCCCCCATGTGGACACACAGTGGCCACCACAAGATGGCTGGCAGGGGAGGGCAGTTGTGGGTGACCAGGCCTGCAGGGGAGGACAGTTTGGGGGCACCCAGGCTTGCAGGAAAGGCAGTTGGTGGGGGGACCAGGCCTGCAGGGGAGGTCAGTTAGGGGAGGGGAACCAGGCCTGCAGTGGAGGGTAGTTGGGGGAGGACCATGCCTGCAGGGGAGAGCAGTGGTCGAGGGGCCAGGCCTGGAGGGAAGGGCAGTTGGGTGGGACCAGGATTGCAGGGAAGGGTAGTTGGAGGGGACCAGGCCTGTAGGGGAGGGCAGTTAGGAGTGACCAGGCCTGTAGGAGAGGGCTGTTGGGGGTGATCAGGCTGACAGGGGAGGGCAGTTAGGGGAGACCAGGCCAACAGGGGAAGGCAGTTAGACATCTATCAGGCTGGCAGAGGCGTGGTTAGGGTGTGATCAGGCTGGCAGGCAGAAGTGGTTAGATAGGCAGGCAAGCAGTTGAGAGCCAGCAGTCTTAGCTTGTGAGAGGGATGTCTAACTGCCTGTTTAGGCCTGATCCAGGCAGTCAGACATCCCTTGGGGGTCACAGATTGATGAGAGTGTAGGTTGGGCTGAGAGACACACATACACACCCTGTGCACAAATTTTGTGCACCCAGCCTCTAGTGTCTTTATAAACTTCATCATCCTTTCTTAAACATAACAAGCCCTAAGCGCCCACTCTCTATTATATTTCTTTGGTCATAATGTTAAAAAAAGTCTTAACCTTCATTCTGACATTTCTTACAGTCCATTCAGAAGTAAAAAAAAATTCTGTCAGTAGTGCATATATTTTCAAATATCTTGGGATTTCATTTCGGGAACAAAGAATAACTAAGAATGTACAGTATTTTACCTTTTTCATTGGTTTTAAAGATGTAATCCGGGTGCACTCCTCAACCCTTCAAAATTACTGATTTAAAATTTTATTTTACTTCATTTTATTATATCTCTTTTATCATTAAAAATATTCTGAAACTAATCAGGTGAGCAATGTGAATCTGACACTAATTAGTAAGTGGGAACAGAATTGTTGTCAACTAAAATAGTGAATATTAATATTATAAGACCAGTGAGGCAATTAATCAGAATAGAAATTTGGAGGAGTGTCTGCATCCTTTTAACTGCTAGAAACTAGAGAGATCTAATACTAGGATCACAAAAGGTGAATAAAATGATTTGTTAGTATGGATATAAACAGATAGCCCCCTAGAGAGCCATGAGGTTCAGCCTCCTGCCTCCAAGTTGAAGAGCCCTTTAATCATTTCAGACAGGGGATTATTTCCTTGGATGCTCCCATGGATCCCACTTTCCCTTTACAGACTTTCAATGTTGCTATGAGAGAAAGCCTGTCTTGGGAATTAGGGTTTGTGTTAACTAAAAGTTACAAGTTGGTGTCACAGGTAAGTGTGGATCTCTTTCTTGATCATCTGGTTTGATTTAATTCTAATAAGGACCAGACACTGTTTTGGATATTTCTGATAAAATAGAACAAAAGGGATACACTTCTTGTATCACAAACTTCTATTCAAATAGAAAATAAATACATAATTACAAATTGTGATAATTGGTATAAAGAAAAAGAATACATTGGTGGGGACAGAGATTCTTTAGGTAAGTTGGGTAGGTATGGTTCTGTGAGGAAGCAATCTTTGGGCTGATATGTACATGAATAAAGAGAAAGATTAATAGACTAAATGCCGTAGTGTGTTAAAAATAATTCTAGAGGTATGACCAGCTTGTTAGCCTTGTGGACACCTATTTCCTGGTTCTACTGACCAGCATAAGTTTTCATTAGTAGATTAAGTTCTAATAAAAATTTATCATTATTTGGCAATATTTATCTTTATTTCCCAAGCCAAGTGTTTCTAAACTCTGAGAATCCTGGTGATGCCTCATTGGTAAAGATATTAGAGAACAGCTTAGGAGAGGTCTGGCTTCTCATCCATGGTCATGATGCTACCTACAGCAGGTAACACTCTCAAAATAAGGCAGCCTAATGCTTAAGGGGCATTATTCAATCCAACCAGGCAGTGGTTGGCAAACTGACAGGTAACCTCCCTGTGTACCTATACAGTGATGGATTCTTACCCACAGCCAAAAGAAGGCAGATGGCAATCCCATCTCTTCACTGAGGTCGGTGATGTGGTGAAGGTGACAGATATTCACTAGAGGCATAAAACAGGCTTGACTCTTGGGACACAGGGTGTCAGAGCCCTAAGGTCAGGCTTGGAGCTCCATCCAGGGAGAGTGGCAGAATTGGCTTGTGAATAAAGCTTCCAGCAATATATGTGTGGAACACAGGTATATTCCACTCACTTAGTCTCACTAATCCTATTCTATGGTCTCTTATTACTTTCTTTTAAAGATATTCTTCCTATGTTTCATGGGCATGAAGTCTGAAAGATTAAAATAGTGTTCTGGGGAAAACAAAGGGAGGAAGGGCTTACCTGATGCTAAATCTTGCCTCTTCTCTGAGGAGAGGGTACATGCTCAAGAGAAATCCCATAATTAAGAAATCTATGTTTGTTTTACCAGCCAGCCTCAAGCTAATTTGACTATGTAAAGTTATTTTTTTGTTTTGTTTTACAGAACACCTATTAGTATATTGTTGAAAGCACACTGATTTAGAAACTCTGCTTCAGGGAGATTATTTAAAAGGAGGCATGAAGCAAGGCTGACTGGGTGGCCAGGGATGATTGCCAGCAATGAGGCTTTTGTTGAAGAAAAGGCAGGGCAAGCACACTGATATTGAAATAGTGTTGTCAAATATGTTTTAATACTAATTTCTAAGACAGGAGTAGGACTGAGATTATGAAAGAAATCATCTTAATGCAGATCCCTGGAAAGGCCTTTTCAAAATGTTTGCTCAGTCTCAGGATGACCATGTAATCTTATTAGAACAATGTGTGCAATTAGAAGCTTATAATTACTAAGTATTTCTTAAGTTTCTTAATCTTTAGTGCCATAATTTGATGACAAGATGAGTTCTCAAAGGAACAGAAAGTGCCTCTAGCTTTCTGCTGCTGTATTGGAAAATCAGTTCATCATTAATGGCTTGCAAATGATTTTGACTTTTAGAATGCTTCAAATTGAATCTTCTAATTTGGAAATTTCAAATTCTTCATACCAGGTGGTAATGCAGAAAACAGGTATTTTTAAATTGCTAAGCTAACCCATGTTTTGTTTGATTTTTTAAGTGAAAATATGCTGGGAAATAGTTACATTACATAACTCAGATTTCTGCAGACCATAGTCTCATTTGTCTTTGTCATGGCTTCCTTGATATATTTTACAACTTGGCTTTTGAGATTGGTCTCTATCATTGCTATTATCCGTGTGCTCTGAACAGTTACTCTGATAGTCACCTAGACACCATTGATCAAAGTATGTCTGGCCTTCAGCATGACTACATTAAGATTGATACTATTATTAGTGGACAGTGGATCTTAGGGTCATGGGTAAGAATTTTTTTCAGACTCTTGTTTTTAAGATATGATTCATGAATATTTTTTTTTTGTCATTGGGTAAAATCAGAGAATGGCCGATGAAATTGTTAAAATAGGGTGACAGCAGAGAGACTTGGAAATGAAAATGAATTGCTCCCCATTCATTTATATTACAAAACTTCAAGTAGCAGTATAAAAATATTTATGTATTCTTATGCCCAATTTTGTCTTTGGCTCAGGTTTCTGCATTCAGCACCTAGGAATAAAGAAGGTGGAAGTGATTTGTAATTACCATCCACAAATCTTTATAAAGAACTGGGACACAAATGCAAAGTGTAGTAATCTGTTTGCATACTGTTTCAACTGATTTACTAATAGAATTTTCTCACCCAATGATGATGATCTGTTATTATCTAGTTTTAAAGATGTTTGTCAACAGTAAACTAATTTCTGTATCAACCCTTTTTTGCTGTTGCTCAATTATTCAAAATTGCCTTCAGATCCAGAAAAGGTTTGTTTTATTTTCTTGATCTTTGTTTCTTGTTCACTTGATATCTCTGCTTCCATATACTCTGGTTTAAGTTACATGTTTTTTGTTTTTGTTTTTTTGTTAAATGACTCTAATGCCCAACCTAAGAATTGTCCTTCAAACAGAGTAATCCTCCCTTGTGAGTTACAGATTGTAGACTGTAAATGCCTTATGAGACTTTGTTAACCTCTGCACCATGCCCAATCCTGGTGCCAGCCTCAAGCATTTTCCATGTCTTAGAAAAATCAGAAACATCCAAGGATAGCTAGGCCCAAAGAAATCAGAATTTGAGTTATTAATTCACCATCTAACTATGAAGCTTTATTTCCTATGTCCCCTTACCTCACTTCTTATAGTTTCTATACCAGCTGTGCCCAGTGGAGGTCTATGGATTGTTTCTGAAAGGTCAGACCTCTTTGAAAACCCAGAAGCATTGGGGCAGTACAGTAACATATTGTCTTTCTTTAGTAAGAATTTTAGAACACTTGAGGACTCTTGCTTTTATTATCATTTGGCATGGGATGTAAAAAATTAAAAAAATATAGTTGACATACACTATTATATTAGTTTCAGGTATACAACATACTGATTAGATATTCACATAAGCTATTTTTTTAGATTAAATGTGCTTTTTGTAGTTTTCCCATACTGTCTGAGGGACAAGATAAGAAACAATTTTATAAAGCTTATTTACTTTGTTGCAAGGAAGCTGTGGAGGACATAGGTCATTACTTTGCACAGTCACTTCCATAGGCAATCCATGAAGTATTCTTGTCTGACTTTAGCCTCCAGAAACATTATGGGGCTCCTGAACAAATTGGACAGTTTCTTTTATACAGACATCATACAGGCTCACCATGACACTTCCCCATCCTATTTAAAATTAACAGCTATTCTATATTCCAGCTCTTCTCTAGATCAGCATTCATTGCTGTAAATAATGAATTTTGTCTCTTCAGGTACTTTTTTCTCCTTTAATCTTCCACCCCTTTAGATGGATCTCTTAGATCTGGTATTACCTTGGAGAACTGGTACAAGTATTCAGCCTTTAATCTTTTCCTGCATTGTTGACCATTTTTGATGTTATAACATTATTGTTGTTTTGAGACTCCACTACTGACAAGGGCACAACATATATTTCCACTTCAAAAACAGTTCTCATTCAAAAGAACATAGGTAAATGAAATTCTTAAGTAAGCTAACAGAATAGTCTTGCAACTTTTAGGGAATGAAAACTGCTGTGAATCCCATGCTTTCTCAGACATATAGTGATGAATAACAAGATAAGACAGACTATGTTTTGAAACTGTGATCAGTGATACTCCTCTTACTGATTAAGGATCATTAATCCCAGTTGACTTTGTTAACTCTATTGGAAAGCACACTTTGAAGTGCTGAAGCTAGGTGTATAAAATTGTAGTCTAAATACCACTATGCCAAGCAATTTGTCACTGTGTATCATGGTTTACATCTTTACCTGGAGTTAAAATATATCTCAACTTCAATTTAGATCGATTTTTATGCCAAGAATATTATTCTCTGGCTCTCAGGTGGCATCAGCCTAATAGGCAGCAAGATGATAGGGATGATGTTGAGGAAATACATTTAGAAACTGGGGTCGGAGTGATCATGATCATAAGTAGACCTGTAGGTAAACAATATTTTAAAATATCCTTCTCTCTTCTTGTCATTAGAGTTACTTTCTCCCTTCAAAGAAGTTGTGTAGTTCAGTTAAGTGAGGCATAGAAAATTCAATAGCAATGAACTCCAAGATGTAATGAGAGATTAGTAACTAGAAACACCTTATGTATTGGTTACTTTACCTAACTAATTTTCCAAACTAGAAGACTTTGATTATCCTTAATTCTTCCCCCTTACTTTCAACCTGTAGTCATTGTTAAATACTGCCTCTTTACATCTTTTGAGTCTGTCTAGCTTCTGTGACTCAATCACTGCTTCCTTTATTCAGGAAATAGGTTCCAGTCATAGCTTTGAGCCTTTTCTCTCGAGCAAAGCAGCTATTGGATGAGAAGTAATTGAGTCTTGGCCCTGGAGAAATCCAGCCTAGGAGAGCTAGAACCAGTTTCCTCTTTAGGGACCAAAGAGAGGGATCTCTAGAAGAGGATCTCACTGTTATAGGTCTTAGACCCCATGTGAGCTTGCCTGATCTTTTTAGTCTTTAAGAAATCTAGGAGGAGATGAATGAGTAAGTTGAGTTTTCTTACTTTTGAGATGTGAATATGCAAGTAAAGTGGGGAAATGGTGTCTCCCTCATGTTATCTACTGAGGGAAAGAAAGTCATCCTGCTACTATATCCCTGGCCCATAAGGATATGGGAGACTTTATTTGCCATTTAGAGACTTGCTGCTAGATAGGGTGCCCCAACAACTGTACCTGAGCACCAATAAGCTGAAAAAGAAGATATAGTTACAGGGACCCTGATGCCAGAGGGGAGGAAGATCAAATAGATCTGCTAAAAAGGATTAAGAACAATTTAGCAATATGAAAATTTATAAACACTCTTAAAGAGATTGAGGTATAGCAAAGTCAACAATAAAAACAACAAAAACCCCCCAAAACAAAAAAAACCTCCAAAACCCAATTATTTAAAATTAAAACATTTTCTTAGTTTAGTATCAATTTTTTGTTGTATTTCAGATTAATATCTTTGAAGATGAGGTGGAAGAAATATTTCAAAGCCATGATGGGAAAAGGATCGAAAGGATGTATTACAAACAAGCATGTGAATAACAACTATTCCAGAAAGAGAAAAAGAAACATATGAAGCAGAGCAGTTATTTACATAAGTAATAGAGGCAGACTACTTCATGTGGCAAAGGTACTATAAACACAGTCAATAAACTAGCAGATTTGTAAAATATATTTGCTACAAAGATGACAAAGGTTTAACACATAGTATATACAAAGAACTCTTAGACAGTGAAAAGACAACCCAATAGAAAAACTGACAATAATAAATGAATAATCAGTTAAGAAAGATTAATTCATCTAATCAACAAATACACGAAAAGAATATTGCACTTAGAACCTGTCAGGGAACTGCAAATTAAATAACAATTAAGTATTACTTTATCATTATAGACTGGCAAAAATTAAAAGAGTAATGTTATTTGATGTCAGGCATGCAGCAAAAAATATATTTATTATTGGTGGAAATATCAATTATTACAGTCTTTTTAGAAATTAGTATGTCAGTATTGGAAGGATCAAGGCAAGAAAATGTTATAGAAAAGAAGGAAATTAAATTACATTTTTGTAGCAAAAATCTATCTATATAAGCATATTACCCTTTTATTAGTATAAATAGATTATATAGGATAATATTGCTTAAATGGGAGGAAAAA
>JAAGEH010001664.1:0-21353 GCA_011751065.1 Lasiurus cinereus | reverse complement strand
TATATATATATATACACACCAGAGTCCATAATGCCCAAAATGACCAAAAGCTTGACCAAACACCAGGCTGTGCGCACAGCAGGCTCTGGTGGGAGGGGACTGGCCAGTGGGCTAAACTGCTGACCTCTTGGAGAGAGAGAGGGGCAGGGTTGATTAGCAGCCGAGCCCCCCTCTCTCTCTCCAAGAGGTCAGCAGTTCAGCCCACTTGCCAGCAGCCTGGGGTGGCTATTGATCAGCCCCACTTCTCTGATCAGGCCCGGAGATACTAACTAGTTGCATAGAAACCAACCAGTCAGAATCAAATATGGGTGAACTGCAAGGAATCAATGGCTGCCTATGAGGTAGAGCTTTTGACGCTGACTGGTATAGAAACTGACCAGTCAGAACCTAATCTGGGTGAATTGTGAAGGCAGAACCTAAGATAGGGACTGAAGAGAGATTTTAGGGGCAGAAGCTGTTTGGTGTGAAGTGTAAGAAAGTGGATCACTTTTTAAAGACCAGTTTGGCAGTATTGTGCAGTGGTCAGCAAACTGCAGCTCGTGAGCCACATGTGGCTCTTTGGTCCCTTGAGTGTGGTTCTTCCACAAAATACCATGGCTGGGTGAATCTATTTTGAAGAATTGGTGTTAGAAGAAGTTTAAGTTTAAAAAATTTGGCTCAAAAGAAATTTCAATCGTTGTGCTGTTATTATTTGGCTCTGTTGACTAATGAGTTTGCTGACCACTGGTATAATGCATATGGCTAGCTATCAGTTCGATATAGGGATTATGTTTTTTGTCTGCCAAGAACATATTCTGGTACTGAAAAAGGTTTTTCCTCCCATTTAAGCAATATTATCCTATATATCTACTTATACTGATAAAAGGGTAATATGCTAACTAGACCGGGTCAACCAGCTATCTTCTGGAAGTCCAACTTCCTTCCAGACAAAGTCATGATGGTGGGGGCTGAGGCAGAGGCAGTTAGGGGCGTTCAGGCCAGCAGGATAGGGCAGTTAGGGGAGTGATGAGGTGGCACGGGAGGGCAGTTGGGGGCGAGATGAGGCCGGCAGGGGAGGATAATTAGGATCAATCAGGCAGGCAGGCAGAGGGGATACAGGCAATCAAGCAGGCAGGCAGAGACAGTTAGGACGATCAGGCAGGCAGGTAGGTGAGCGGTTAGGAGCTAGCAGTTACAGATTGTGAGAGGGATATCCAGCTGCTGGTTTAAGCCTGATCCTTGGGGTGTAGGCTGGGCTGAGGGAACCCTCCCGTGCACAAATTTCATTCACCGAACCACTAGTCTATATATAAAAACCTAAGTGTCCATCTGACCAACTGACCAGTAGCTGGGATATGCGCTGATCACCAGGGACAGATGTTCAACGCAGAAGCTGCTGAGCTGCAGTGACTTGGCAGTGGCAGTTCTCAGATAATGCATCCTGGAACCAGAGAAGAGGGAGCCTGATCCCTGCAGGCCAGGCCAAGGGACCCCATCTGCCAGAGGACCCTGCTTACTCCCCAGATGAGCCCCTGTGCCACCCCAGGTGCAGCAGGCCTGGGAGGGACTGCAGGAGCTTGGCTCCAGGGTATGTCTGGCTCTTCTTGCTCAGTCCTGTCCCATTGGTCACCTTCTAATTAATTTCCTCTTAATGTACATAAATCTGTGCACTGGGCCTCTAGTGTATATCTGTCTGTCTGTCTATACATACACACACACACATCACATCATAAAACAAACATGATACAATTAACAACAAAACCAACGATAGCACAACCATATAAGAACAAAACAAAACAATTTCAGCTTCACTACGTATTTCCTGGTTGACAGCTTCTCTCAGCCTCATTAACTCTAGCTAAGAATTAGAATGTCAATCATTCTCTTAAAGGTTTATCAGATAAAATAGCTTAAACTAATTTATGCAACAGTTAAACAAAACAAATCCTAAAATCATGGTAGTTTAACAAACACAGGTATATACTTTGTTCTGAAGACATACCCCTTCCCCTCAGCTGAGGGCTCTTCGTATGCAATCACTGGGAATCCAGGTGACTAGGGCTCCTTTTATTTTCAGGCCCTGAAACCATTCATTGCAACTGGGAAGGAGAGCACTTGGGGTGGGGAGATTAATTGATGGTCTAACATCAGCATTTAAATGCTGTGGCTCGGAGTGACACTTCTCTTTTCTTATAAAATATTGGCCAGAACTAGCCACAGAAAAACAAGAGCTGGGAGCTTAAACAAGAGGACAAAAGGATGAACATTAAAAGTTTCTACTAGTTTTCATGAGGATTGATTAAATGAAAAGAGATGCTCAATGGTTTTTAGTTTATTACCATTTATTCTTCAGGGTTTTTTGTTGTTGTTGAACTGCCTGTATAAGCACATATTGCTTATAACCTTCTCATAAATCCAATCAAGTCTTTTGCTAGAAGTATTATTCTAAAGATAGTTTTGAACATGTCATTCCTTCACACTACACATTTTATTGAATCCCAATCCTGAGATTATTCTCACTACTTAGTGTGCTATTCTAGACATTTCAGAGTCTAAACCTTTTGTACATGTAGAAAATGTCTGGTATTAGTGACTGGTTCACATCTCTTGGTATTCATTACACATATTAATAATTCATACTGTGGATTCTGTCTTACAAAATATAATCCCCAATAGCTAGCCAGTGCTTCCTAGTTTCCCTTCCCACCCGGTTTCTGACTCTGACAGGATATACTGTGGATTCTTTGGATAGCAACCCAAGAATCCTGAATGAGGTACATTTCCAGCATCATCTTCTGACAGTGTTCTTCAGATGTCTTGTGTTTAGAGGGGATGGTTATCAGTCTTAATTAAGGGAAAGTTATATAAAAAGCAGGCAGGTTTATTTGTTCCCCTTTGAGAGATTGAAGAAGAGATCATAAGATTTAAGATTTCATTCCCCATGACACAGAGTTCAGTGGTCTGTCAGATTTCAATTGTAAGATAATTTACGCAGTAGTTTTTTGAATAAACATTACTAGAACAATTGGGCATCTAAAAATGTAATGTCTGGAAAAAATTTCTAACAGATGTCCTAACTGCTGGGAAGACAGGCTAACCTGGCCTCCAGTTTTGGGACTAGGTTATGGGGTTAGATCATATGATTGTGCCCAGGCTATATACAATGGGAGAATGCAAAGGAATAAGTCACCTGATGGAGAGAGTCTTTATGCTGTGCATGTTATCTGTTATTTCTGTTGTCACTCAATCTTATGCAAAGTTCCTATATTCATGAATATGTTTCAGTTCTTGTGGTGAATGGTCATAAAACTGAGATTGGTGTACAAATTAGCATGAACATAGAGCAGAGATCACATGCATAGAGGTAAAGCAAAAATTGAGGGACCATTGTAAAAAAAAATAGACATTTACTGAAAGAGTGGGAAGATATTGAACTCACATGGGGTGTGAAATGAAACATTTGATTCAAGTTTGAGTCAAGCTGAAAGGCTCTAGCTACATGAGTTATGGCATTGGTTTCAGGGACTTCATAGTGGAGTGTGGATACAGATGGTAAATGATTCATAGCTCTGTGTAAGTGCTATAGTAGGGGGAAGGTCAAGGTGCTTTGGAAGTAGAAAGAAAGAGTTAGGTGAGCCAGGGAAGATTTCTCTGAGGTGATGACACTTGAATTTGTTCTGAAGGGTATGGGGATATAGAAAAGGGAGATAAGTTTTGCAAGAGAAATTGAATCACATGCGTTTGATACTGTTATAATAAAGCTGGTTATTAAGTAATCACAAAGGAATAAAGGGAAGATTAAATAATATAGGCATGCCAGTCATACAGCTTTGCCAGGACACTTTCCAGTTCTCTTCCTGGCAAATTGCTGGTGGAAAGGACTGGACAATAGACATGCCCATTCAGGTCTGAGTGATGTGGGAAAATGCTTCCTGTCCGTCATACCTAGCAATAATTCATTGCCCAGAATAGGTGTGGCCACTGCAAGGGTGGGAATACTTGATTTTTAAATTACTAAAGAAAGGATCCCCTCTCTCTCCTGCTTTCCTGCACTGTTCCAGGAACTCCTGTTACAGGGGGTGCCCTCCACACAATGGCCTAATAGACTATGAATAGGACTCAGTTTTACGGTGGAACAAAAGTTGTGGACAATGGGCATACTTTTTGCTCTACTGGAGCCCCAGTTATACCTTTTTCAGGACTTAGTTAAGGGGCATGGAACTTTACACCCTAAGACATATAATTCCATGCCAATAAAAACTATTCACTCTTCCATGTGAGTCTTAGAAAATTCATTTTCTCAAGATATCACAAGTGTCGGGAAATTAGACAATGGACCCAGTAATTTTTCCAGCAACATTTCCACTTGGGAAATGTAATTCTCCCTCATATTTTGGCTTAATAAATGTTTATCAACAAACTAAAACTATTTTGAGCTGGTGAGAAGCTGTTGTTTTCTGTATGAAATTTATATTCTAAAGAAGAAAGGGAGGAAAGCTACAAAATGTGTAAAACCATGTACAATTGGGGAAAATTAAGAAACATTGGCATGAGAAAAAGATGGTTGAGGAATATGATTACTATTTTTATATTATCAAGTGCACAATTTCTAATTTCTGGGCTTTATCTGACTTCTTGACTTTTCCTCTGGGATTAGAATATTTTCCTCTTTCTTATCTGTGAGAAGATCTGAAGTGAATGGATCTGGAAGGGAATGATTAATGCTTTTGTTGTTCTCCCTGGTTAGACCAGTTTGAATTTGCCTTTTGGAGCTACAGGATGTAGTCTCTGACCTTTTCTAAATGTTAGTATCTTCCTAGGAAAAGAAATTCTTTCATCTATGTGTGTCTCAAGAATCATCTTTTCTACCCTCAATTTAAAAATTTAACTTTAAAAATAATTTGAAATATAGCTTAATACATACTGCCACAGTTTTCATCATATATAGGGGGTCCAGGGCAGAACTTTTCAGACTTTAATGGGCATAGGAATTGCCTGATAAAACACAGATTCAGTGTCGTAGGTCTGGAGGGAGGCTTCAGACTCTGTATTTCTTAAGCTCCCTGGTGGTGTGGATGCTGCTCGTCTGTGATCCACACCTATTGGAAGGTAATAGGAGACTGTGTGGATGAAATAGGTCAGATCCTGAAGCTGGAATCTGCTTTGAAATTTTAGGGCAGCATTCTTGTTCCCTATTTTTTCCTCTGTTCATGTTGATAAATCCTAAAATCAAATGATTAAAAAAAGGAAGAAGTTCTTCATTTCAGGACCTCTGTCTGTGCTCCCATTTTCAGTTGCCCTGCTGTTCCGAGGTCTTTGATACAAGAAACAAAGTCCATTCATTTTCAGAGATTTTTCAGAACCTTCTAGTTCACATTAGATTGCTACAACACCACGGGATTGCTACATGTATATCTCACACATCAAAGAGAGCCACCAAAAACAAGACTCATGGAGCACATTGCAACTGCAGCACATTATATAGAAAAGGTGATATGTCAATGGATGTGGTAGGTAAAAATTGTTATGAGAAGTGAAATCAGCTTGTTCTTGGGACCACCATTAGGTGGGAAAATTTTAACTGGAGTATCTTACACATACTTCTTGTTGGCATTCGTCAAACTTTTGTGCTCATTTTGGACTGGGATATTCCTGTATGTTCAGGATCAACAAGTTGGAAAGGTACCAACAATTAGATTCTCCATGCCTCTTATTCAGTCAGCCATCTAAGTATTTATTGGGTCCCTGATATTTTCTATATAACATCTATGCTACATATATAGTGGTGAGCAAATCAGACTCTAGTCACTGGATATTTACAGTCTAGTTGGTTAGATAGAACTTAAAAAATCTTAGCATTGCCCTAGTCGGGTAGCTCAGTTGGTTAGAGCATTGCCCTGATAGACCAAGGTTGTGGGTTTGATCTCCAGCCAGGGCATAAGAAGCAACCAATGAATGCATAAATAAGTGGAACAACAAATCAATGTTTCTCTCTCCCTTTCCATCCCTCTTTCCTTCCCTCACTCTCTCCCTTCCTCACTTTCTCTAAAAATAAATACAAATTAAAAAAAAAAACCTTCACATAAACATTTAATTATAAGTGTGGTCAGCGTTTTATGTGCTCTCCTCTTGTATTTATCACAACAATCTCTTAGGGTAGGTTTCTTGTTGATAGTCAATGGGAAGAGAAGTCTCTTAGTAAGCTAATACAAACACTAGTAACCCAAGCTGACTCACTAAACCTTTTTTAAATGAGCTATACAATCATGAAGCCCTGGGTTTTTTTCTTCCATGAAAAAGCACCTCAAGATGAACAGGTGATATCCTGACCATGACATCACTGACTCCCAGGATAATCCCATCTCTTCTTTATAACTCAAGTCCATTCTTTTGCTTTGTGAAATCCTTCTCAAATGCCTCTTTTGAGTTTCCCCTGAGGTGGAGGTGGCTAGTCCTCATGTTATTATGCCCTTAGACTTCATTTGTACATTGTATTTTTATCATTAATTCTGCAAAGGGACCCTGCACTGGGGAAGTAAACTTACAGGTTAGTCTTGGCCAAATTGTGTGTTCCACTGGCTTTTTTTCTTGGCCAACTTTATTAAGATTTCAAAATGTAAATGTCATCTTCTTACCTTATTTATTTTTCTCCTTCTCTATCCAAAATTCACTGTTTGAACTCATTATTTTTTTTGTATTAATTAAACCTAATAATTCCCAGTCTAGAATTTCTTTGACATCTTCCTAATATTCCTATACCTGTGCTTGCAATAAGTTCAAGGTGCTCTGAGAGTGACATTTAAATGGAGACTTGGTAGATAGCGTGAGTTGGCCAAGGCACTGATTGCAAGGGAATGGGGAAGGAAGGGACTACATAACTTTTCTTGAGATGATGAGAAGGAGAACATTCCACAGAAGAACTTAGTAAAGGTTAGTATGGCTAGGGCATAGAGAACCAGGAGATTTGGGATGAGATGGAGAGGTAAGATCATGAGATTTTATTAAGAATTTAAGATTTTGTGCCACAAGCAGGGAGAAAACATTGTAAAATTGTAAGTAAAGATATAAGGGGAATTTTGTGGGATATTTTTACATGTGCGCATTGGTGGGGCATTTGGTAACAAATTGGATTTGTGCTTCAAAATAGGAAAAAGATGAAGTTTTCTGAGACAAAGGAAGTGCAGATTATGAACTGATAGTTGTTTCTTTACCACTACAGTGGTTTTCACATTATCTAATTAATAGAAAGGATTTTATGTAGTGTAATTTGAGAGTGACCCTCAAATACTCAATTCAGATTAAAGCCATTCTTACAAAGGAGGAATAGCACTAAGACTCATGACTCTTACATCGTCACATTCCCTTTCCTAAGAGATAGTTTTGATGGGGGATGATGAGAAGTCACTTAAAGTGACAGTGGAAACCAAGGTAAAGAAAAGGAAAAGAGAACTTCCACTCCACAAGTATTCATGACAATATTTGCTAATTACTCCCTTATCTGAAAATTATATGAAAGGAATATCATAATCCCTTCAAAAGTTAAGCACCCACAACATGCAAACACACACATTGCATGGCTTGGCATCAGGGAGCACTTTATTTTAGTGCACTGTTGTTTGGTGGATGAGATATGAAAAGGAAGCCTGTTACCTACTGAGCAGTTGCTGTTTGGTAATGGTAGAGGTGGTATCTATTTTGTTGTGCCATCTCAGGCTTCATGGCTTTTGGGTCTTGGCTATATTTCATGAATTGAAACTGATGGGCCCTTGATGATGTCCTTCCTTTCTCATTCAAGTCACTTTATCCAGGAGATTGCAAACCATAAATCTATCCCTCTCTGTAGTGAAATCTATTTGATCATCTATCTACCTCTCAGCCTATATAGTATATTCATGGATTGGTCTTTTCTAAAATCAACCCTGTATCTTTTGTATTTGTAAGGGGAAAAAAAAACCAACAAAACAACAAGAAGATTTGTTTTTGCTTTATGGGCTTGTTTCCTATGGAATCAATTACTTTGTTACTAATACTCATTTATAAGATAAGCTAGTCTGGGTCAAAAGATCCTTAGAAGAACTCTCTTTTATTATCAGTGCTCTGACTGGGGTAGCAAGAAAGAGCCCTATAGATGTGGCTATGCCCTTCATATGCTCAAGGGTTATGTGGTTGGGGAAAAAGGTTCTAAGTTTCAAGAATAATCTTGAATACTTTTTAACTACTTTCTGATTACAGAGTGCTAAGCAACCAGTAAAATCTCACTGCTGGAAAAAAAAGTAAGAAAAAATTGCTGTCTTTCTGAGACCACTCGTTAACTGCTTGTATTGATCTGTGATTTCAAGAAGGGATAAGATGTGGATTATTTCCAAGGATAACTATACACTCTCAGTTAAGGCTGTTAAAGGCAGCTTCTTCAAAAAGAAGAATGAAGAGCAGTGAGAATGAAGAGTCTCTTACCATAGCCCTGTCATCCCACAGGTTCAATGTAACTGTGGTGGTTTGGAAAAGTCAGGAAGGCGAAGTTTGGGAAGGAGCAAGTCCACGGGGCATTCTCATGCACAGGTGCGCACACACACACCCACACACAAGGCATCTGTTATATTGATGTCTAAGGTGAAACGACAAGGCTGCTTTTCATCCTTGTATCAATGTATCATTGTAATCAGGAAAAAGTGCTTCCCTTTCCTCTGCTAAAGGAATTGGAAAGATGCCTCAGAGAAAGAAAATGACTCAGAGTATATTGTTCTCCTAAAATATTTTGGTTTTGATTATAGTATAATCTTTGTCTTATGACTTATGTTTTATTATCACTTGTGATCATCATATTGCACTGGCTGTAGAATATCAGGACTTTCACGGGTCCTGTTAACTGATTGTGTCACCTCACCTTGCTTACCAGCACGTGAATGAGCAGTTATGTCACTTGAGCAATAAATAAATGAAATATCTTAAATGAGCAGTTTTCATTTTTGTAAAGAGGACCCTTACCCTCCCCCCAAAAGCTGGGTGAAATTACTGTTTGCAGAGACTGGAGATCCATAGCCTCTGAATTCTCCTTTTTAACTATGCTCTAAGTGATTGGTTCTCAAACTTTCTAATGCCACGACCCTGTAATACAGTTCCTCATGTTGTGGTGACCCCCAACCATAAAATTGTTTTCATTGCTACTTCATAACTGTAATTTTGCTACTGTTATGAACTGTAATGTAAATACCTGTGTTTTCCAATGGTCTTAGGTGACCCTGCTAGTAGTTCTCAACCTTGGGTCGCTGTAGAGCCTAAGACCATTGGAAAACACAGATACAGTATTTACATTACGGTTCATAACAGTAGCAAAATTACAGTTATGAAGTAGCAATGAAAACAATTTTATGGTTGGGAGTCACCATAACATGAGGAACTGTATAAAAGGGTTGCAGCATTAGAAAGGTTGAGTAGATGGATTCTGAATCATTGACAAATGGGCAGCAGTGACAAGAAGGAAAGATCTTAAAATCTAACCTTACAAAAACAGGGTCCCTAGTTAGCTAAGTATTTTAGTTCTCTTGTGTGCAATAACTTTTTAGTTGTGTGCAAAAACTATAATCAACAGTGTTTGAGTGAAATACCTTTGCTTCTGAAAAAAATGATAAAGAGGAAAAGTTAATTTTGGGTGGGAGGTGTGGATAACGGGGCAGAGGGGAGGGGATGCCCAAGATATCACCAAAAGAAAGCAAGTCTGGGTTGTAGCTAATATTCACAAGTCATATTACATTTGGAGAGTTATTGCAACAAACTATCTTTGATTTCTAGACTTTATCACATCATTTGTATATATCCTATGTTTAACACATTGGTTTTCTCGTGGATGCTCATTTGAATAGCAGTGAACCTTGACTATAAAAAAATAACAGCTAAAAACTTTATAATGAGATCTAAAAATTATATAAAAGGAAGATTATTACTATCAACTTCATTAACTTTGTTTTCTTTTTTTAACCTAAAGATAAAAATAAAAGCAATATAAAAATCATACAAGTAGCTCTCAGGAATACTTTTTGTTCCCCAGAAAATTAATTTGCATCCAAATTGAATTAAAATGGAAACGCTCCAAGCAAATAGACTCTTGTGGCAAAATAAGAGATGAAAAGCTTACAAGGAGAAAATAACTATCCACAAATGCCTTTTTTATTTTTGATTCCCAAAGCTCACTGAATGTGTCAGTTAGTAATAACTAAAAATTTCTCATATATTTAAAAGAAAATCATTCAAATATTAACTCCTGACAAATTCTATATTGGTAGACAGTATCTATCTATATATCCATCCATCCATCGTCCATTGGTCCATCACCAATGAATGGTATTTTTGTAAACTTTCTAGCATCTCCCTAAAGCTTTTTCTGAGGCTATGCTATTGTACTATATTGTGGGTGAGACTTTTGTTGTATAATTTTCATCCCCTTCAATTTACCAGTTTGAAGGAAAGATAGAAAAATATACTTTCAAATAATATAAATGAATGACTGAAGTGGTCTGGGTAGAAGAATTGATTATGTGGAATTAACAAACTTTGAATTTCATAATTAGAATATTTTATGGGTGAACTCTTTTAAATCCTAAGCAATGATAGTGAAAACACTATACTCTAGTACAAAAATGGGCAAAAATAGTGAACTGGCTATTAATAATTAAAGAAGCACAGTTAATGTTAAAATTAACTAACAATTCTTAGAAAATAATTTGGAAAGCGCTAATATATTAATCTGTCAGATTATCTTCTAAATTGAAAATAATCTAACTTGTGAAATGGGCAGCTCTGTATACCATGGCACAAGTGCAAGTTGAAACAACCAGGTGGTGGTCAATTTGTCATATTTCAAGAACCTTAAAATAGTTAAGATATTTTAACTTAGTAATTTTAGTTGTAAGAATATAAACTAAATAATTCTAAATACATACATAAATTATGTGCTGTTATTTTTAATAAAGAAAAATTGGTAAGAACATAAAAGTAAAAAAAGGAAAAGTTATATTAAATAGGATGTTGTGTTGGGCCTGGTGACGCATTGTCCAACTGTCTCAGCTCGAAAGTACGCGTTGCCCTGCTGCTGGAGAGCTGTCCGCAGACAGTTTCAAGTGGAAGTATTTTTTTCAGACAAGCAATGATTATGTATTACTTTAGTAATAGGCTACCAGTAAACAAATGTTTCAAAAGATAATCGTGCTCAGTTTTTTTTTAAAAAAAGTGTTTAAAAAGCACTGTGTCTGACATAGCAGAGGTTTTGTGCTTCCTGTTCTTGACTCACTTATTAAATATGTACTAGTAACAGTCCTGAGAACTATCATAGATGATTATGATGTCTAATAATTAAAAAATAATGAGTGGTAAGTGTAATATATTAAGAAAAGCTTGAGGTGGGGATAAATCCATGTGGTATAGCATATTACACACTTAAATAATGCCAGTGATATGTATGCTAGGTAAATTATTCCCACTAGTCTCCCAGATCTTGGGTAGTGTTCCACTTTTTGAATCCTGAGATCTCCAGTAACAATATTGTCTTCTGTGCCTTAGCTTAACTCACCATGGAAATATATGCATGTTGGCCCCTAAAGATAACTGTGAACTACCACTGGGAAATCCTTTATCTCTTTCCTTATTCCCTTTTGGCTCTTGATTCTTGTCTCTGTCAGTTCTGTGATTTGCAGTATATTCCCTGCTGCCTGCTCTTTGTATCAGGCTAGGTCTATCTGGTTTTCATTCGTGTACTTTAACAAACTGAACTGGCCTTGCTAGTTCTCTGGCTATGGGCAGCCGTCATGTTAAAGTACTAATTCCACGTTCTCCTACAGGCCCCAGGGAAACCTAATCCTGGCCACATGGGTGACAAGGCACTTATACAGCTTTCTCTCTTTCATTCCCTCCCTCCCAATCTGAGCTGATCAAACAGTCTAAAGACAATGGCCAGAAAATACCCTACAAATTAAAGAGTGAACTGACAAAAACATTTTTAAAAAGAAAACACACACGCACAAGTATGAACTGACAATTTGTAAATGTTCTAAGTATTACAAATAAATTTGGGCAAATATAAAAAGATAAAAAACAAAAACAAAACCAACCAACCAACCAACCAAACAAACAAAACATTCTTATTCAGGTGACAGAATGCCCGGAATGACATAATTTCCTGAGAAACTCTAAATATGAATGAAGTCCCAGTACTTTTTAAGTTCTTGATTTAAAAAACTTGTAAAATAGGCAATACATTCACATTTTAAAAATTCAACAGGTATGAAAGGTATCAGTGAAGTCTCCCTCCTAATCTGATTCTCCATCTCCCTCCTAAGCAGCCAGTGTTACCAATTTCCAGTGTACCTTCTAGACTTAGCCTATGCATGTCTAATCTGCTTCCTGTTAATAATATGATTTTGCTTCAACAGGATAGGGCCATGGTCTGTTTTTTGTTTTTGTTTTTGTTTTTGTTTTTTCATTTTCTCCTGCAGCATCTAGCACAGTTCCAGGCATATGGTAGAGACTCAATAAATATTTATAATATAACATAGTAAACAATACAGACATTATTTTTGTCTCTGTAATATCTTTTCCTTGCCTTCAAATATATCTATCCATAGGAGTAGCTCAGCTCCATACCTTACAGTTTCTGCAATCAAGTTCAACCTCAAGGCCTCATCAATCTACTTTAGAGTGTTAAAGCCTAGTAAAAGTTCTTGCCTTCTTAATAGAGATAATTAGAGAGAGAGAGAGAGAAAGAGAGAGAGAGAGAGAGAGAGAGAGAGAGAGAGAGAGAGAAAGAGAAAGAGAGAGATAGAGAGAAGCTGTGCAGCTATGAGGGAGAGAGAGAGCTAGAGGGAGAGAGAAGCTATGAGTGAAAGGGAGAGAGAAGCTGTGCAGCTATGGATTGGTCAGTCTGTGTGAGTTATAATATACTTGGTACTTCTGATTTATTTGAAGCAAAGAAATGTTACCTTCGATGCAGTGGCTATAAGGAGAAGGAAAAAAAAATCACATTTAACCAAATGTGAATTGATTCTAAATTTAACAAATTGATCTCTATAACTGATGTTATAGTCAAAGTCTAAATTAGAGCCAAGGATGAGATAAGCAAGATGACATTGATATTGAACAGCTGGTTGATGTTAAATCTTTCAAAGAGCCAATAGAGTGTTGCTTTATTACCAGGGCTTAGGGAGTTGTCTATAAGTGCTAATAGCACCCGCTTTTTCAAAGTGCTAATTAGAGAGAATGGCATCACAGATTGTTGTTAGTTCCTCCAAGATATAAGAATTTTCATTGATGTGTGTGAGGTGATAAGAATATTTGATGTTAATTGGAGTTTGGACCTTAGCCATAACTTTGTCATGCCTAAATTTTCCTACTCACTTTTCCTAAATGTGGGAGTTAGTTAAGACTTGAAGATATTTATAAGACTTAAGAAATTAAAACAGACAACTATTAAATTTGGAGCTATTCTATCTTTGAATCCTGATATGTGTACCAAAACAATTTTGATTTGAATTTCATAGTATAAATTTCTTATGGGTTTATCCAAGATATTAGATGAGGGATAAAGAGGTTTGTTCACTTTGCAGGTGAGTTTTTATGTTTGTTTTGCTTTTAAATCTGTGAATTGGTGAATAGGAACTGGACCAGGTAAGTGTGTTGAGTAGGCTATTTTCCAAAAAGCTTGGAATGGCTCATAATCTCTCATTAAGGCTGGAAGTCTTTTTGTTTTTAATACATATTTTATTGATTTTTTTTTTTACAGAGAGGAAGGGAGAGGGATGGAGACTTAGAAACATTAATGAGAGAGAAACATCCATCAGTTGCCTCGTGCACACCACACCTCCTACTGGGGATGTGCCTGCAACCAAGATACATGCCCTTGACCGGAATCAAACCTGGGACCTTTCAGTTCGCAGGCTAATGCTCTATCCACTGAGCTAAACCGGTTTCGGCAAGGCTGGCAAGTTTTTGAGCAAGACTATGCTGCTTTTCCACTGACAATAAATTGGGACAAAGTACCTTTTAACATAATCAGCATAATTGCTGGTTATACTGGGCTTTTTCTGATTTAGATTACTTTTCTTCTAAAGATGCTGTTTCTTGACCATCTCATGCTCAAAAAGGAAATAATTTTAAATCCTCTAGGAAGCCAAATGTATTTTCTGAGAGAGTTATTACTTCCCTAAAATTCCTGAATCAAAATTTATCTCTAGGTGAAATTTGTTAATGAAATTAAAGTTCTAATTCAGAGGTGAGCAAGCTGTCCCACAGGTAATATCTGGCTTTCTTTGTACAGCCAGCATACTAAGAATGAGTTAACATTTTTTAATAGTTGAAAAAAATAAAAAGAAAAATAATATTTTTTGATGTAAAGGTTATCTGAAATTCAAATTTAGTGTCTGTAAACAAAGTTTTATTGGAATACAGACGTGCTCCTTTACATATTGTCCATGGTTGCTTTTGCATTGCTTTGGCAAAGCTGAATCCATTCAAAAAAGGTTATATGGCTTGCAAAACTTAAAATATTTACTGTACAGTGTTCTACAGGAAAAACTACACTCTATTCTAATTTAATCACTTTTTACTATGGAGAGAGAAAAATAGTATGTCTTTTTAAGATAAAGAAGAATCAAATGAACACATAGAATGTAAAATTATTTTCTTTTTGAGCATGAGATGGTCAAGAAACAGTATCTTTAGGAGAAAAGTGATTACAGTACTATGTGGATGAAGAATTTGGTTGGTTTACCAAAATTGAAAATAAAAATTGATAAAAATATAAGATATCACCAGGTATTCCTAATGATCCAATCACTTAATTAGTCATTGCTATTATTTTTCTCAAAAAAAAGTAGTGATGGCCAAAACAAATAAAAATCTGTCAATAATTAGGGAAAGGAAATAGAACTTTTTTCCCCCTCTGCAAGTGTGACCTTTGCAAGAGCAGGAACTGCTTCTTTTTCTGTGTGACTTAGTTCTTAGTGTGCTTGGCCGAGTGTGTCCTCTGACTGGCTGTTCCACAATGGATGTTTTAGTGAATGACACGTGGTTGGCTGATGAAATGAAGGCGCCTCTCAAGAGAGGTTGAAAGAGAACTGAAAATAAGAAGCATTTTCTTTAGAAGCAGCAAGAAAATGTGTCCTTTCTCCCCATCTATTCACCAGCCTGACCTTCACCTTGATAACACATTTGTAATCAATCTTTTTCTACAGACTCATATAGATTTAATTTGTTTAGTGTGACTCTTCTTTATATTAGTCATTAACCTTATTTATAATTTATAGACTTTAATTTTTGCTTTCTAGATAAATGGCATGTTTTTTTTTTCTTGACCTTTATGTGTTCCATCAATGCTTTTTGAATCACTCAATCACATTATCTACTAGGGGTAAGGTAATTACTTAATAGTGGTAGCAGGTAATTCTCTAAATGAAAATTCCATCTCTCCCCAGCAATGTGGTACTGTGAAAAGAGCATCATATTTTTATTTGGGACTATTAAGATCTACCTCCATGTCTTCCATTGATGTGCTGTGTATCCAAGGCATATTATTTTTTTCTTTAAATCGAAACTTCTTTGTCTATAAAATGAAGATATGTTTTTGTGTATTTTCAAAGAAATATAATAATTTTAAAGTATAAAATATTTAATAATAAACCCTACAATATTTTTAAAAATTAAAGAAGTTATTATGTTAGTATGGATTTATATTGCAAATCCAAATTTATAACATTTACTTTCACTGTCAAAAATAGAAACACAAATAACTTCATTAGTGGTCTCAAGAGCTCAGATACAATTCTAGTTCACAGTTGAGGTGTATTTTCAAGTACAACTTTAAAATAATTAAAATATATTAGACAAGTACTATTGGAATCAAGCCTTTGCAGAAGCCTGAGGCAGCTCTGTTGAACTTTTGAAAGGCACTTGTAGTACTTCCTCTGAACATTTTCTTTGAAGAGCAGCAGCTACCAAATACTTCTGCAAGAAGTGATTTCTGAAGACCAGAGCATTGTAGTATGCAGGCTTCACTTATTATTTACATGCAGTTAATATACTAGAAAAGGACCTTGAAGGACACCTCATCCACTCACTCTTTTTATATTTCTACATGCTTAGCACTGTTCTAGGGCCTGAGGATACATTAGTGAACAAGATACATTTGCTGGTCTCAAGGGCTTCTTCCAAAACTGCTATCTCTTGTGTTTTAGATTTCACTTAATTTTACCACCTAGTCATACCAGCTGGATAATTTGGCATCATTTTATACATCTCTTACCCCTACACATAACCAAGTCCTATTTCTTAAATAATTCTCTTTCTACTGATGCTATTTTATTTCACAGCTTCATTAACTTTTAACCAAACTGTTTAAAAAGCTGTGATTTATGTTGTTTCCTTCTGTTTTATACTCATCTACATTGTTGACAGAATGATGAATGTGAAATTTAAATTTGATTATGAGGCTGGCTAAAACTCTTCAAAGGATTCCTAAGGTGCATAAAATAAAGTCTATGCCTTTTATCATGTCTTAATGGAGTTTATATATATTGCCATAGTCTTAGCTTGGGCTGCTGTAACAAATACCATGTGCTGTGTGGTTTAAAGAACAAATTATGTTTTTATAGTTCTAGAGACTGAGATAAAAGCATTGGCCATTTTAGTTCCTGATGAGGGCCCTCTTTCTGAATTAAACTTCAAATTTGACTTTATAAAAAATTATGATACTGTTTTAATTTTCATTTCATTGGAACTTGTCACTCCATTAAAAATATTTTTATTGCATTCCTGAGAGAGGTATGTAGCTTCTTAAATACGTACTTGCATTGATAGTGGGCTCATTCATAGTAGTAAAGTATTTACTTTAAAAAGCTAACCAGCTGCTAACACTATTTTAAAAATCACATTCATTATCTCACTTATTTTAAATATACTTTATCATGAAATTTATCAATTTAAAGTTTTAGTGAACATTTTAAGACGAAGAATCTTTTAATCTTTTGATGTTATTTTTATATAAACACTTGATTTTTAACACTTCATGTAGTCTTTGTGAAGAAACTGAACTTTAATATTATTAACCTGGCATGCAGAGCTGAATAAGCTGATATTCCTAATGACAGTGACAGGAGAAAACTGGCCATTTTAGTTCCTGATGAAGGCCCTCTTTCTGAATTAAATTTCAAATTTGACTTTATAAAAAAAAATTATGATACTGTTTTCATTTTCATTTCATTCAACTGAGAATGTTTCTTTATACCAATTTGGCAGCTTATTACTGTGAGAAGGCTCACACTTTTCTGTAACATTTATTATAAGTTTGCAGAAGCTCGTGATTTCCAAGTCCAGGCCATATGAATTATTTAAATCTTTATAATACAAAACAGTTGTTACAAATTAGCTTGCTGATGACAATTAAGCTGGTGGAAGACATTGAAAGCATTAGCAAAGGTCCCATTGTATAAAACAATACGGTGCATGTGGAGGGTAAGAAGTGTTTTAATATGATTGCAGTGTAACCCTGAGGTTGTGTAGCAAGAGGAAGAATCCATTCTAACAATGACAATGTATCATTTCCTCTTTACAAATAAAAACATCCAGATCCAGATGAAATCATCTGCCAAATATGTGAGAGAAAGGAATATTTTTAAAAAAGAAAGGAATATCTCTAAATCACAATGCTTTGCAAATCTAGGTGGATCTCTAGTAAGGTAGTATGATAAGATATAATGAGGTGAGAGATCCTTATCAGCTCAGACTTGAAATATGAGAGTCTGACATCAGAATTTTCTTTTTTTTTATATATTTTTTTTATTAATTTTTTATACATATCTCCCCATTGCCCCCCCTCCCTCCCAGGCATACCCCAACCCCCCAGTGTCTATGTTCATTGGTTGTGATTATACACATAGATACAAGTCCTTTGATTGATCTCTTATCTACCTCACCTAACTTTAATCTTCCTGCTGTAATTTCACAGTCTGTTTGAAGCTTTACTGTCTCTGTATCTATCCTTTTGTTCATCAGTTTATAATGTTCTTTATTATCCCCCAATGAGTGCGATCATGTGATGCTTCTCCTTCATTGACTGGCTTATTTCACTAAGCATAAGGCTCTCCAGTTCCAACCAGGTTGCTGCAAATGGTAAGAATTCCTTCTTTTTAATGGCAGCATAGAATTCCATTGTGTAGATGTACCACAGTTTTCTGATCCACTCATCTGCTGACGGGCACCTAGGCTGTTTCCAAATTGTGGCTATTGTAAATTGTGCTGCTATGAACATAGGGGTGCATAAATCCTTTCTGATTGGTGTTTGTAATTTCTTAGGATAAATTCCTAAGAGTGGGATTACAGGGTCAAATGGGAGATCCATTTTTAGTTTTTTGAGGAAACTCCATACTGTTCTCCACAGTGGCTGCACCAGTCTGCATTCCCACCAACAGTGCACAAGGGTTCCTTTTTCTCCTCATCCTCGCCAACACTTGTCATTTGTTGATTTGTTGATGATTGCCATTCTGACAGGTGTAAGATGGTATCGCATTGTCGTTTTGATTTGCATCTCTCGGATGATTAATGACTTTGAACATGTTTTCATGTGTCTCTTGGCTTTCCTTCTGTCGTCTTTTGAAAAGGTTCTATTTAGGTCCGTTGCCCATTTTTTTATTGGATCCTTCATCTTCCTTTTATTAAGTTGTATAAGTTGGTTGTAGATTTTGGAGATTAAACCTTTATCAGTGATAGCATTTGCAAATATGTCCTCCCATGCATTGATCTTTCTTGTTGTTTTGTTGATGGTTTCTTTTGCTGTGCAAAAGCTTTTTATTTTGATGTACTCCCATTTGTTTATTTTTTCTTTAGCTTCCACTGCCTTTGGAGCAGTATCAGTGAAGAAGTTCTTTCGGCATATATCTGAGATTGTGCTGCCTGTGGATTCCTCTAGTATTTTTATGGTTTCCCTTCTAATGTTTAAGTCCTGTATCCATTTTGAGTTTATTTTTGTATTTGGTGTAAGTTGGTGGTCCAGTTTCAATTTTTTGCATGTATCTGTCCAATTTTCCCAACACCATTTATTGAAGAGGCTATCTTGGTTCCATTGAATGTTCATGCCTCCTTTGTCAAATATTAATTGAGCATAGTGGTTTGGGTGGATATCTGGGTTCTCTATTCTATTCCATTGATCTATATGTCTGTTCTTGTGCCAGTACCAGGCTGTTTTGAGAACAGTTGCTTTGTAGTATAGCTTGAAGTCTGGTATTGAGATCCCACCTACTTTATTCTTTTTTCTCAGAATTGCTGTAGCTATCCGTGGTCTTTTTTTGTTCCAGATGAATCTATGAAGAATTCTTTGTAGGTCTGTGAAATATGTCGTTGGTATTTTAATGGGTAGTGCGTTGAATCTGTAGATTGCTTTGGGTAGTATGGACATTTTAATGATGTTGATTCTCCCAATCCATGAGCATGGTATGCTCTTCCATCTCTTAACATCTTCCTCTATCTCTTTTTTCAGTGTCCTGTAGTTTTCTGCATAAAGGTCTTTTACCTCTTTAGTTAGGTTTATTCCTAGGTATCTTAATTTTTTTGGTGCGATGGTAAATGGGATTGCTTTTTTAGTTTCTCTTTCTATAATTTCACTGTTAGTGTATAGAAATGCCACAGACTTCTTAGCATTAATTTTGTATCCTGCTACATTGCCGAATTCATTAATTAAGTCAATTAGTTTTGGAATGGAGTCCTTTGGGTTTTTTATGTACAATATCATGTCATCTGCAAATAAGGACAGCTTTACTTCTTCTTTTCCAATTTGGATGCCTTTTATTTCTTCTTGTTGTCTAATTGCAATGGCTAATACTTCCAGTACTATGTCGAACAGGAGAGGTGAGAGTGGGCATCCCTGTCTTGTTCCTGTTCTTAGGGGAAATGGTTTTAGTTTTTGCCCATTGAGTATGATGTTAGCTGTGGGTTTATCATATATGGCTTTTATGATGTTGAGGTATGATCCTTCTATTCCCACTTTGCTGAGAGTTTTTATCAAGAAAGGGTGTTGGATTTTGTCAAATGCTTTTTCTGCATCAATTGATATGACTATGTGATTTTTATCTCTCAATTTGTTTATGTGATGTATCACATTTATTGATTTGCGGATATTGAACCATCCCTGCATTCCTGGGATGAATCCTGCTTGGTCATGGTGTATGATCTTTCTGATGGACTGCTGGATCTGGTGTGCTAGAATTTTGTTGAGGATTTTGGCATCTATGTTCATGAGAGATATTGGCCTATATTTCTCTTTCATTGTGTTGTCTTTATCTGGTTTTGGTATTAGGGTGATGCTGGCTTCATGTAAGGTGTTTGGTAGTATTCCTTCTTCTTGAACGTTTTTGAATAGTCTGAGGAGGATAGGTTTTAATTCTTCCTTGAATGTTTGGTAAAACTCTCCTGTGTAGCCATCTGGACCCGGGCTTTTATTTGCTGGAAGCTTTTTAATTACTGCTTCAATTTCTTCCATAGTTATTGGACTATTGAGATGTTTGGCTTCCTCCTCATTGAGTTTTGGGAGGTTATATTTTTCTAGGAAAATGTCCATTTCTTGCAGGTTGTCCAATTTGTTGGAATAGAGTTGTTCATAGTATTTTTTAACAATCCTTTGTATTTCCACAGGGTCTGTTGTTATTTCTCCTCTTTCATTTCTGATTTTGTTTATTTGGGTCTTCTCTCTTTGCTTCTTGGTGAGCCTGGCTAGGGGTCCATCTATCTTGTTTATCCTTTCAAAGAACCAGCTCTGTGTTTTGTTGATCTTTTGAATTGTTTCTTTGGTCTCCAAGTTGTTTATCTCCGCTCTGATCTTCACTATTTCCTTCCTTCTGAGTACACTGGGCTTTTCTTGTTGCTCACGTTCTAGCTCTTTGAGTTTTAGGTTTAGGTGATTTATTACCATTGTTTCCTGTTTTTTGCAGTAGGCTTGTAGGGCTATGAACTTCCCTCTCAAGACTGCTTTCACTGTGTCCCATAAATTTTGTAATGTTGTGTTGTCATTGTCATTTGTTGCCATGATGTTTTTTATTTCTTCCTTGATCTCTCTGGTTACCCAGTCGTAGTTTAAAAGCATGCTGTTTAGTCTCCATGTGTTTGATTTCTTTCTATTGTTTTTATTATAGTTGATTTCCAGTTTTATGCCACTGTGGTCTGAGAAAATGCTTGATATGATTTCTATGTTCTTGAATTTGAAGAGACTTTTCTTATGACCCAACATATGATCTATCTTTGAAAATGACCCATGTGCACTGGAGAAGAATGTATATTCTGTGGCTTTGGGGTGAAATGTTCTGAAGATGTCAATTAATTCCATCTGGTCTAGTGAGTCATTTAGG